>JADRCH010000235.1:426962-508100 GCA_019843965.1 Rhynchomys soricoides
GGAGTGTGGGTGTGGAGTGTGGGCATGGAGTGTGGGCGTGGAGTGTGAGCATGGAGTGTGAACAATGGAGTGTGAGCATGGAGTGTGAGCATGGAGTGTGAGCAATGGAGTGTGAGCAATGGAGTGTGAGCGTGGAGTGTGGGCAATGACCTATGAAGGTCATTCTCCTTTTAGCCACCACAACTAGCATGACCTTTAGCATGCTAATCAGCACCACAGACAGCACTGATCCCTTCCAGCAGTGATGAAGAAATAGTCCCTTTGGTAGAGTGGAATTTCCTTTGGATCTGACAAAACCATCATGGAGACCGAGCCCATTCTCTGTCACCTTGCTCTCTCTTCTTTTCAGACCATTCACCTCTGTCACCCTTTCTTCTTCAGAGTCAGAGACAAGGGTGGTGGTTGGAGTTCATGTCCTTATGTGACCCTCACTGGCAAATCCCCCAGAGACCTCCCCTCTGTGTGCATTCTTGTTGTTGGCCTCCAGGGGACCTCCTGAACGCTGTGTAGCCGCAGTCCATGGGGGTGACCCATGCAGCCTGACTGCCCTCACCTCTCAGCAGCCTTCTGAGTTGGAATCCTCATTTCCTTCCTGTTGCTATGACAAAACCCTGACCAAAAGCAACTCAGAAGAGGAACAGATTTATAATCTTACACTGGTAGGTCATGGTCCATCGCTGAGAGATGTCCGGGAAGGGACATGAACAGGAAATTAAAAATGGAAGCCATGGAGTAGCACTGTTGTACACAGCTGAGGACCACTTGCCAGGGATCCTCCTGCATGAATTAATAACCAAGGCAATACCGCATAGACATTCCCACAGGCCAATCTGATCTAGACCCACCTCCCCTTCAGACTTTCTGTGCTCAGATGACTCTAGCTGTGCCAGCAATTAAAAAACTAACTAGCACAGCATCCCTTAGGAGTGACTCTCTTATGATTATAAGAGTGTCTACCACTCTCAACCCAGGAGCACCTCAAAATGTTCATCCTCCTGGCTCCTTCTGTTTCTATTTTGACCGCTTTCCTGGCCCTGTGTCCTCAAATATTCTGGTTTCTTCTTCACACGGGTGCCAAAGCCCCTGAAAGTCCAGTGAGCTTCCTCTTAAAACTCAAGCGCAGGGCTAAGGGTATAACCCAGTGGGTAGATTGCTTGCTTAGCATACACAAAGCTCTGGGTTTGATCCCCAGCACTGCATAAACCAGACACGGGTGGAACACACACCCATAAAGCTAGCACTTGTGAGGTGGACACAGGAAGAGCAGAAATCCAAGGCTATCCTCAGCTACTCCTGACTAGGGAATGCTCTATGCATGTTCAGTAGTACTATATTTTTAATGTTTTCATCTGGAGTTGGTTGGACTATAGGTATGGAACCTAAGGAGCCTGCTGTATCTGAGCTATCAGCCCTTCTTCCCAAGGTCCACTTTGTTACTAAAATACTGAGAGACTTACCCTGGAATCAGAGCAAACCATGGATCAAGAAGTAGCTCCTCAGTGGAGGAGTCACACATAGGCACATAGTCAGCACTTTTCTCAACAGTTGCTTGGCGCTCTCCCTGCTGTCTGACTGCTCTAAACTCTTCATGAACTAATGAATGAATTAGCTAAGTCAATGAATACCACCAGCAAGGTTCTTCCCTTGAAAAAAAAAAAAAAAAACAGAAATCACTTTAAAATGACTTATAAATTCAGACACATTGAATTGTACGCAACTAGAAATGCAACTTATGTTAACTTTTAAAATATAAGAAATGAACACTCCTCCATTGCTGGTGGGAATGCAAGCTGATACAACCTCTCTAGAAATCAGTTTGGCAGACTCTCAGAAAAATGAACATAATACTACCTGAGGACCCAGCTATACCACTCCTGGGCATATACCCAGAAGATGCTCCAACATGTAATAAAGACACATGTTCCACTATGTTCGTAGCAGCCATATTTTTAATAGCCAGAAGCTGGAAACAACCCAAATGTCCCTCAACAGAGGAATGGATACAGAAAATGTGGTACATTTACACAATGGAATACTACTCAGCTATTAAAAACAATGACTTCATGAAATTCACAGGCAAATGGATGGAACTTGAAAATATCATCCTGAGCGAGGTAACTCGGTCACAAAAGAATGAACATGGTTATGTACTCACTGATAAGTGGTTATTAGCCCAAAAGTTCAGAATACCCAAGAGTCACTTCACAGCAATTGTAGGGCCAAGTGTGAGGTCCCAGATGGAGGACTTGGAGAAGGGACTGAAGGAGCTGAGGGAATTTTCAGCCCCATGGAGGGAGCAACAGTGGCAACTGGCCTGACCCCTCGATGCTCCCGGAGACTGGATCACCAACCAAAGAATACACATGGAAGGACCCATGGTGCTGGTCACAAATGTGGCAGAGGAGGGTCTTGTTAGCCATCAGGGGGAGGAGAGGCCCTTGGGCTTGGGCCTGAGGGTGTTAGATCCCCCAGTATAGGAGAATGCCAAGGAGGGAAGACGAGAGTGGACGGGTGGGTGGGTGGGGGAATACCCCCATAGTGGCAGGGGAGGGAGAGGGAATAGGGAGGTTCCAAAGGGGAGATCTGGAAAGGGGGAAACATTTGAAATGTAAATAAAGTATGAAAAAATAAATAAATAAAATATAATAAATGTCCATTACATGGCTTTAAGAAAAGCTTAATCCAGGTTTTAACCAAAAATCCAATTTCTTTCTTTCTTTCTTTCTTCCTTTTACTCAATGTCACTTAAGAATGAAAGAGAAACATCTTCCTCAAAAGATTTTCTCAGCAGCTAGGTCAGCCAACAACAGGCAATGTGCCCACGTCTGCACAGATTTGTCAGGAGAGTAGGCCAACTGGCCTACATCCTGGCCGTCTCCAGAACCTAGGTTTGAGATCAGCTCTACCCAAAAGCTGTTCTTGAAAAGATGATCTTAGGAAGGGTGTGAACTCATAGGATAGCATCAGGACATAGTGATAAGTTAGGGGCTGCTGACTCAGGATGGAATGGAACTCATAAGGAGTGCTCCACTGGCCATCTTGGCTTATGGGCTGGCTCCTTGCTTATTTCTTCTTTCTAGACCTCTGCTTGTCTTCCTAAAGAGAAAATGCAAAGGCCGTGTGATGGGAAGAGCTTTCCATTGCTGCCAGCTCATGGGCTGTAATTACAGATTCAAAGGGTTTTAACTCTCACGGATTCCAGATCCCACATGACCCAGAACAATTCCTGAGTCACCCAGGTAGGGTCTGTGCCACACTTCAGGCAACCAATTATTCCAGGGACTAGGTTGTCATAAACAAATCTGGCGCTAAGGTCCTGTTTCTGGTGTTGGAGATGCATGGCTGTCTCACTACACAGCAGGGGCTGCAGGAGAAAGAAGTTGCAAGCTACACAGGAATGTAAGCAAGTGGTGATGAACTGGGAGAGACGGACTCACGTGCCTCAGTGGTCCACATGTGTGGTCGACACTCTTGATGACTTGATGGTGGCTAGCTACTGTTGCTCTCCTTAACATGAAAGTTTGCTCTTGTAAACTACCTTGTGGCTTACTGCACTGATTTATTTTGCTGGAAGCCACTCGGCTTCCCTTCGCGCTTTCTGTGTGTGAATACCATTTGTTATTCTTTCTTCCACTGTATGTATCTCAGCTATTTCTAATACCTATTCTGAATCACCGCAGTTGCTTTTGAACACAAATTTGGATCGTTTTAATTTCATCTCCTCCTTTATGATGTATGGTCTTATTTGCATAATTATGACTGAGTTCATGAAAGCAGCCATTGTTTATTTCAGTTGCTAGAGATGAACCTGCCATTAAACTGTATGTGGATCTCCTATTTCCCAATTTGGGTTGCAAAGCTCAACCCATCTACCTAATGGCTTTGCTCCACTGAAATCAGGTTCCTTTGGGAACTCATGGTAGAGCTGGGCTGAAGGGACTCAGGACACAGCCCCAGAGCAAGAGACATGTTAGCAGGACGGAAAAATATAAATTATACTCAACACCCAGTGGCAGAGCCAAATGGCTCCAGTGGAACACATCCTGTTTTTCTTTACCTTCTTCTAGAAGCACACCCTATCCTGAAAGCCAGAGATATAGTAAGGAGTTCAGACGCAGAGACTGCCCAGCGGCTGTCAATCACACTAGCTCCATTCAGAATCCACCTTTTCTACGGGACACTGGGGGAATGACTGAGCTCTGTACTGTGTCCTTCTTTCCTTGAGCTGAGATGTGCTCTTACGGATGGTTCTGCACATAAGCTTAGGACTAACCTCAGTGCCTGCTGAAGTACATCCCCTCCCTCCAAGCCTTCCCTGACTCCTCTTTACTACCCTTTAGTTTTAGTGAATCTTTGAAGGTGGATTAGATACTAGGGAAACCCTGCTATACTCGGGCATCCAAGCAACCTTGCCATGTCTTTCAAATATTTCCTGTTGCTTTTCTGGGGATTCCTCCCTGGTGAGATCGCTGGTCAGTCGCTCCTTTCTATAGCACAAAAACCAGGTTCTCAGTTGCTACTGGTGCTTTGTTCTTATCCAAAAATAGCCTTGCAAACCTGATTTTTATCTGTTTTCTATAAAGTGCCAGGGAGCCCTGTAGTGCTCGTTAAGGTCTAAATGATAGCGACGGTTTTCTTTTAAGGCTGAGCAGTGGTCGTGACATATTCTCTTTGCCAACACCGTTAGGAACAATAAGACACAGCCAAAGCAAAAGTGTGGCCCCTGGTATAAGCCAACCACTTAGGGACCAGGATGTTCCTAGGGACCATATCCTACAGCTAAAGTCTTCAGGAAACTCCTAGCTGTGCCGAGTTAGGGGTTCTGACTCCCACTAACTGGGGACTTAAGTCAATAGATGTATATTTATAAAAGAACAGCTTCCTTCCACGTTCAGAGGTCTCCTTACCCTGCATCTTCTTACAGTACTGCCTGAAACCGTTAATTCTAAGAACTATCTCACAATCACAATTGCTTTGTGTCTTGTATCCAAAAGAGGCCTTAATCAAATGCAAGACTATTTCAGAATGCATGTCGATGACCCTGTGGTAAGTTGTGGGACTGAAGACTTCTTCATGGAAACGCTGGTTTGATTATAGATTTATCTGGAAGGAGAACGTAGGAAGGAAGGCAAGGCGGGAAGGACGGAGGACAAAAACGGTCAAGCTTATGAAGCACAGAAGAATTTCCCTAAGGACGCACCAAGCCCGATGACTGGTTTCTTCCCCTGCACTGCCCTCTTGTGGTAAAATGTCGTTAGTGCTTTGGTAGAAAAAGGAAGAAGTAAAACAGACACGGCATGAAGAGAGGTCAGGCTCCCAAGAGGAGCTGCCAACCTTCTAGAAACTTGTGGGGAACCCTGCCCTGCAGGAGCTTCCTGTTCTTTGCTCTTGTGAGAGGCGGCAGCTCCTGCTGCCCCACCCTGACCCTTACACTCCTCATCAGTTCTGAGCAGCTAAGATACATGCACAGCACTTGGCCAAAATGTTAGCAGCCAACCTCAAGAGCCCGCAGGAAGGGAGCGCCTGCCCGGAGAGCTTTGCCTTGGCCCTGGACATTCCCAAAGGAGGTCCTGTCGTTGTTAGCGATGTACACCAGTCTCCAGGAGACACAGAACGCTTCAGTGAACATCACATCCAAAGGGACGTTTGAAAGAACAAAGGAAGACCAGAAATAATTCTGAAGAAGGAATGGAAACTGGGAGGGGACTTTGGGACACTTCTTTCAAGTTTCCTCCTCTGCTAAGAGAAATCTACAAAGACAGGAAATTGTGTTCTTTGCATCACTGAGATCAAAAAAGGATAACGTCTGGTTTGGTCATAGTATCCCAAGCACAGTTTATCGAAGTAACTCTGGACTCATAAATACAAGGTTGGAAAGCATCCCAGGTGTACTGGGTTCTCCCTGGGAGCAAGTTCCTGTATTCGCAGTTCGCACTGTCAGGGGAGACCTCTCCTGGAGGACACAAATACTGCAATGTGTCAGAAGTGAAAAATAATGTTTTGTGCAAATGCACTAATAGTCTTCAAACACGAGGAAGACATCAGATCTAGAAAGGTGACTATTGAGTGCAAACTAGCTTTTGGATGTCCGATTACTTCTTAATAAAATTTTATTAAAACTACAACCCTGAAAAAAATCAGATAATACAAATATATCCTTGTTTGAAGGCTGTGAAAGGTATGTGGTTCAGACCAGATTGTATCAGTGAGCAGAGACAGCAGGTTCCACCCCTCCCCAGACACACTCTCAGTCAACACTTTCCTGTTCTGAAATGACATCCAAGGAGCATGGGGTGCTCAGATACACTTGGGCTTTGCTCTGTAAGCAGCCTGTGGTTTCTGGGGCCCCAGCAGAACCCAGGGCTCTCTACCCCACACTTTGCTCTGGGAACCCAAGGGTCCTGTTGTGATTTATGAAATGACAACTTGGTATTCTGGAGGTGATCCAGAGTGCTTTCCTGCTCAGAGTTAGGAAGAAAGGCAGCTCTGGAACCAGTGGCCCAAACACACAAGCTGTGGTGGTCTCCCCAGACAACTGCTCTTCAGCAAGCTTGAGATTTCTCCGCAGAGAACAGAGTCCTTTCATGTGGGCAAAGAAAGACTTTATCAGACAGAACACCTTGATGCTTCTGAAATGCTTTGTGAGAGGGAGGAAGTCAGGCTATAATTGGGGCAGAATTTACAACAACGAAATCACATTTTTCTAAGTTCTCTCTTACTGCAAGGGGCCTCTGAGCCACTAGAGATGCTTCACAGATAGTCACTCTCACCTGCTGGCTGGTCTCCAACTGCCATGAGGCCCAGGGAGGGGAAGTCAGGCAAGCTCCTGAATCAAGGCTTGGTTGGTACCCAGCATACTCTCGATCACATGATCAACTTGGTTCTTAGAGGACAAGGTTTGGAAACTGATGTGTATATCTAAAGCCTCATTAGGTGGTGTCTGTCTCACCTGGTGCAGTGAGCAGTGAGGCTGTAACAACTGCCCAGTCACTATCCTGAAGTAGCTTTTGTATTTAGTGCTAAGGTTACCTGTAGTTTATATGTAGCCCTGCTTGTTCACATGAATGCATAGACATCTACTTGACAGCCCCAAATATCACTGCCACTACTGTGGTTCCCAAAGTATACAACTGGAAGCTCATCTGTGCTTGAGCCGAGTCTTTCCCAGGATACAAGGGTGGGTCTGTCCAGAGAGAAATGGGGAAGATAGCAGGAATATGAAGATCGGAAGGACTGCCGGAAGGACAGAATGACAGACAGTAAAGGGCCAAGAGGGATTTCATGAACAAAGGCAAACTGCAAAGTGCACATTATCTTGGGGTTGGATAGTCTATCTCTTTCTGCTCCTTGGGTTAAATGGAGCCAATGCCACATTGGGGGAAAAAAACAAACCTTGCAGTTTAACAATCCTGAAAGCTTACATCATTTTTAAATCTGTGCACTCAACACAATAATGTCTCTTTTTTATCTCAAGAAAGTGTCCCTACATAACCGAATATCTTCCAATGAATAAACCCACAGAAATAAAACATAAAGCATTTTTCATTCTTCACCACAGGTTCATGTGAGTGACTTAGGCCTGATGTCTGTTTGCATGGAGGCTTAAATGACTCTTGGGATCTCCACCCCCACATTCCACCTCCCTGCCACCCCAGGCTACCCTGCCACCCCAGGCTCCTGTACTGTGCTGTTCAGCACTTCTGTCAGGGTGAGTTCCATAACTGGGAATCTTGAATTAAAACCGAGAGGGAGAAAATGCAAGTGTATGCTGGGTGAACATGAAACTCAAAGGCTGATCTTCGGAGTGTGTGTGGTAGATTGTATTGTTAGATTTCACTGGGGGCTCCTCTCAGCACCATGGTTTTGCTTTCTCTGTTGAATGAGCTCAGATGAGACATAAAGTGGGGTACAGAACAGATGGCAAGGTGAGATTATTACAAAGAGCCAAGGGACAAGAGTAACCAGCAGTCAGAGCGACCACCGTGAAGGGAAAAATGCATAGTGTCAAGGTTGACAGCAAACATGCATGTTTATGAAGTCTTCATACTATTCTCAAACGTTTCTGAAACATTTCATTATCCAGGTGATTGGCAGGCTTTTTGGGGTTCATTCTTCAAGGGGAGTGACAATGATATGTCTTTGTTCTTTACCAGAAAGCCCCAGTTCCTCCCAGGGCCAGAGGTAAGACTGAGATCCCATTCTGTTGACCAAAAATCATGTAGTGGAGGAGATCCATAAAAATTAAAGAAAGGAAAGCACCTATAAAAATAGCCATATTTACCCAGAGGAAACTGGCTGCTCAGAATGGGCCTCAGTACAGCACCGTTGCCTGGACTTCCCTTCCTTCTGTATAGTTTTAAATCTTGAGGGGCAATTGTGAATCTTTCCATCTCCTCAAAATTAGTGTTACCAGAGACACAGGGCTCATAGATGATTCCAAAGGAGGGGCCTCATCCTCAATGACTTTTCAGCCCTAGAGTCTCTGTCTACCTAAGACTCTGTTACATTAACATTTAAGGAGGCATTTACGAATGTTTCCTTTCAAGATTTTTTTTCTTCTGTACAGCGTGGATTAGCTAAGTTTTTAAAACATGTGAATCTAGTGAGATTTTGATAAAAAAAAATTTAGTTTTCCTAACACTGCATAAAGAATGAAGGAGCTTGTATTGCCCTGGGATGTGCTAACAGGTGCCTCCAGCCCTTTGATATTGCAGTAGAGCACCGTCTGTTACAAAGCTCACACCTGAAACCTCATTGTTGAATTATGAAAAAATATGGTCATGTCTTATGATGTCTTAACTAGGCTGACAGTTTTGTGTTGGGCCACATTCTTAGTGCTCCCTGATCTGTGATCTACAGGCTGGACATGCCCAGTGCATGATGGGCAGTGGGTTTCTGAAAGATGTTGAGAAAAGCCAATTTGTAGAACAGGTCAACCTGTTGGTGTTGGTAGATGTTGGGGCTCAGTGTTCTTGTATCCCAGAACAGGAACTGAACAGGGACATGTGGGTGATAGCAAGCAAAACAGAGGAATTCATTAAGATGTACTCCAAGGGAGGAGGCAGGTCAGAACAGAGCCAAGTCTAGAAGCTCAACTGCCCTATTGTGCAAAGGATGGGGCTTTTGTGTCATTCTGGGCTTCGAAGCTCATTCGAGTAGCCTTGGAGCCTCACATTCTCAGCCTGCTACACGGAGTTCTAGGCACAGCTTCAAGCACCTATGTCTCAGGACATCTTAAGTCCCACATGAGTGTGTTTTAGCAGGTGAGCCACAGGTCACCTGCAGATTGCCTCTGCTCCTGGGCCAATGGTTAGACCAAGCTGGACTTCCTTTCGAGCCCTCCCCTTTGTCCATAGGCTTCCCTTGCTTGCTAATATCACAGCCTTTGTAAAAGGCTAGCCTGACCACTCTCCACCCTATTCTCCTGCCTCAGTGGAGTTCTTCTCAAGCATAGTGGGGACATGTGCCCCTTCCTAGTCTGTTCTTCTCCAAAGTGTTTAAGAGCAGCTCTTCCCCTTACCATACTGGGCAAAGAAACAGACATATCTGTGAGATCTTCTGAGACTGTACCTCTAGACTCCAACAAATTTATTTCAAGTTCTTGTTAGAGTTGGGATTCAAATGTATGACTTGGACTCGTATCCTATAGAAATAAACACCTATGCAGTCACAGGGAAGTTCAACAAATACTGGGTGACCTTCATGTGCTAGGTTACACACTAGGCATCAAACATATAAAGGTGGGTGTATGCTTTGCTTTACACAGTGATAGGAAAATACGCTAAGGTATGAGCTAGAACGTCAAAAGAGAAAACTTTTGATAGTCAATAAACATCTAAATATGTGTAACCCACTGGCAATTAGTGCTAAAATGAGATTTTTCTCATCAACAAAGGTTCAAAACAATGTCTATATTCAGTGTGAGAGACAGCACCGCTTTTCCAGAAACACACTGACAGAAGAGTTTGACAAAATGTTTCAAGATAAGAATGCACAAAGCAGGGTGTGGTAGGTCATGCCTGTAACCCAGCACTGGTATGGTGGAGGCAGGAAAGTCTAGTGACCCAAGTTCCAATCCCAGAACCCACTCAAGAGTAGGTGGGGAGAACTGATTTATGCAAGTTGTCTTCTGACCTCCATATGTGTGCGATGGCACAGCCCTGTCTCCCAACCAAAATAAATATATACATTTTGTTTTTGAATCATGTCCGGAACAATACAACATGGTTGGTAGAAAACTGGCTTGGCCCAGACTGTGGCTTCACTGATGACTACCTATGGGGTAATGGCTAGGGTACTTAAACATTGTGTGTCCCCCGAATCCCCTCTCAGCAGCTCTGAGAGTTACAACTCAGTTTGACTACATATGCTCTCTCTCTCTCTCCCTCTCTCTCGCTCTCCCTCCCCCCTCTCCCTCCCCCTCCCCCTTTTCTGATTATTCTATTTTAGTTCCTCATCCATCACAATAATCATGTTGATTTTGTTCTTACACCAGCATTTTCCACGGACCCACTCTGTGAAATTCGTGTCTTTAGACCTAAGGAGTCTCATTCTATTCTGAGATTGCTTTTGAAGCGGAGTTGAGGCTGTGTGTAGTGAACCGTTGACATTTTCCAGAAGTGATTCAAGTGCTGTTACCATATTTACCTTCAAAACATTCGTACATTTCTTATAACGCTCTGGCATTTCTCTGTGGGCTTTGCTCTCTGGTTTTTGTTGTAACATCCTCTGCAAGATATTTTTGACAACAAAGTTTGTCTGATTCAGTCTTCTCTTTTCTGAGACAAACCAGTGATTCACCTTTAGTATGATGCCACTTGCACAAGCTTGGCTGTGTCAGCTCTATGTCACTGGGGTCTGAGTTAGGGACATATGAGAGAATTATCTGAGGGGGATCAGCTTCCCAATGCCCGCCTCACTGTTTCTGCTTTGTAGGTGAAGCCCTTGGTTTGTCTTGGACACCATCCCTGCTCAGGTTAGACACCCAGAGATAGACAAGCATTGGCCACTTAAAGTCATGTTCCTCCTAACATTTCATACTGAGAAAAGTAAAATATTATCCATGTTTTATCCTGCCCAAACCATTTCATCTGAGCCTAACTACTCAGGTTCCTTCAAATGAGAGCTAGCGAAGGGCCCTTCAGAAATGTCAGCGTAGCTGGGCACACACGTTTAATCCCTTGGGAGGCAAAGGCAGGCAGATCTCTGAGTTTTAGGTCAACCTGGTATACAGCATGAGTTCCAGGACAACCAGGCCTCCTGGTTTACATCATGAGTTCTAGGACAGCCATGGATACAGAGGAAAACCTTGTCTCATAAATAAATAAATAAATAAATAAATAAATAGGCAAATAATAAATAAGCAAATAAATAAAGTAAGAAGTAAGTCAGAGTAATAGACAGCAATGGCCAATTGTTGTGGGTCAGTTTTCATGTATAGAACCTGGAGCTATTAAAAGGCAAGACCCTGAACAGGGGAAGTTCTTGTGCCAAAGTAGCATGGTTTTGAGTGGCATGTTCTGACCTCTTCACAACAAGCAAGCAAAGTGTCTGCCAGCCTGACAAGTGTTCCTTGTCTCTATTAACAGTACACCAGCATGGTGTATGTAAAGAGTGGTCGTCTCTGGAGGAATCTGGTTTGCAACTCATTGGCAAAGTGGGATGCTATAGCCAGCACTTACATGAACCTAGAAAGCCTAGTACAAAGTGTCTCGTGTTATAAGAGCCAACAGTGGGACTACGCTGATTTCATTCATACACAGATTTCATTCTGTCTGTCAAGATTCTTTATTATTTGTGGCATCAGGCCTGTTTGATCCATGCCATCTCTGACCAGTGAGTGGCTCCTTCTAAGAATAGGGAACACATGGTCCTGTCATCCTTGGTTGGTGTGGCTCAAAGCACCTGGTACAGGGCTGTAGTCCTTTCTTCAGACCATGTCAATCAACGCACCAGTGACCTGGGCAGGTAGCTTGAGACTTCTGCCCACTTGTGGCATATGCTTGTCTATACACAGAGTCATGGGTCATGGGGTCATTAGTAGTCTCTCTGGAAAATCTTTTAGCATGTTCTATGAAATGTTTGATCCAATGTTGCTAGTCCTAGCCCTGAAGATAAGCCCCACACGTAGTTTTCTTCACATGCGCATGCACACAAGCACAGCATGAGGGCTTCAGGGTTTGTGCTTGCTCTTCTGCAGCCAGTATTGCATTTGCTTTTGTGCCCACGGTCTGCTCACATTTGTCCCCACAACTCACCCAGTCTTTTCTGTTTCAGCTGTAGCTTCTTTATGGCCAGAGAGGCTTGTGGGCTTCTGAAGGGCTGTACCATCTATGGTCAGATTCTACTGCATGGCTCCCTAGTTAGAAGACCTATCCACCTACCAGATCATCTAGGCAATGACTCTGCCTCTTGGAGGATATGGGGAAACATCTAGAGGCATTTTATTGGCACAGCTTAGGATGAGGTGGTGCCAGTGGCATCTAAGAATCAGAAGACAGGGTACATCATCATTTATCCTGTCTAATATGCCAATGGTGTCAAAGGAGAGAATCCTCTTCTAGCGATGTGTAGCAGTCTGTTGTCCTGAAATTTAAATTTCAAGGCCTCCTCTAAGCATGATATGCCCTTAGCAGAGTGTCCAGCGCATGGGGATTCTTCTGCGCAGGTTGGTGTTTTGGCTGCTGATGTTTTGGTTTTGTCTTCTTAGACTTCTGGACTTTTTACCTCAGAATTAAGTTTCTTTTTCTTTCTCGTAGTGAAAACTTTCCAAGGCAAACTACGTTTTTTATTTTTAAGTCTTCCCACTGGTTGACATTATAAAGAACCCAAGAGAACTGATTGTTATCCTGTTTTAACTCCAAACCTCTACCCTGATGCCCTGGGAACAACCAGGTCTCAGAACAGAAGGACAAGCTAATGGGAAACTGGCTTCCCTGAGCTGATGCATTCGTCCCTTTGAGGCCTTCTCTACTCTGAATGCAGCTCAACATTGTTCACAGTGAAAACCTTGGTGGCTTCCCCAGCTTCCAAGATGAACTTCAAAGCCCTACCACCATTCTGTTCTGTTAATATGTTTTGTTTTGTTTTTTTAACAATCTACACAGGAATTTATACTTTTGGGCATTTAATAGGTACTTGTCTTTGAAAAAAGAGTAAGAGAAATATATAGATATTATTGGACATTTGCTTGTGGATCTGTTTCCAGTGGTCCTCGTCTCTTACTTCTTCCTAGATATGTGAGTATCCATCCACTGTTATTTTCTTTAGCTTGAAGCACTTCCTTCCATTGTGCAGGATTCTATTTGCCCTTCTAAGATAGAAAATGCTTTCATATTTTCTTCATTCTGATAGAACATCTTAACTGTAGAGTTTGGGATTGAGACTTTTGAAGTGTGTTAAAGATGTGATTTATTTTTTTATCGTCTATTTTGCTTTGCTTTCTAATGAGAAGCCCAGCTTCCTCCTGCCTAATGTCCTCCCCTGTCATGTCCTTCTCCCATCTAAGGGCTTGTGTGAGTTTTTACTTCGGGTTTTAGAAGTTTGATTGAGATTATGTTTGGGTATAGTTTTCTCTGAGGTCATTCTGCCTGAGAGTCTGTGGCCTACTTAGGTCTGTAAATGGGTCTTCAATCAGCTTGAAAGGCTGTGGCCACCATGACTATTGATTTTGTTCTTCTGCTCCATTATCTCTCTTCCCCTGACTTCAGCCCCCAGAAGCCTAGCTTCACATACCAGACCAGCTGCTGTCTGTACAAGCCCGGGCTCACTCATGCATCCACACTGGTTCAAGCGCATCTGCAAAGTCACTGGCTTTTTACTCTGCTATCTTCACCCTGCTAACTCCATCCAATGAGATTCTCCCCCACCCACCCACTCCCCCCGGATATTACAGCTTTGGGTGTCTACAGTCCGCAGATTTGTGTATTCTCTGCTGGAACTGTATTAGTTCATCATGACCGTTTCCCTGGTGTTCTTAAAACAGTCCTATCAGCTTCTTTGCAGCTATAACCTGCTGTTGTTTGGGTTTAAGATGGCATTTATTTCTTCTGGGTGTTTTTCTCCTGATGATAAGCAGTATCTCTCCCGTCTCCCTCCTCCCATCCTTCCTCCCTTCCCACTCTCTTTCTCTTTCTCTCTTCCTGGTGGAGGAGGGTGTAATGGGTATGTTCTACAGTAATTTGTAGAAATTCTGCGCTCTATCTCTTCCCCTAGGGAATAGTGACTTTTAAATTGAATGTTTAAGTTTTGACTCATTGCTTGAACTTGTAGAGACTTGATTTTCTATCTTACTAGACACGTCTGCTTTTGTCTGTCTCTGTATCTTGAGTGGATTTTTTTGAGTTTGATTTTGAGTCTTTCTACCAAGGTCTAGCCTCTTCAGGGTTTCAGAGTACTCACCATGTCCTTTCGGACTGGGGGAATCATATGCCAGCTCTCTCCACAGAAGCAAACACCAGCTGAGATCTATGTCTGCCCTTCTATGTCTTGCCCACAGGCTCCTTGAGATCAGGCAGGGCATGTGCAGTTCTAGAAGCTTCTTCCCATGTGTCCTCAACCCCCAGCTATTCTGCCTCACTAAACTGTGTACTCTGGTTCTTTCTAGCTGTAGAGTGAAGCTTTCTCCTTACACCTTCATGGTTTGGACAAAGCCTCCATGGTAAAGCCATGAATACATAAATTCTCAGTACAGCTGCCTTTTAAAAGATAATCTTTTTATTTTTACCTATTTTTGACCCTGTTGCCATGTGTGTATGTGTGCATGTGTATAGGTGTGTTTGTGTGTGCAGGTACACATGAGAGCAAACATGGAGAGTCCACAGAACAACCCAGCTGTCAGTCTCCAGGTACCATCGACCTTGTGGTTTTTTGAGTCAAGGCCTCTCACTGGCCTGAGGCCTGCTGCTTTAGCTAGGCTGGCTGGCCACCGAGGCCCAGAGGTCTGCCTCCCCAGTGTTGGGATGATAAGCATGAGCAACAATACAGCTTTTTAAATGTGGGTTCTGGGAATTGAGCAGGTCCTTGTGTTAGCAGACGAAGCACTTTGCCTACTGAGCTATCTACTACGCTTCCCACTTTGGGTTACTTTTAATACAAATAATGGCATTCAAACATTCTGCCCAAGGTTGAATTGTTGTTGATGTTGCCTGTGGATGGTTGTTTAAACAGGGTTAGAGCTTTGCTACAATGTTGCAAGCAAGCCCCTAAAAGGAGTCACATAATAAGGAGTGTTAATATCCATTTGTTTTATGCATGCAGTGCTGGAGACTGAACCTCGGGGCATCATGCTCACTAGGTGCTAAGCATTCAACCAGTTGACCTACCCCTTCAGCCCATGTTTTGATCCCTTTTAGGGATGTCAATAAAACCGACAAAGGTTGGTAGCATTCACCTGTAATCCTTGAACTCAGGAGGCTGCTGTAGTAGGATCATGAGTTAAAGGCCAGCCTGGGGTACACAGTGAGATCCTCTTAATAAAACAAAAGTAATAGCAATACCTAGTACTTTTCAATTATTCTGAGACTATGAGTTTACATGGTAAATAAAAAATAATGGCATGTTGTTGGTGTTTTATTTTTTATTTTTAGAGCAAACCACTCATATGAACTGACTGCTTAGGTGGTCATGGTTCCCCTTACGCTATCAGGAAAGAACAGAAGAGGTAGCTCACATGCTGGTGCATGGGGGCACAGCAGCCCAGATCTTAGCATCCCAGGGTGGGGGGAAGAAGTTCTCTCTTCAAATAATTAAAACAAAAGTAGCGAAGGCTTCCTGTTGCTCCAGCTGAGCTGAGGTTAAGGACTTCCCCAGCTGAGTTGGAGGCTTGGAAAGAAACTGTGGGGTGCTGATACTGAGGGTGGACAAGGCCAGCAGAATGTGGCTTGGGATTTATTCGCTGCTCCTACTCTTCAGAAGGAATAAAGCCGGGGATATGGCTTTATTTCAGGGTTCGTGCTCGGCACACCTGAGGCCTTCTGTTCAATTCTCTAAAACAGCAAAAGCAGAACATGCAAGATATTAAATAATACCAAAGTGGTCGAGACCTTGAAACAAAGTTGAAGAAACCTACATCATACCGAAAACAAAGACAGCCACTTGAACAGCGGGGCTTGCTGAGAGGCTTCTGCAGGGGAGGACTTGCCTGCTGCGTTCAGTTCAGCTCAGCTATGATGTCCTTAAGCCTTTCTTCTCTGGCAGCCCTGGGAACACCTTAGCTTCCTGCTTCATAGGAAATTATGATAAAATATAGTCCCACGAGGCCAGCACAGAGGAAGGGGCTTCTCATGGGGACACTGCCTTGGAAGAAATGTTTTGAAAACGAGTTAAGGCAAAGTTATCAATGAGGTTGTTGCCAGACAGAGCCAGCCTGACTGCTGTATTCCCAGATGTGTGGACAAGTCTAAGGCTCTTCTGCCTTGCTCCATTTCACCTATGTGAGGGTTCTGTAGTCTTAGAGGGGCTTGAAACCTAAAGACCACCTGAACATGAGGAAGCCTGCAGTACCTTTCTGGCTTTGAATAAACAAAAGAGAAAGGGTGGCATTTCCCTGCCTTAAGGACTCCAGAGAAAGAGCTGAAAGCCAGTGGCTAGGTATTCTGCCTGTGTGAGGACCAATGAGCTCTGTTCCTCAAAGCTCACACATGGCATGGCAGCAGTAGCTTTCACCCACATGTCTCTCTCTTCACACTGATTAATTTAGGGTTATGCTTGTGAAAGAGTGTACATATGCATGTGTGTGCAGAAACATGTCTGTGTGTACAGAACCGCTTATACATATGTGCAGAAGCACATCTGTATGTATAGAATTGTGTGTGTGAGTGTGCATGTACATGGTGCATCGACATGGGGGTCACAGGGCACATCCAAGTGTCACTCCTCAGCTTGTCATGAATCTTGATTTTTGATACCAGGTCTCACACTTGAGACCTAGACACAACAATTTGGCTTCAGCTATGTTGGCTGGCCAGTGAACTCCTGGGATCCACCTGTGTTTGCTCCTTGATACTGGGGTTACAAACTTAACCTTTTCTTTCTTTTAAACAAATGTGAGTTCTGGGAATCAAACTTGGCTTTTATGTTTACACAGAAGGAGCTTTATTAACTAAGCCATCACCTAGGCCTTCTCCCACACCCCTTCCTGGCTCTGAAGCTGGCTTTAGAGCTGATAGTATCTCAGGGAATATAAATCAACTGTTTTGCAGGTGTAGGGTAACAAGGTGTATCCCTTTGGAACCTGGGCACTTGAAGTGTTTGTGTTCTCCCTAGAGGTGGCAGCATAGTCTCAGTGTGGAGGACCACGGTGTGGAGCTCCTGTGAGGAAGTCAGCAGTGATGTCGGCAGCACAGGCAAATGCTGCTATCCATCCCTGAGACACACCGTGAATGTAACACTGTGGTCACAGCTTTTATCCCCATCAATAACATTAGAACAACGTCATGAAACTTCTACTTCAAGCTAGACAGCTATTTAGTTCCCTTTATCATTAGGGGAGCATCGTGCTGGACAATCTGGACTGGATAATGGACACCCTCCCTTCCTCCTTGTGATGTTCTTTCCATCCTCGATACCTTCTGCCCTTCCTCTCTCTGTACCGCCCGCCCAGTATCTCCTCTCTTCTCAGGATGGATTTATCAATCAGCAGATGTTGATGTGTTGACTCCATTCATGTAGTTTCCTCTAGGCTTCCACCAAACAATGATTGGCCTTAAGGGAGTCAAATAAGAAAGAGAGGGGTTGACTGGAAGCCTGGAAACCACTGACTGCCAAGAACATGCATGTCTGTGTGGGGGTGAGTCTGTTTGTAGCCTGAGAATTGTCTGTGGCTAGCAAGTTGGAAGGAGGAGGGAGGACTCTGGGGTGAAGGACTTGGGGTGCACGTTAGTAGCATCTGATTCTATTACTGAGCATTCTCTCCTTAGGGTACAAATATATCTCTAGAAATTGGGCTCCTTTGGGTTAAGTAAGCTTAAAGAGAATTGAATTGTAACTGTGAAGGCAATAATCTAGATAAAATATAATAGATGTATAATTGTTCTTAGTTTTGTAGGCTCAGACATAACCTAACATTACTGGAAACCCTCTCAGGATGATTACAAAATCAATCTCTTCTCTATCTTTATGTTTTGAAAAATAAACTTCGAAAAAGAAAAAGGTCACTGTGACATTAGCAGTGGGGGTTCATGTCAGGGCCCTGAAGGTCTGTCCCATCAGTTCTGTGAGCCATGTTGCTTCATTCTCTGTGTGCTTTGAGGACATCTTAGACGTTAGAAATTCTTTGGGACTGAAGTTCAGCTTGCATGAATGGCTGTCAGAAGTAGACACCCAGACCCTTTTGCCTCCAACGTAGCTAACAATCCTTAGGTTCCATGTAGTCAGTGAAATCTGGAGCTCCACCTCTATGACCACGCCTGGCTAATCATTTCTCTTTCTCTTCCCTTAGGAAATCACTGGCCCCTAGTGCTGTGGTAGTCAATTAATCTCTACTCAGATCGACCTGGCGGTGGGCATGGTGCATTTTCCTTGATACCTGCCTCAATGTTTTGGGTTCCTGAATGATAGACACACACACACACACACACACACACACACACACACACAGCTCTTTATATTTTAATATGTTTTAAACAGCTCAATGACTGGGCCACTTCCTAACCTCCACGTGGCTGATGTACTTTCTGACAATCTCAACTCATCACTTGCTAAAGCCTGTATTCCATCTTGCTACCCTGGACCCAGACCTGCAGCCCTCGTAGACCATGGTCCCTGGCTCTTACATGTTGGCTGTCTCTCTGTCCTGCACTTCTCAGATGTGGCAGGTACTTTTTTCCCAGCATGGTGGCTATCTCTTTCCTCCTCATAGGTATACACACACATACACACACACACACACACACACACACACACACACACACACACCCCTCTTTCTCTCTTCCTCTCTCAGATTATGAAAGTTTTAATACACAAAAATAGTCATTTTTGCTGGTGTATTCAGGATACATTGAATGATTAAAAAACATTAAACTGCTTTATCTGCCACTAAAATAACTCTGCCAAATATATATATCCCAATACTTGGAAGGTTGAGTCAGGAGGATTACCATGATTCTGAAGCCAGCATGGGTTATGTACTGAGTACCAGGCCAGCTTGAGTTACAGAGTAAGATCCTGTCTTCAGAAAGAAAAAGAAAAATTTAGAAGTACAAATGTCTTAGATGGAGTTCCCCTGGAATGCTGGGGAGAGAATACCAGTGTGCCTGGAGGGAGTCCACTGGAAAGTGAAGTGGGGAGGAGAGGGGGAGGGAAACCAGGTTAGTCTTATGTGGCACGGGAAGGGGTCTTTGAGTCGAGGGAGTGACACATTGGGAATTTTTCTATATGCACATGCACCACAATGCACATGTGGAGGGTCAGGGGACAACTTGCAGGAGTCAGTTTTCTCTTTCCACCATGTGTGGGTTCTAGGGGTCAAATTCAGGTCAGCAGGCTTGGCAGTGAGTGCTTCTATCCACCGAGGCATCTCACAGGCCCTGGAGGTTGGGTTTTCAGGGAGCTATTTAAGTTGCTTTATTACAAATAGATTTTAGCGAGGAACAAGGGCAAGAGCAGAGAAATTGCTTAGGAAGGCTCTACAACCATCCACGTGAGAGGTCCTGGTGGCCTCACCTTGGTGGCCGATGGGTGTGAAGCCAGAGGGGGAAATGACTCCAGTAGCTATGGAGGATGTTTAAAATGTTTCCCAAGGTGAGCAGCCAGAGCCAATGTTTTAATCTGAAGTAAGAACATCAGATAGGTGGGCACTTCACCGGCAGGTTCTCAAGCAGGTAGAGGCGCCATATGTTGCTTGGCCCGTGGCTCCAGGCTCCAGGGATTCAGTGGCCAGGGCTCCAGAGCAGGTGAGTGCTAAGAAGCTGGGAAGCGTGGAGGCCCAGCATCAGGTACAGAGACAGTAGGAATATGATGGTGCTGCAGCTAGGTGACTAGTAGTAGGTGCTGGGTTGCCGTGTAGGAGAGTCTGGGCCTTGGCATTGAGGGAGACAGTGGGTAGAGTACACAGGTGCTCGCACCGAGACAGTCAAGGTTCTGGGAGCTTCCCATTGAGAATCCTCCCCCACTGAAGTCACCAGACTTCAGAAGGGAGCAGAAGTTGGCAAGGAACATAGCTAAGGCCTTAATGAGCAGAGCATAGTAACCCACCGATGCAGACTAGAAACATTGAGAATAAGAGCCAGCCAGCCAGATGGGAGTGACATGAACCCAGGATTGCAATTTACATGGAGCATGAGTGTGAGACAAGCAAATTTCAACCACTTCAAGCCTGCCAGACATTCAGAGGATGGTCTGCAAAGAAAGTGGGGTCTTCGAGCTAGAACATGGGACACTTCTGTTTTAGAGGCAGTGGATAAGAAGAACACATCATCTGTACCGTGGCCATATGAAACTGCGCACCCACCTTTTCTGCCAGAATGGCTGCATTAGGGATAGTCAGAGAACCACAACAGACAGGTGTATGGACCGAGTAGTATTTAATATGATCAGGTCTTAAATAAGAAGCCATGAAAACAAACATTCAAAACCAAATACATAATAAATAACCATTAAGTTATAAAGTACATCATTCATATTAAAACCAAATTCTCAGGTGTGACTGTAAATAAAACAGAGCAATAATGTAGATCAATAATGCTGTGAATTTATTCACATGTACAAAGAAGACACTTCCAGCTACAGTATTAACGGCCATAACTAATTTTCTCTGAACTCTCATGACTTACAGCTACATATCTCTCTCTCTCTCTCTCTCTCTCTCTCTCTCTCTCTCTCTCCTTCCCTCCCTTCCTCCTTTCTTTCCTTTTTGAGCAACTAAATATCACACTTGGGATGAAATTTAACTCAAAAGTGTGGTCAGGTGTTCTGGTGAGAGTGCTCTAAACAATAAAACTCAGACATACAAAGCTCAAAAAAAAAAAAAAATACAGAATAGACTTAGGAAAGCCCCACACTCGTGTTCTACAGATAAGAAAGTGAAAACCAAAAAAGCTTACACCAGTGTCGACCTTCATGGTCAACAGTGTGTCAGGTCTAATGTTTTACCACCCACAATGAACAATAATGTCAAAGGATTGGCTGAGTCTTGAGCACAGAGAGGTTCAAGACTGCTGTGCAAGACTTAACTTCGTCTAGTTTATTCTAAAGCATCGCTTTCCCTTGGCTAGTGGAGAAACCTTTACTGGCATTTCCAAACTATACAAGCTCTTAGCCTGTGCTGCTTTGAATTATGTGTACTTCTAGAGTAGAAATGGTCAGTGATTTAAAAGGCTAGAACAGATTTTTTAACAATAAACACATCAAAATAAATACATTGTCTTAAATATAAAAATCACAGTGTCAAGAAGTCAACAGTTATACAGCCAGAAACAAGAAGAGACTAAATCATGGAGACCCCCTGTCTCTCTATCATTGCTTTCTGAAGGATTGCACCTCTGCTTCAGCTTCCAGAAGCAAACTGAACAACCCATGTTAGCACCATTGGACACTGAGGTGGGCTACGTGTACATAATGTCACTAAGAGTCACACATTTACAGTGATGCAATTTCTTTGCACTACATATTTTAAAAATTTAAGAGAATACATTGTTTCTGATTGTGACACTTTTATGGGAATTAATTAACAATAGTCAGCTCTATCTTAGAGCGGTACACTGTGTCTGCGTTTGTTTTAAAGGCACTTTGAAGTACAGACACTTTTTCCTTACGCAAAGCCTTCCCCCAGGCCATGGTTGGGATCTCAGATCCATTTTAACAATAAGAGATTAAGAGATTCTCAAGAGATTCTGCTATTCCAGGGAAAACAGCTCTCTAGGCTTTTTGACTTGACATTGAAACATACTGTTGGAATTTACATCAAATGGAGGAACCATTTGCTCAGTTTAACCTCTCTAGTAAAAGATAGGTATGTTAAATAAAAGTCTGTTTAAAACTGGGACAGAACCTCTGGTCTCTTATCTCCTGATTTTGATTTTTTCAATAGATGATTGAATTTAACATATCAAAAGTGTGCACACAGTGTGTCTTAAATGCAGGACTTGTTTGAAATGCTTTTTCTTAGAAGTTTCATTTTACATAGAGGAAAGGAAAGAAAAGATGTGGGAGAGGAGACTGAGCAAGGCTGGAGTTAGCAGAGTCATCACAGCAAGGCTGGAGTTAGCAGAGTCATCACAGCACGCCCAGAACCACTTGAGTGAGAGCTACAAACTTGAAAACTCTATTTGGCTCCAGAAGACTGGTTCTGTTTGCCCTTCCATGGGTTTTGGTTACCATCTTCACAAGATTAAACTATTAGCTTATAAAGGGTCTTGACATTGGGAGGAAGGCAAGTTAAGCCTGCTCCTTAATATGCCTTTACCACTTTAGAAAAACAGTGAAGGCCAGGGGTGAACCTCATAAATAGGTTAAATTCTACCATACTTAAATATTTTGATAGACCTAATCAAGAAGAAAAATTGTTTGTACCCATCTGGAAAAGCTCTCTTGTAGAGTATACATAGATTAGATATCTATTTGCTAGATGTTAGAGGTAATGAGTAAACTCTTCAAACATGCCTTCAAATACAAAGCTTTTCTTAAAGAATAAAGACTTCAATTTTCAATTTCATCTGATGCTTATGTATTTTCAGCTTACATCATGCAGTTAGGACCAAAACAGGTCTTATTCTTGCAGACTGACAAATTCTCAAGCTGTATTTTTAGTTAAAATCTTTAGTTTTCCCCTTCCAATCAAAGAATGTCACAGTTGGGCAATAAGATGGAGCCACAACTTAAGAAGTCCAGAAATCCCCGACCCAGGAAGTTGGGCCCTTGTTGAGAAGAGATTCCCCATGTTGACAGCAGGGGTCTGCGCGGGGCACTGCAAAGTCTATGTAGTAAACGGGCGAAAGGATCTCAACCTGCAGCTTTTCTAAGTTGTTCTTATTATAAAATACCATACTTCTCCACTCAAAATCCCAGGAGGAAGACTGCACTCCTGTGTTTGCGAGTGTCTATAGTGTCCGGCGTATCCTCAGGTCCTCGGGAATCTTTGGATCCTCGGGAATCTTCGGGTCCTATGTGTTCTAGGAAAGATGCTGATGAATCATCTGTGGAAATGACAGTCTGTGAGTCAATGGGCACAAAAGGCGACCCGGAGACAACACGGAAGAGAAAGAAATGCATTTAAGATGCATACCTTTTGAAGGAGCCATTTTAGTCTTTCTAGGAATTCTTTGGGTGTTTTTTTCTCATACGAATCACAGGAAGGGCATTTCTGGAAATCAAAATAAATAAATATTTAAAAACTTTTAAAACTCTTTAAAAAAAACTTTGTACTTCATAAAATACTTGTGTAAAATGCATTTCTTCTCTTGCAAATATAAGTCACATTCAGTAACAAACATTAGGAAAATTCTGCAAAATTGTTCTGGAAACCACTTGTGATTTCAACCTAAGAAACAACTCTGCAAATTTTGGTGTTTAAACTACTATTGTTTTTTGCTTCTTCTTCTTCCTCCTCCTCCTCTTCTTCCTCCTCTTCCTCCTCCTCCTCCTCCTCTGCATTCTTGTTACCCTGGTTGTTATGTGCTGTTTGTTGTTAGTTTTTAACCTATTACAAGGGTTTCCTGGGCCTTAGCTTTCAGCACAGGCTATGTGGCAGCTGCTTTGATTTCCAGCACTGACGGAGACACAGCACTTACTATTTTTGTATACAGAAATGGCTGCCCCCCTTTATGTATAGAGATCACCTAGGCAGATACTTTTTCATATGTGTCAAATTTCTAGAGTTTATCAAGTAGATTAAAGGGATAAATACCTCAAGGAATATACATTGTAAAACATGTTTCCTCTTTGCCCTTCGACCAGTCTTACCACTATTGGGCACTGTTTCCACAATTCAAAAGACAGGATTTCCTTTTTAAACATCCATTCACTTGATTACTAGGGATATTGAGCAAATTTTCATAGAGTGTGGCTGGCTTTCCTTCCTTCTCGTCGGTCTCTCTCCCTCCCTCCCCCTTTCTCCTTCAGATTTATGCTCATTCCTGTTTCAGTACCAAAACAGCAGGCTGCTTCTTAACGCTCAGTCCCGTGATATCACGGTGCGCCCATCTGGGGGCAGCACAACAGCCATGTTGTCCTCATCGTGACACAGCTGTTTGTGAAACCTGGAGAAAGTCGTCCTCTTTACAATTCCCGCTTTCCTCGTGTCTGGGTTCCAGGTCTACAGCACACAGCACCGGTTCCTAAGTCTCTCCCCCTGAGTTTCACCGCTGCCATCAGTCACTGCCCCTCCCCCACCCCATCCCGTTTCTCTTTCCGCCTGTTTTCTTTCTTTCTTTCTTTCTTTCTTTCTTTCTTTCTTTCTTTCTTCTTTCCTTCCTTCCTTCCTTCCTTCCCTCCCTCCCTCCCTCATTTCTTTCCTTCCTTCCTTCTTCGAAGCTTCCTGTACAAGGTCTCACCCTGATAACCCAGGCTGTCCTGGAAGTCTCAATCCTCCTGCCTCAGCTTCCTGGTACTGATCTCACAGGCATGAACTACATGCCCGTTCCTTGTTTTGTGAAGCTTCAGAGGGACATTTTCACATTATAACCTGGCCAGACAATCAGAAGAAACAAGACTCCTTTTTGTAATGCAATTATGATTTCATTTTAGTCCAAGTGGCATTTCTTGAAGGACAGACAACCAATAAATAAGGCAGAGAAACTTCTTTAATGTTCTCTTTGCAGGTTTTGATTAATGTTTGAATTAGTCAATTCTTGAGTCTCTGAATTGCACATAAGCTGGCCAAAGAAGATATACAAGGAAATTCAGGGTCCCAAAGAAACAGGAACCTGGACTTTCCCAGCCCCATAAAAAGATGCTCCCTTTTAAATTCAGTATTGACTTTGCTTTTGCTTGGGACAGTAATACTTCAATCTTGGTGTTGTAAGCTCTCTTTTCTTATCAGAAAGCTAAGATCAAGTCCCCAATAACAATGCCACAAGCTACTGCCAGCACATGGATGAAAGGGAAATCTCTTCTACACTTCTAACTTCTAACACATTCTCTTCCTAATGGCTTCTTCACCCCAGAAACTTTCATTAACATACTGCCAGGGAGTGGTGGCCATTTCTAGTCAGTTTTCTAGACAGACAGTGAAGACTTAACTGAGGTGACACCACTTCTCAAAGTGTACCTTGTACAGTGTGGAGTAACTCTGCAAGAAGGTGGGAGGGGCTGTAACCTCGAGGATGTGTGAAGCATAGTATGTCACAGATGATAAGTAAAACTAAGATAAAGAGCTCTGACTGCTCTTCCAGAGGTCCTGAGTTCAATTCCCAGCAACTACATGGTGGCTCACAACCATCTGTAATGGGATCTGATGCCCTCTTCAGTGTGTCTGAAGACAGCTACAGTGTACTCACATAAATAAAATAAAATAAATCTTAAAAGAAAGAAAGAAAGAAAGAAGAGAAAAGGCAATCTTACAGCGATGTGCCTCTGTTTCTTTCCTGCCCTCCTGGCAGGCAACCTCCTCCTCAGCTGTGCCACTAAGTCAATGATGAACGTCTTATTGCTTCCAGTGTTTGATGGCTTGAGATTGGCCTTCTGAAAACAAGCAAAAGCTGCGTGCTCACAGTGTCCCTGAAAGAGACCATTAGCATTTGTGAATAACCAGAAAGATACGTAGCATATGTTAATAAACAGTGTTCCAAGGTTAAAAATGACCTTCCTGCCCCCAGTTTCTGTCTTGGACATTTGTTTTAGGGGCTCCATTAAGCCTGGTCATATCTCCACTTAAACTCAGCAAAAGACAAGAGTTTTTCCAGCTCAGACAGCTATCCTGTCTGGGAGAAAAAGGAGCCATTTCCTACCACACAGATACAAGCAGGGCCCTCACCCTTCACAATTTTCTTTGCCCGGTGCTATGCTGATGTCACTCTGAGGTTGAAGCGGTGGACACAAGCTTTGTGGGGTTGGATGTGAGTGTGCATGTGTCTCTGTGTATGTGTGTGTTTGTATGTTTGTGTATGTGTGAACCTAATGTGTATGTGTGTTATTTGTGTGCATGTTTATATATGTATACGTGTACATGTATGTGTGTGTGCCTGCACACACACAGGCATGCCTTGTGCCCATGCAGGTGACTGTAGGGGTGTGGGAGAGGTATTGAAGAGAACCCAGGGCCACACATATATAGGCAAGCAGTTACCACTGAGCTAGCAGACCAACCTTTCTATCTGTGACAGAGAATTTAGTTTTGGAGCACAGTCACTAAACTCCGAGGCTGTAAATTGTGACCAGTAGCAGTTTTGTGGAAACGATCCAACATTCTGGCTAAGAATCTTTCTGTCACTTCTGTCCACTCGCACACAGGTGTCTCCATGTGTGCCCAGAGCAGAGCTCTAGTCTGCAGTGCCTGATGCAAATGCTCAGTAACTATTTGTGGAGTCCATTAGTGTGCGGATGAGTTTAGACCACTCCCATAGATAGAGACATAGGTCAGATGTCTAGGAGGCATCTCACCTGCCCTGGCCCCATACACCTCCCAACAGCTCAGTCATAGCCTTGTCTGGGTAGGGCAGGATTCCCCATGAAGGGTCAAAACACAGAAGTTAAGACTTGCTTAACCAGTGGGAAGGACAGCCTTCCTCAGAAGAGCTGTGTCAGAGACTGGACAAGTCAACAGACTAAGGATCAAAGCCTTCTCTTTGCTTCCATCAAGATCACCACTGGCCAGTGAAGCAGCGTAAATCTTAACAATGGAATGCATTGGATGAGCACGATGAACATGTGCTTTCCCACTGAGTTGAATGAAGCCTTGGCTCTGGGAGAGCAACATCTGAAACCATCTTAACTCTGATCCAAGAGTCTGGGCTGCTGTTACCTTTAGCAAATGTGTGTGTGCGCGCGCACATGTGCACTCACAAGCGCTGTTCTCCCTGGAAGTTGCTACACCTTCATGTCACCAATGTGCATTTAAACCACTAGCTTCCACCCAGAAGCCTCCCTCCTTCCCAGCGATCTTGCCGGAATCTTCTCAGGGACAATCAGCTGAAAGAGCAGCTAGCCTACTTTGCATTTTTCCAAGCCGTGCACTTGGCCACCATGAATGTTGACTAATAACAGGAGCCCATCAGCCTTGCTTTGCATAGTAGCAATGAGCCAAGCGTGGCTTATCTAGTTCCTTCTATCAGGTAGTTTGCCTGTCAGTAGGGCAAAGTGCCGGCCTTCCCATGTTTGCCAAAATGCTTATTTAATAGAAACTATTTATAAACGTTAATTATAGCACTTTTTTTTCCTTGAAAACCACACGTTCATGTTTGTTGAAGTTTTTTTTCTTTTCTCTTCTTTTTGACCACAACCGGCTTAACTTACTGGAAAAAATAATATTCATATTTAAAGGGGTAAATTTTCCAGCTGAAACTGAAAACGCTAACTGCTTCATCTGTGATGATCTGAGAAACCAGCATTTCTCACAGAGGCTTATTTTGCTGAGTTGACATTTTCATTCGTACACTGAAAGAAAACTAGGTTCCAAAGAAGCTTGGGGAGAGGTCATAAGAACAAACTCCTTGAGACTATCCTGCCTGGAATGGTCAGGCTCAACCATCAAATCCTCACCCAGACTAGAGGAGAGACATGGCATCAGGATGTCTATTGCCACTGTCCCCACCCTTCCCTGTTTACTACTGATAAGACACAGGTTTGGTTTTGTCCTTCAGGAAGCAGCTTGTCTCTAGAAATGTGTGATCTGGGTTGGGAATCTTCCGGATGCATTTCAGGGCAGGGCAGAGGCAGAAAAGCATTGGAGAAACACGGCCTGCTGAGTGCCTGAGGGATGGGGAATTGGTGGGGAGGTGGAGGGAATCTATAGCCTCCAAGGTCCAGAAGGCTGGGAGATACAAGATAATCATGCCCTTGTTTCCTGGCTACTTGTTTCAGCTGGGCCTCGGTGGAGAATGTGAGGAATTTTCTAGACTTCCTTCGCTCCTGCAGACTGGAAGGTACAGTAAGAAGCCATGGACAGGAGCTGAAAAGCCACTCCTTAGCAGAGCAGATATTTTCATAAAAGGCACACCTGGCTTGCTAGTTCTACAACTGAATATCTGAACAGATAAATTTGATTTCTTACATCCTATTTCTGATAAAAAAATAAAAGGTAGTTTTTATCTTGTGGAAGAATAGTCCTGGCCAAGTGAGCATGGAGTATCCTACCTGGTGTTAGGTGACTTGGCCTTCGTCACACTCACAGACCAGGGTTTCCTAGTGACACTCTTACTGATATATTGGGCTGGATGACTTTCCAGTCAGATAAATTCCACAGCATTCACTAGTGTCCCTGGCCTCTAGGGACCAGACGCTATTAGCACCCTCAGCCCATCCCTAACTGTGCCAACCATAGTTTCCCCACATAATGTCAATGTTCACCTGGGGAAGGGCAGCAAACCCTTGAATAAATGAGAAAGGGAGACCTAAGGAAAGGGGTTGCTTACAGATCTCAGCAGCTTATAGAATTTGTTACAGACCCTGCTTTGGATGCTAGCTCTGAAAACGTGATACATAGCTTCCGTAGCCCTTACTACCTTCCTCTGTCTTTACGTTGCCTGCCAGGGTAGTTTGAGGGTGTTTGTTAGAGCAGTACCCATTGCTTCAGAGGCAATTCTGCTTGGTCAAATCATCAGAAGGATGCAGGTTCGCTGAGACGAATCTTCTCATGGAGATGTAAGATTTTCAAACATCTTCCATTGAAAGCTAGATTACTAGAGACTGGGAAGGGTGCAGAGAGAGAGGACAGAAGGCGTGTGGACCAGACTGTGCATTCGTACAATCACAGGGGATCTCATCAACTTGTATAGGTAATGTGCATCAGCAATGTGAAGGTCATAAAAAGTAAAGTGGCCACTAGGAAATTCAGGCTTAAAAGGATATCTTTCACTAAGAAAGTGTATCCGAAAAGTACTCATTGGGCCAACTTGACTGAAAACGAGGGATTTTTCCTGTGTTTTACTTTGCAAGGTGTAGGCTGCAGGCAGGAAACCCTGGAAGGAACTCTACCCCCAGTAGTCGGACACAGTGTGTGAGGTGCTGAAAACTAGACACGTGAAGATATTCTCACTTATCGGAAATGTCCTTTCAATAAGTTTGAATGTGTTACTTTCAGTTTAGAGGCTGTTCATTAGAAAGGACCTAGTAAACACGAGAGCGGTCATGTTCAGAGCTAGAGAGTGCACGGCGGAGCAGAGAGGCCCCCGTGACTCACTCACTTTCTAAACTTCTACGCTGTCATTTACCGTAATTCTCTTCTTTGAATGTATCTGCGAGGTGCCCTCATTACTGGCAACAGTCTCCTAGTTTTCCTGACTTGGGCAATTAAAGGTTTAAGGGTGCGAGCATTTCCCCAGATTCATTTACAGTGCTAAGCTACGGAGCTGAAGAGCAGAATAAAGAAGTTCCCAGGGTAGAGACAGCAGAAGCCCCTCCACACTGTACGCAAGCTTCTCCTCCATGGCATATGAACGGCACAGGGGTTGGAATGAACTGTAGACAATGACCCCCTTGGAAAGATTTCATCAAAGGCTAAAGGCAAGGAGACTCATGGAGGCCCAGGTACTCGGGAACTGCACTCAGAGACTTGTGATTTCCAAGCTCCGCTCTCTGTCTTCCTGGCAATCTCATTCTTTCTATCTTTTTAAAGATTTGTTATTAAAATGCAAATGTTGCCTCTTATCTTAAATAGGATTGCACAGAAAGTTGCAGAGTTTCATATTCCAAGGCTCTAAAAACAGAATTATCTGTTCCTTGTTCAGAAACTGATCCCAGCACAGCCTTTTATCATCGTTGGTTTGTCTTAGGAACTCTAGAGGGTAAACATGTATTTTATAAGGATATGTCATATGTCATTATAAGGATTAATAATATATGTAATTATAAATATATATTATAATATTTATAATATTGTTTGATTCACTAATAAATGTATGGATACATGGCCAAAAAGGAAATGGATATTTTGCAAATTATTAATCCCCAAAGTCATTGAAAATAAGTGTAAATAATCATTATATTGACTTTTTAGACTTTAAACTTACATAAAATACATTTTCAGAAATAAATTCAACCGATCTTACCTTTACATCTTGAGGAGCTGGTAGAAGTTCAGGATCCTAAGAAAATTAGCCAAAGAGAATTAATTCTGAGTTGGTGATGCAAGTCAAAAGGCTCCTTTTGCATTAATTAAAAAGTATTATTTAAATTGCATTGTGACAAACATGGCCTTACCAAGTCATTTTCATAGATTTTCAGCAGTTCAACAATGTCTATAAGGTGGTGAAGTCTAATCAGGAGGCGATCTGGCCCTTGGGGGCTTGATTTATGGGCCACTGTCCCCAAGAAGATGACTACCAGACAGACAAGGGTCCTCTCCATGCCACCAGCTCTGGGTCCCCAGCAGCTGATGAGCAGGGCCTTGATCTGGTTCTCGCTTCAACCTGACTGTGGACAGGTTGCTACCACAGCTACGTATTTATTCATCCCTCAAGAAGAGGCAAAGCCCTCCCATTGCAGCCTGGAAATCTTCATACAGTGGATGAGTGTGAGTAACTCGTTTTTTCTTTTCCATTGGCTAGGTGTATGTGTGCGTGTGGGGGCAGGGATGACAGAGTCCACGAAATGTGCCCCATCTGCATCTTAGACAGGAAAAAGAGACATATGGGTGAATTCCAGTTTTCAGCACTCACCAAGGTAGGGGTGTGTGTGTGTGTGTGTGTGTGTGTGTGTGTGTGTCTCACAAGAGGCACTGTCAGATTTCTGAGAAGTAAACACAAACATTTTGATTGTTTGCTCTGCATCCCTGGCACCCTACCTGGGCTATCTGACAGTCATAAAGACACTTCGGCAATGAGTAAAGCAGTGGCTTGTCCTTTGTTGGAACTTTCATAGGGTAATGACTATGCTTTTTGAGTGATCCACTCTGTATTCCATTGCAAAGATGGAAAAGGTTAACTATGAGAAGGAATTAAATGATGGGCTGGTTTCCTAACCAGCAAGAATATTTTAGATCCTTATCTGTTTGCAGGGATGTTAAAATAGGATTTGCTTCCGATTTTCAATGTGTCTTTAAATAGCACGAATGGTGCTTCCTGACTCTTTATGTAATAATATGGTTTGTAAATAAACTGTTTTGATGAACTATGTAGGCAGAGTGCTGTCTGTGAAGACCTTGCTCTATCTTCATTAAAATAAGGACCCACAAATTCTGTACTATTTGTTGCTTGTATTTGATGCACCAATCAAACAAATGAAAAGGGTAAATACTCCTCCTTTCTGTCCAAGTTAAAAACAATATCTTCAAACATCAAGAGCCAAAGTTTCTGTAACGTCTCTTTTCCTACTAGGGCTGTGCTGGATATTTCTGTTGAACTTGTCTCCGCTGAGTCTGAGCAGCATGCTTCTCATTGCATTTGTGACCAGGTAGAGGCTAATAAAAGTTTCAGAGAGCAGAAGTGGATTTAGTACCTGACTCCCTGCTGCATTTCTGGTCCTTATGGTCCTTCACCCACTGGAGAAAGTTGAGTATTACACTGTAACTCAAAGGATGTTTAGGCCATAGTCAGCTATATCTTACAAACAAGCCTCTTGACTGTAGATTTTGATTTACCTGATTGTCCACCTGCTTTGTCAAACACGTATAACCCCACCTTCCTGAATTCCAGAATGTTATGCGGCCAACATAGAGTTTGTACCTGATTTACTCTGAAGGGTGAACTGTGAAGTCCAATAATAGCTATTCAAGCTATGATCTCATGCAGGAGATGAGCATTCTTAGTCTGATAAAAGGTGCCTCCAATAATCATTAAATTGTGTAAGGGAAGTTGCTGTGTGAACCTATTAACCAATAAGGCTAAAGCTCACCACTTGGTACACCCCAATTTCTTTCTACATGTTCTCCTGATATTCCTAAATAGGTTTCCATCTCTTGAGTGATTGAGAGTTCAAAAGCAGACTTCCTGAGTTCAAATGCAGGCTGTTCAACAGTGAATTGCCATATGCCCTGGGCATGCTCTGATGAAGGGAAGGTGAGCATTTTACAGGCTCACAAACCTAAGGAAAAGGCTAAGTATAGCACATGATGAAGGCCCAAGACCCTGATTGATCCTAAATGAGGGTGGGAAGGAGGTACAGACACATACAAAGAAGAGCTAGATCAATGCCAAGTCGTATGCGTGGCATGACTTTAGTGGTGGTAAAAACATTGAAAGTCATGCTGCCCATAGGAAACCAAGACTCTTGATCCCATTATGCCCCAAGACCTCCTAGCACTTGCTACAAGCCACTTATCAATATCAAGTCTCAAGTGCCCTGCCCAAACATCCCAGACCAGGGGATTCTAGGAGTGGAACTCCCTGGGGACAGTTCTTCAGTACTGAGGATACTAGCATCATGTGACCCACAGGAAGGAGGAATAGTCAAGATCAAAGTCCAAGTATGAAATAACAGAAACATAGCCTGCACAGCACACAGGCAGAGTCATGGGAGATGTGTATCCTCAGGGGCTGGAGAAACCAAGGAATAGACCAACTCTAGAGCACTCATTCTCAACCTGTGGGTCACGATCCCCTTGGAGTAACTGACCCTTTCACAGGGGTCAGCTAAGACCGTCAGAAAACACAGATTTTACACCATGGTTCATAACAGTAGCAAAATTACAGTTACAAAGTAGCAATGAAATCATTTATGGTGGGAGCAGTAGGAATGCTGAGAACCACTGCTTTAGGGATCCTTCCCCTGCCCCCCCAGTTCTGTGAGCTCATTGTGCCCCTGACCTTTTGAACTGCAAGATACTTACTTTGAGTTGTTTTGTGTTTGTTTGGATAGCAATATAATTTTGTTTTATATTAGAAAAATAGATTTTTTCTAACATATTATATCCTGATTATGATTTCTCCTCTCTGTACTCCTCCCAGTTCCTCCCCGCGTCCCCTTCCATCTAGATCCACCCCCTTTCTGTCCCTCATTAGAAAACATACAAGCATCTAAGGAATAATGAAAAAACAAAATATAAATAAGATGAAACAAAACCTATCATATCAGAATAGGACAAAACAAGCAAACGGGGGGTGGGGAGGGACAAGAAAAGGCTCAAGAAGCATATAGGCACAGAGGCACAAACAAGTGTGCACTTGCACACTCAGGAACCCCACAAAAACACTAAACTTGAAACCATAATACATATACAAAGGGCCTGTAGTATAAAAAAGAGAGAAGAAAATTAATAATAATAATAATAATAATAATAATAAATATATCTAAAATTTAAAATAAATACTTTTTTATAAAAAAGGACAAGCCCAGACAAGACACAATGAGACAAGAACCTCCAGAGGTGCCATTGCGTTGTTTCCTGTTGGCCATCTACAGCTGGGCCTTAGCCCACCTTAAGGAGTAGTTTGTTTCCCCAGTGAGACTCCCTTAGAGGAAACTCAATTTTCATTTACAAGTGGCTACCAACTGGAGGTTGCTTCTAGGTTAGGAATGGGGGCGTGTATCCACTCCTTTCAGTTTGAGGACCCCAACTGGTACAGACCCATGTAGGCCCTGTGCATGCTGCTTCAGTCCCTGTGAGTTCATATGAGCGTTAGCCCTGGGTGTTTAGAAAGTCTTGTTTTCTTGGTGTCCTCCATCCCCACTGGCTCTTACATTCTTCCCACTTCCTCTTCTGGAACGTTCTCTGGGCTCTGAGGGGAGAGATGTCATGGAGACATCCCATTTAGGGCTTAGTGTTCCAAGGCCTCTTCCTCTCTGCATACTGTCCAGTTATCGGTGTCTCCATTTGTTCTGCTGCAGGGGGATGCTTCTCTGATGAAGGATGAGCAAGGTACTGATCTGTGAGCACAGCAGAATGTCACTAGGAGTCATTTTATTATTACATGTTTGTTGTTATTGTTTGTTTTGAGAGCAGCAGTATTTGGTTTGGCTACCGGTCCTAACCTATCTAGACTCAGGTTCTTGGTCCTAAGCAGTATTGGGTATAGGTTCCATCTCCTGGAGTGAGCCTTAAGTCCAATCAGATATTGGTTGGTTACACCCACACCATTGGCTTAAGTCACCATTGTCCTAGCATATCTTGCAGACAGGACACCATTGTAGATCAGAGTATTTGTGACTGGGTTGGTGGCATCTAGAGTACCTTCCTGTACCAAAGGAACTAGCAAATAGGGGTGATGGCTCTTGTAGGCGAGAGCTTGACTCCTCCATGTTCAGTGAGTTGCATAGGTGTTGTCTTTAGCCCTGGTGGCTTGATCTCAGTTTGTGGAGAGAAAACTATAGTCTTGGCAACTGCCTGTGTTATTTGTAACCAAATCCCAGGGCTGGAAGCTCCATTTGGTGACAGGAGGTGTTCAGCTGGGGTTTTATCTATGCCATTATTTGGCGATTTCATTTAGATCACCTTCATACATGTATACATTTTAGGAAGCTTCTACTGTATTAGTTTCCATGCTGCCCCTCAAATGGCCTTTGATTTCTGCTGTCTCTCCCCATAATCCTCCCTCATCCCCCTCTTTCCTCTCCCTTCCAACTTTATCCTCACATTCCCATGACCTCCCCATCCATCCATAACTATCCATTCTACTTATCTTTCCTAGGGAAATCTATGTGTTCTCTACTAGTCCCTTACTCTATATCTAACCTCTGTGCTTCTACCAATTGTAGCTTGGTTAGCACTGACTTAACAGGTAATGTCCACATATAAGTGAATACATACCATAGTTGTCTTTTGGGGTCTAGGCTACTTCATTCGAGATGATTTTTTTCTAGTTCCATCCATTTACTTGCAAATTTCATGATTTCATTCTTTATAATAGCCGAGTAATATTTCATTGTGTATATGTACCACATTTTCTTTTTCTATTCATCTGCTAAGCATCATCAAGGTTGTTTCCAGTTTCTGGCTACTATGAATAGAACAGTAATGAACATGGCTGAGCAAGTGTCCTTGTGGTAGGATAAAGCATCCTTTGGGTAGTACCCAAGAGTAGTTGGATCTTGAAGTAGAGTGATTTCTGTCTTCCTGAGGAATGGCCACACTGTTTTCCATAGTGACTGCACAAGTTTGCACTTCCACAAGCAATAGATGAGTGTTCCTATCTCTCCACATCCTCATCAGCATGAGCTGTCACTTGTTTTATTGATCTTTGCCATTTTGATTGGAGTAAGATGGTCTTTTTGATATGCTCTTGGATTCAGTCTGTAAGTATTCTATTAAGAAGCTTTACATCTATGTTCACAAGAGAAATTGGTCTATAATTCTCTTTATTTGTTGGGTCTTGATGTGTGGTTTAGGTATCAGTGTAACTGTGGCCTCATAAAATGAACTAGGCAGTGTTCCTTCGGTTTCTATTTTGTGGAATAATTCAAGAAGTCGGTTGTTATGTCCCCCTTTTCATTTCTAATTTTGCCAATTTGGATATTCTCTCTATGCCTTTTAGTTAACTGGAGTAAGGGTTTGTCAAACTTATTGATTTTCTTGTTGATGGTCATATAGCATTCAGGGAGTTATTTCAATTTTCTTGTACCAGTTGAGACTTGCTTTGTGTCCTAATTCTAAACCTTAGTATGTGGTCAATTTTGCAGGAAGTTCCATGAAGTGCTGAGAAGAAGGTATATTCTTCTGTGCTTGGATGAAATGGTCTGTAAATATCTGTTAGGTTCATTTGGTTTATAACATCTGTAGTGCCATTATTTCTGTTTTGTGTTTGTCTGGATGACTTGTTTATTGGTTTGAGTGGGGTATTAAAGTCTCCCACTATCCGTTTGTGAGGGTCAATATATGATTTAAGCTGCAATAGTGTTTCGTTTATTGCGTTCTTGTGTTTGGGACACATGTTAAGAACTGCAATGTTCTCTTGGTGGATATTGCCTTTGATAAGTATGTAATGTCTTTCCTTGTCTCTTCTGATCAGTTTCAGTTTGAAGTCTATGTTTTTCAGATATTAAAACAGCTGCTCCTTCTTGCTTCTTAGGTCCACTTTGATTGTTTGTCCTTTTCTAACCCTTTGCCCTGATATGATGTCTACAGTTGATGTTGAGGTGTGTTTCTTGGTTACAACAGAAGGATGAATCCTGTGCTCATATCCATTCTGTTAGTTTGTGTCTTTTTACTGGATTTTTTTAAGTCATTGAGTAGATAACAATTTGTTACAGAAGCAACATGAAATTAAAATGCCCAGGAATGGATTTTAATCTTAGACAGGGTCTCATACATCTCAGACTGGCCTCAGACTTGCTATATAGCCTGAAATAACCTTGAACTTCTGACCCTCCTAATTTCCACCTCCCAGGTAGTAGGATTAACAGGTGTGTAGCTACCACACCTGGCTTATGTCATCCTGGAGATGGAATTCTGGGTCCTGGACATGAGGCAAGGACTCTAAGAACTGAGCTATATCTCCAGCCCTAGAATTTTTACTCTTGAGGAAAAGGGAGGGAGGAAAAACAACATGTTCTGTAACTGTGTCTGGCCTTTGCAGTGTACAGAGAGAGGACCAGGGAGGTGTGAGGATGGGAGGAAGATGAGCACCCTGACATGCAGTGTAGACTCCAGAGGCTAGCCTTCTCAACCCTGAGAGGCCGTCAGTCAGAACCAACAGTATGCCTCAGAGCCACAAAGCTAATCATGCCTTTTATTTGAATTTACCACTATATTGAGTGATAAGGTCACATTTATTGTAGGTTCATAGGCAAAGATGGTTCCCTGCTTAAAACATAGCCCATTGCTTCTCTGCACATCTCAGTGGCTTTCACAAGTTAGCTCATAGTCATTTTTTATTATGTGGAGGCACTAGGCCTGCCATAACACCTGCTTTACAAAAGAAACTTTATGAGATTAATGTATCAGAGATTACTTTAACTATAGTGTGAATTTTGTGTTGTCTTGTGTGTGATTTTTGTCAGTAAAGAATACAGGCTGGGTGCAAGAAATACCACTCATGGAGCCCTGTGGAGAAGACAGCATGGAGTGCTCTTAACTGAGGCTCCAGCCCCACTGTGATGAGCCACACCTACCTACTGTGCTGCCAAGAGCTTCCATTTCATAGACTCCCACACAGCACCAGTAAACCACAGTGGCACCCTTTCCAATGCTTGCACCTAGGGACAAAAATCTCTTTTTGTAGATAAAGCACTTTATGCTGTAACAGTTACTATTTTACAATGGTTTAATGCACCTACAGTATTTATATTATGATCTTTTGTCTCAGGTTCCTATCTGCTCTTTCGGTCTCAGTTTTCAGTGTTGCTCTTTAACCCCATTTCCCCCTAAGCTTGTGGTTTTTATTGTTTACTCTTGCACGGTGCAGTGATTTTATACATATATTATACTATATTACAGTAGAAATAACAGTATTTTGTTTGTAAGTATTGCACATATACCTTATCTGTAACTATTTAAACCAGGTCAAAAGCAGGGGTTTTATTTGTTTTTGTTTGCTTGTTTGTTTGTTTGTGTTTTGTTTTGGCCTCCAGTTCTGGAGATTGAATCCAGGGTCTTGTGCATGGGCACTTTGCAGTCCATAGAGCCATTCCAGGTCTTTAATCTTTTTTGATTTAATTGAGATGTAATCTTGCTGAGTTGTCTAGGCTAGCCTTGAACTCATTAGGTAGCCCAAGCTGGCGTTGAACTTGCCAGATTCTTTCCCTCAGACTCCTAAGCAACTGTAATTCTGGACTTCTAGGCTTGGCTGGGGTATTCTCCAACATTCCCAGGTCTCCTGAACCCATTTGCAGAATTTAGTGTTCATATTTGTGGGAAGAGAATGGTCTTGAATTTCATCCACCGGCTTCTCAGGAAAAACATCCTGCAAGTACTGTTCTATCTTCCAGACTCCAGAGCCATCTGTGAAGGCCATGAGAACAATGGCACTTCCCACTGTGCCAACTTCAAATCAGAGATTTTTACACGGAAGCTGGGCAGCCTGGCTGGGGCATCCTGTGCACAGTCAAGGGTGGTTTCACACTTAGGTCTCCTCAGTACCTTGATGTCAGGTGACAAACTTCTGAGGGTGTCCCTGTGAATGGTTGAGAGAAAGGAGAAGAAATCTTTAGTCGTCTATATGAGCAGATTCAGGGCCATATCTCAAGAGTTTTCTGGGACAGCCTATGCTTATAGTACAGGGCAGAAATATGGTCAAGGGAGTGTGCCAGGCTACCGTCTATCAAGGCAGAAGGAGAGAAATGGGCAGTGTGATCTGAGCAGATGACAAGCTTTACAGGTCTGCACTCTGTTGGACTGACAGCACCCAACTCCTGCGCTCTGACTGCAAGCTCTTCCTCCAACTGCTGTTCAGTCTGAAAGCACCACACAGAGACCACCACTCACATATGCAACTGGCAAAAGTGTTTTTATTTCAAGAAAGCAAGAAACCTGCCCGCAGGGATCAGCCACTTACAAAATGGCGAAGACCCCAGACAAAGGCACACAGGCCTGTTTATAAGGAAGTAAGGGAATTTTAGCTAGGGTTGGGTAATCTAAATCTTCATTGGTGGGTGCTGGGAATATTACATGGGTTAGTTTCTGATTAGTTTGTGTCCAGGTGTTCAGTGGACTGCATTTCTGTGTCATGAACATTTAACCATAGGTTGAGATACCCAAACCATATAAGGCTGCCCAGCACAGATGGCCCATCCTGAGATCAGATATTTCCCCATCTTTGTGGTTATCTCCAGGCTGTTCTTTGGATGGGGGATTTTACGACCTTGTTCTTTCCTGGGGCTGGTGACTTATGGCCTAGTTCCTGGGACTGATGACTTAGGGGGGGTTATGGACAGTTCCTAGAACAGATGAACCCCCCTTTCTTTTCTGCATCCATCCACACTGACCCTCAGGGTGGAACAATGTGTTCTGCTCTGCCAACTGCAGAAAGAGGTGACTGAGGGTTGGGTGGTGTGACCTTATGCACAGTGAGGAGAATTCACATCTTTTCCTCGGTGATCTAAGCTTTCTGCAGGCCTATGTTCACTTGGAAACTTTTCCACTGGGATGATTTTTACACTTCTCAATCATATTTGGTAACCTATTTGACTGGAAGGAGAAAAGTCTAGAAGTAGACCACCAGGATTTGCGAGGCCCTAGCTACACGTTCTACAGATGTTCTCTCCTCTCTCTTCTCTCCATACCGCAGATGCTTTGCATTTATTTGTATCACAGACGTGGTTACTTTTCCAGAAAGTATCTAAAAAGTGTGTTGCATACTTACATGAATCTAAGGAGGTCAGTTCACCCTGAATTCAACTCTAATGTTTGGGTCACTGTTATACATATTGACACTAGGACATCCTTTTCATTCTAGGGTCTCCTGGGATCCTAGGAGCATCTTGAGCAGCCCAATGAAGCAGTTCTCTTCTCTGTTATCTCAAGAGGGGAGCAGAAGCCTCCTCGAACTCTCTAGCACTTATGGTGAGGGGTCATATTACTTGGGTCTGGTTGTTGGTGTGGCCCGAGAGGGCACACATTGCAGCTGTTCACACAGTTGCATTCCTGGGGCTGGAGCATCTTCTGGTGGTGGCCTCAGGAGGGCAACCAGTGACATACTAGGCCTGGGGTCTCTAGGGTCACATACACATCATTGACATGTATTCTGGAAGTCTCTTCCTACTGCTGAAAAATCTGGGTCCAGAGGACTGTCCCCAGCAGTCACATGGACCTCTCTCATTAATCTTAGTTACATATGACTTGTGTCTAATGGCTTATCAGTGAGATGTCTTTACTCCACAGTGACCCTGGAATAAAGACTTGTGTGGACACACACACACACACACACACACACACACACACACACACCAAGGTGGGCCTTGGCCTCTTCTTGACTCCTAAGCAACATCAGTCCTGCTCAGTCCGGCCTCAAGGATGACTCATTTTCTTTCCTGGGATGATGGCTGGTTGTAGCATCAGTGAATTTGTTCTGTGGCCCACAGTCACAGAAGTGAAGTCAACCTGAATTAGTCAATAAGGATGTCCCTCTAAGTTGTCTACTGAGTCTCCAGAGTACTTCCCAGGGCAGCTCAAGGAATTACAGAGAGGAGCTCTAGCTATTAGTTCTTTGTGGAACATCTTGCTTTTGTGAATTAATAGCCGAGAAATAGTAAATTTCAAAAAAGAATCTTCATTCCTGGGAATGGAAGTAATTGGTCCTATTTGTAAGCAGCATTTGTCTGCCATGAATAATAATTCCAACAGCTGTGGAAAGCCAGCTGCAATCAAGGAAATGGTAGCAGGCAGCAAACCATACCTCCAATCTGTGTTTTTTTCTGTTTCTGCTCTGACTGTTCCCCTCTGCGTTTTCCATGCAACTTTGTTTTTTTCTTCAACCCTCATAGTGTGAAACCAAGATGCATTTGTTCTTTCTTTGTTTGTTTGTTCTTTAATTGCTTTATTTATTTATATTTCAAGTGTTGCCTCCTTTCCAGTCTCCCTCCAAGAGTTCATCCCATCCTCCCTCCCCTTTGCCTCTGAGAGGGTGCTCCTCACCCCTACCCCCACCCTACCTGACCCCCACCTCCCCCTTTTCTGGGTTAGGTGCACCCTTTCCCACTGAGGCCAGAAAAGGCAGTCCTCTGCTACTATGAGCTGGGGGCCACGAATCAACCCATGTATGCTCTTTGGTTGGTGGTTTAGTCTCTGGGAGCTCTCAGGGGTCTGGGTTAGCTGACACTGTTGTTCTTCCTATGGGGTTGCATCCCTTTCAGCTCCTTCACTCCTTCCCCTAACTCTTCCATAGGGGTTCCGACCTCAGTCCAATGTTTGGCTGAAATCTGCATCTGTCTCAGTCAGCTGCTGGTAGAGCCTCTCAGAGGACAGCCATGCTAGGCTCCTGTCTGCAAGCACAACATGGTAATAGTGCCAGGGTTTGGTGCCCACCCATGGGATGGACCCATGGGTTGGGCTGGTCACTGGGTGGCCTTTCTTTAAGTCTCTGCTCCATTTTTGTCCCTGCATTTTCTTTAGACAAGAACAAGTCTGGATCAAAATTTGAAGATAGTTTAGGGACCCCAATTCCTGCACTGGGGATCCTGTCTATCTACTGGAGGTGGACTCTTCAGGTTCTATCACCTCACTATTGAGCATTTCAGTGAAGGTCATTCCCATTGAGTCCTGGGAGCCTCTCACATCCCAGGTCTCTGGGACTTTCTAGAGGCTCCTCCTCTCCCACCTTCCCCTTCACAGCTGCACATTTCCATTCACTCTCTAGGCTTTTCTCCTGCCTCTCCACTGTACTCTCCTCTACCCCCCTTCCCTCTCCCTCCCCTCTCCCACCCTTGTCCCTCCCCTCTCTGCCTCTCATGATTATTTGTTCCCCCTTCTAAGTGGGATTGAAGCATCCTCACTTGGGCCTTCCTTCTTGTTAAATTTCTTATAGTCTATGGGTTGTATCCTAGGCATTCTGTACTTTTTGGCTAATATTCACTTATCAGTGAGTGAATACCATGCATGTCCTTTTGGGTCTGGGTTACCTCACTCAGGATATTTTCTAGTTCCATCCATTTGCCTGCAAAATTCATGATGTCCTCATTTTTAATGGCTGAATGGAATTCCATTGTGTAAATGAACCACTTTTTTTTTTTTTTTTTTTTTTTTTTTTTTTTGGTACCCATTCTTTGGTTGAGGGCCATCTGGGTTGTTTCCAGGTTCTGGCTATTACAAATAAGGCTGCTATGAACATGGTGGAGCACGTGTCCTTGAGGTATGGTAGAGCATCTTTTGAGTATATGCCCAGGAGTGGTATAGCTGGGTCTTCAGGTAGATCTATTTCCAATTTTTTGAGAAACCGCCAGATTAATTTCCAAAGTGGTTGAACTAGTTTGCAATCCCACCAGCAATGGAGGAGTGTTCCTCTCTCTGCAGCCTCTGAGTTTCTGCTGTCACCTGAGTTTTCAATCTTAGCCATTCTGATTGGTGTAAGGTGGAATCTCAGGGTTGTTGTGATTTGCATTTCCCTGATGACTAAGGATATTGAACATTTCTTTAAGAGCTTCTTGGACATTCTGGATTCATCTGTTGAGAATTCTGTTTAGCTCTGTATGCCATTTTTTAAATTGGATTATTTAGTTTTTTTGGAGTCTGACTTCTTGAGTACTTTATACAGGTTGGATGTTAACTCTCTATCACATGGATGTAGGGTTGGTGAAGATCTTTTCCCAATCTGTAGGTTGCTGTGCATTGAAATTGCAACTGTTTGGATAATTCTTCCTAATCCCTATCGTAAATGTCTGTTTAAAGTAAAAGAATAGAGCACACTCCAGAGAGCAGAGGTTTTGATTTGAGGTCTGGGTTCCCTCTCCTCACCTGGAATTAATGATCTTTTAACAGAAAAGCAAAAACATCATTTGTCTGGGGAGAACTGTAAGAAGATAATGCCTACTGAGGTCTAGAAGTACAACAGCCTGGGACCACGATAGCCTCTGAGTCCGTGAAGGCAGCCTGGGACTGTGATAGCCTCTGAGTCCATGAAGACAGCCCGGGTCTGTGATAGCCTCTGAGTCCATGAAGACAACCTGGGACTGTGATAGCCTCTGAGTCCATGAAGACAACCTGGGACTGTGATAGCCTCTGAGTCCATGAACGAGCCCTTTTTACTTTTGAAAACATGTCTTTTCTATTTAACACTTGGAGTAGCTCAACAGTGGACTCTTTGGGAGCTGCTACACAGCTTCTCCACTGCAGAGATGTGTTAAAAGCTGTCGGTCACTCCTCATGCCAGCAGGGACCACGAGAGAGGAAACATTTTCATACAGTTTTGTTTAGAATAGATAATACCGTGTTTCTACTTTCACTCATTTCGGCGTTCTCAACTTGTGAGTTTGTGACCCCTTTTGCAAACCTCTATCTCAAAAATATTTGCACTATGATTCATAACAGTAGCAAGATTGTAGCTGTTGAAGTCTTAATGAAAATAATTTAATGGTTGGGGTCACCACAAACAACATAAGGAACTGTATTAAAGGGTCACAGCATTAGGAAGGTTGAGAAGCACTGGGTTATCTTCTGCGTTTTATATTATTAGACACTTACATGAAAGGTGCATGCTCCCACAGGCTCATAGTAGGGATATAAAAAGTTAGCTGCTACAGTTGAAGTTACTGGATAGCAACTTCCTGCACCAGAGTTCACAGGGGGTCAAAACGACATTGAGTTGTGAAGCGCTGGTGTTGATAAGCCTGTGAGGGGACACAGTCAACGTCCTTCATGGGTTTTCTCTGAGAGCATGCACTGTGGATGTCCTGAGGTCACTCGAGTGAGATGGAAGAAGGGTCTTTTCATCTTTGAAAATTCTGTCTGACACTGGAGATAGAAAAGAGGGAAGCAAGAACACACAACACAGCCTGTTCTATGCCCTAGACACACTGATAGAAAGCAACCCCGCCGTATGAGCTGATAAGGTCTGGAGTCATTAGTTCACTAATGATGGCTGACAGGAAGATTATGAATCTCTCTTACCATAACAGCAGGTGATTCACTGTCCTTTGTAGATTCTGGAGACTGCCCTGCAGTGAGCAGAGGCTTGTGCCTACTGCCTCCTGCCTAAGCCCAAATCACAGAAAAACCTCTTGTACCTTGGCACACTAAGTCCTGTGCAAGATTCAGTTTGAAGGCAGGTTTGCTTGCTATTAAAAATAAATATCTTGGAATGACTCATTCTGCCAGTTTTCTGAGGCCCACCAGCAGCTTTGCATGTTCTGGCTAACCACACAAGGACGAGTTCTGGTGTCAACAGGAGTTGGAGGCTTCTTTACAACAAGCATCATGGGTTACCAAAAGACACTTTCACACTTGTTGGTCACAGGAAGCATGGCAAACATTGTAACATTGTTCTTTGTACCTACATAGGTTTTATTTACTGCTGCATTCATTAGCTTCTGGACACCAACCATATTTATCGATTTCTATCTGTGAAGCCAGGTTACCTCTAGAACACAGTGCATATTGTGTCAGTGAAGTAAAATAAACCATTCCACCCTGATATTTGTGAAGGAATGACGTCATAATCGCCATCCATTTTAAACATAAGAAACCAGAGGCTTGGGGGGCGGGGGGTATGGCTCAGTTGATAAGGTCCTTGCCCTGCAAGCAAGAGGACCCCAGTGTCCACATAAAAGTAAGGCTTGGCGACATGGATGTATGTAACTTCAGTGCTGTGTGGGCAGAGACAGGTAGATGTCTGGGCATCTTTGGCCAGTTGGTGAGGTGCAGTTTCTGTGAGAGACCCTGTCTCAAAAATAAAATAAAGAACAACCGTTGACCTCTGGCCTCTATGTGCACATTCATCTATTTGTGTGTATGAGCCTACACACACACACACACACACACACACACACACACACACACACACACAGCCATGCATGCAATGAAAACCCAGAGACTCAAAGAGCATAATGACCTGGCCACTCTGCAAGGCAATGACTGGGCAGGAAGAATCCTCCTAGTCCTGGGGACCACCGTGAGGCCAGCATCTCTCATTGGGATGAGAACTAAGATTGCCTATTTTCTGTCCACTCAGCCTCCTTGTCTCGCTGCATTATTCATAGTAAAAAAAAAAAAATAAATCGTTAGTCTTCAATGAAACAGCTGATAAGAAGGTTTACAAAACCTTTCTCATGCATTATTCTCATTAACAGTGATGGTTGTCACCTCTTATGTTGAATGTCCACAGATGTGTGAACTTCCGGGTTTTTGTGGTCAGAGCATTGACAATCCTGGGTGACAGTGCACACAGCACATTTCTGTGGCTACCTGAGAGCCAGCAAGAGCCTATTAGGTTTAAAAAAAAAAAAAAAAGGTTCAAGGATGATTGCTTACTTTCTGGAATACCATGGAGGGAAGAGGAGGATTTCAATGAAAAGTTCAGGCCATACAGAACATCTCAGCTGCTGGAAACATGATTAAGAATGAGACTGACAGGGAAGCATAGTGTACTTCCGCTTCGTGTGTGCATGAAGTGGGGAAAATACACTTTCCCTGTCACTTATCAAGAGCCAATGGGCAAATGACGTGTATTTGGCATTTGTCACCTAAGAGGTCTGTGGCTTAGGAACATGCTGAGTCAACTTGTTACTTAGGAATTTACATGACCGTGATGGTGGACTTCCCCAAAAATGGAATTCTGAGCCGCTCACATCCCGACCTGCGGAGGCTGAGATGTCTCCGTTCCCCTCTGGCAAGCCACATCAGGAGGTGAACCCAAGCCAGGCCTCACTCCCTCCACCTCTGTTTTCCCTTACCCCTCAATCCCTCCACCTCTGTTTTCCCTTACCTAACGGCGCATTTGCGGGCACACTGAGTGCCATTCTGAAAATCAGAAGCCAATGCTTTCAAGGAATTTCTTTAACAGTGAGTTGAAGATTCTTGAGCTCACTGTTCAGCTTTTTTACCAAACTAATGCACTAACCTAAAATAAAAGGCAGCATGCTACCTAAAACAATAAATAGGAAGCATTACATCATCAAAAAAATGTGAATCGAGCCACATGTATTTGGTATGTCTTTAGGTGCTATCAGCTCACTCTCTGTGAAAAACTCAGACCAAAGCACATTCATTCCATGTGTGCTGGGGAGAAAGGAAGGAAGCACTCTGGTCTGTATGTAAAATGACAGCTGAGAAGAGACCCTCCTGACTTGAGATGGTTCTCAGCCACATTTATCTTTCCCTCAGGTCTGTAGCACACTCCCAACTTGTAGCCTGTGCCACGATATGCACATCATTATCAAGAGGAGGGGGTGTAATCTCAGCACATCAAATATTTTTGTTAGGATGTCACTAGAGACCAGGGCCACTAGCTAGCACTAATGTGACGCTTTAGTAAAAAATAATGTAGATGTAAGAATTTAGGGAAAAGCTCTTTTTATTTAAAAAAAAAAAGTGTTATCATAAAATGCTGGCAAGATATGGATGGAAACTTGAGTTCATTACTTCTGAGCTCACCTATCTGGGAATACACAGTGAGGAGCCACTATGGGACAAGAGCATTATCATTTAGCTGCAGGAATTCATCTTGACAGTGTTGGCCAAATTGCTGTGCTCATTTTTCTCTGTTGAGTTGAGTTAGGAGAGCCTCAGGTCACTGCCCTGTGTCACAGTGTGATGTGAGGAACTGTTACAGCTCTGCCCATTGCTGTCCCTTCACAATGCCCAGCATTTCAAAACTTGTGCATTGATGACTGACTAAATGAATGAATTATCAGCTCAGAAAATCAGCATAGCAAATGCTAAGGTTAAAAGGAAATATAGAGGAAGAAAATAATCTTCAGCTCAGTGCCAAGTCCAGCGAGGTAGTCAGATTTAGTGCCTACTAACCAAGCACTATAGAACTGCTTCCAGAAAATGCAGGGTGGGGGCTCCTCTGCTGTCCCATCCCCATCGCCCCCTCCCTCACGCAGAGAAAGCTTGCAGAGGCACTCCAGGTAAAACAAAGTTTCCATTTATCAGGCAGACCCAAAGTTTCCATTTATGCTGCAGATACACTGCTAATTAACAAAGAGGCGGTCATTTGAGCAGGCCAGGCAAGTGCCTTAGACAGTTAAAAAACGTTTTCTGCAGAAGAGTGGTTTCTGAAGATTGCTTTAGAACAAAACGTGGGTAGTTTCCTTCTCAGGAGCCCAGCTTCATCTGGGTAGTACGTGGCGCCAGCATTTGTTAACAGCAGAAGCAGTAAGGAAATTACTCACCTTGGTTGTCCCCAGGCTTGATGCTCGAGAGGATGGCCTTTGGGAGCCTTCTGCTCAGACAGCTGCAGTCAGAGGGGTGTGGGACTCAGAGGGGAGGATGTGAGAGCACAGGAGGGTATTGGTTGGCGGCTGCTTCTGGTGAAGCTGTAAAATCTATAATGCAAAGAGCTACTTACCCTGGCAAGGGCAATTGGGTTCTTCTGTTCTAGATAAGAAGGTCACCCGGAGGGCTTCAAATGGAGACTAGCAATTTAGAGTTTGAATCCCACAAGAATTTAACTTAGGGAAGTAAAGTGATGTCTTTAACATAGCTTTCATTTTTTAAAAATATGTGCAGAAAATAGATTGTACTCCTTCTCCTCCTGTGAATCAGGATAAGTGTCAGTCACTTACTTCCATGGATGGAGTGATTGTGTCAGTCCCTTCCATGGGTGACTTGGTACATGCAGTTGGGCTTTGCTAGTGTGTCCCTTGTATCTGGAGTCTTATGTGTTTGAGCATAGTGATAACATCTTTGTTTACTTGAGATGTAGTCACTTGACAGCTACTGGTCCTCACACCTATGCCTTTTGCATGTGTGAAAAATAGGCTGCCTTTTACCTGAGTTTCTTTGGGTATAATTTATGAGTTTTTAGTAGGAACTTTCTGCTAAAAATATATGCAACGCTTTTGTGGAAATAAAACTAAAATAGTTCTCTGTGTATGAGAAAGTTATTTGCAACAGAGCCTCTCCTTAGAGGAAGAAGAAAAGGGCTTAGGCTAGGTGGTACCTGCTCCATCCTGACGCTGTCACAGATGCAGGAGCTTGCCTTTATGTAGTTGCAGTGAGGAGAATGCCTTCAAATATTCTTAGCTAAAGAATATCCAAGCATCTCTGTGCCTCACTGTCCGTACACCAATCAGAGGGCTAGGCAGGTGCTCATCATTTACCATTAATAAATACTAAGTATTTGAGCTCTGTAGCACAGAGATCAGGAGCCAAGGTTGTGGGGCCTGCCTGCCTGACTTTGTGCCTGACTGCATGGTGTCAGCATGAGTAGACCTTGAAGGACTTTCTGAGCCTTGGCTTCATTTGTTAGATGAAGATTACTATTCTAATTGGTAGGACTCATAATTCTCACAGAATTATGAGTCAATATAGAGCATACTTAGTACAAAGACTAGATGGAGCTCAGCAAGTTCTCAATGACCATTATCATTGGTCATGCAGTCACTGTGATACTAAATGCTCAATAACTATCATCCGTCATCATCGTCGTCATCACAGAACGTCATCGTTGACATCCCAGTGCTCAGAAACTGCTAGCAGCCGTCATCACCAACCCAGACTCCATGTGATTTTGAGTGGCATTATGGTTGTCATACCCATCCTGATGCCAATAGGACTCTGCAACTCCAGAGAAGCAGCACATCCAACCCCACCCTCCACCGGACGGAGTTCTGGCTTCCCTCAGCTCTGCTACCCAATGTAACTTCTCCACACATCACTCACCCAGTGGGCACACACTCCCCGTCGGGTACCATGCTTATAGTAACATGGTAGTTCATCCTGTCAGCCTTCACCAGGCTGCTCCTGCCAGACACTTGCTGCCTTTTTATGGGTTAGCACCTTTGCTTGAATCAAAAGATGAATGTCAGGTCAGCTCAATAAGCTCTGAACAATAGCCCTAAATAAATATTTAAGAAAGAATCTCTCAGGTGGATTCCAGGTATACCTTCTACACAAGACAATGTCTCTGTAGCCAATGGCTCCAAACCCTAGTGGTTATAAACAACTACACTGGCTAATTTTACGTCAATTTGACACAAGCTACAGTCATCTGGAAGGAAGGAACCTCAACTAAGAAAGTGTCTCTATAAGAGCTCAATGTGGGAGGGCCCAGGTCATTGTGAGTGATCTTATCCCTGGGATGGTGGTCCTCAGTTCTGTGAGAATGCTATGGTGAGTTTTGATGAGCAAGCCAGTAAGCAGCACCCCTTGATGGTATCTGCATCAGCTCCTGTCTTCAAGTTCCTGGCCTGTTGAGTTCTTGTCTGACTTCCTTTGAGGATGAACAGTAATGTGGAAGTATAAGCCAAATAAATCGTTTCCTGCCTAAGTTACTTTGGTCATGATTTTTCATCATAGCAGTGGGAACTCTTACTAGGACAGCAGCCATCACAGGGCTTGTGTGTAGCTCAGTGATAGAGGTCTTGATTAGCATGAGCAAGTTCTTAGGTTTGATCTCCAGCATTGAAAGCAACAAGCAAAAACCACCATTCACTACCCTTCACCCACCCGTGAGACTGTAGGTGGCTTGATAGTGCAACTGGCTGACCTCAGCTGGTTTGCTCATGCACCCTGGCCAGTGCTAGGCTTCTCCCTCCTTCTTTGAGGGAGTGTCTCAAGGTGAAGGAAGTTAACGTATAAAACCAAGCAGTAACTGAACCCCCTTGTGACTCTAACCATGCCAAAGGCAATGAGGAGATGCACCAGCTCTACTGGCAGTTCTCCAAATAATGCAGCCTGACTCAGTTTCCCTTTAGATCAGAGCCCATTTTCAGCTTTGGGCTACCCAACCTCAGCATTTTTTTTTCTCCCCGTTTCTCTTTCCTCTTTCTTTCTTTTTTTCTTCCTTCCTTTCATTCTTTCTTTCTTGACTCAAACCTTAGCATTCTTTTATAAAAAGTACCTAGGTGGGTTGGATGGATGCAGAGGAGATGTTCTCAGTCCTGTATGTCCTACCTTTTTTTTTTTTTTTTTTTACTTCAGTCTGTTCTGTTGAATTTACAGTTTCTGAAAGCAGGTTGCACAGAAAGAGTGACCACAGAAGTTTTCTATCATACTGTGAAAGTTGGTCTCATTTTGACAGGTTTTAGAATCACTTAGGGCTATGCTTTCTGTGGCGTTTCCAGAGAGGAGTAGCTGATGGGGGAAACCCACCATCAAACTGAGCAGTCCCTTTTAACTGTCAGGTCCCAAACCAAAGGCAGTTTAGCTAGGCTACCTGCATTTTCTTCCAAAACACTTGGGGCTACAGCTGCTGCTGCTGCTCCACTGTAGTGTCTGGCTTTTCTTTGTGGATTGAACACCAGAAGCTCTCCTGGGAGCTGCAGGCCTTCAGTGCCAGGTTGGGGCCTCTAAGTCTTTGTGGACTGAGCAGCTACCAGGTTCATGGCCTCTCTGGCATCCAATGGCCATTGTTGATCCACGCAGCCACTATTGTGTACGGCAATCTAATGGAGCCCCTTTATAATACATAATACACATTCTGTCGGTTCCGCTCCTGTGTCAAGTCCTGTCCAGTGAAATTTCTTATTCTTGAGAAGAGAATGAAGACAAATCTACTGAGGCCCTTCCAGTCTGTTCAATATGCTTTGTGCTGTTGTCTTTCAGAAGTGAGTGTGTAACCCTGCAGAAGTTTCTTATGGAGTGGAAATGGGTGGAAGTCCTAAGGAATCTCTACTGAGAACTCTGGTCCAACTCATCCCATCATAGACTGACACCTCTTTCTGACAGAACAAACTTCACCTGACCAGGCTTCTTCCAACCATGGGTCTCAGGATCTCTTTTAGCTTCTGCCACTCCAGGCAAGTGAGGAGGGTCTACAAGTGCCTTTCCATTTGCCTGCTAGTACTGACTGTGCTGGTTGGTCTCAATTGTCAACTTGATTAGATTAAGAAATGCTTAGGGCATCAATGAGGCATACTTTCGGACTTTTCCCAAGAGGATCAACTAGGGGAGAAGATATTCCACAAATGCACACAGCACCATCTCATGGGCTGAAGTCCCAAGCTAAATTTAAAAAGTAGAAATCATGCTTCTTGGCTGCAAGTGCAATATCACAGCTGCCACAGACTCTTGCTGTCATGTCTCCCACCAGTAGAAACTGACAACCCCTCACACTGTGATCCAGAATAAATACTTGATGCCCTTAATTGCTTATTAGGACATTAAATGAGAAAAGTAACTAACATAGTTACTTAGTGTACACACACTGATGCTTCTATATTTTCTTTCACTAATTTTCATAATCTGGAGTTTTATATCATTTATTCATTCAACAAATATTCACTGAATATACACTTTATGCCAGGATAATAGACAAAGAACCCCAGCCCATTTGGAAGTTGTAGTCTGGCTGGTAGAGACAGAAAGTGATACAGGTAATGATACAGAATAGCTGATGTATCAGGAATGGTCAAATGTCTAAGATAAAATGGCATAGATGCATAGGGGATGGGGAATGGAGGTCAGTGCTGCTCTCTAGCTGAATGAAGACAGGAAGTGAGACTGTGGAAACTGCTGGGAGATCATCCTAGACAGAGACTGAGATGCTGAGGAAGCAGCTGGATGTGCAAGCCTCCAGTTCGGGAGAACTTGGGGCTGGAAATGGAAACATGACCAGCCTGCATCTGGTGTCTAGAGCTGAGTTGCTTTGACACCACCAGAGGTCTCAGTGTAGCTTATAAGCAAAGGGGGTGTTCAAGCCAATCCTCAGGGTTTAATCACTTTACAGTCTGGGCCAATGGGAAGCAATCAGCAAAGAAAACGAACAAGTGTCGCTCAGAGTCAGGAGAAAGATGAAGAAAGGAACTCAAGCAAAGAACTGAGTGAGCCAGCTTCTAACAGTAGGAGATGAAGGACAGCGAAGAAACTGAGCTGGACATAAGACGTCAGCCATGAACTTGAAGGCAGCATGTCAGAGAGTTGGTGACACTCAATGGGGGAGGGGCCAGGAGAGAGGGGAGAGAATGCTGGTCCGATATGGAGAGGGTTTTGTTTGGTTGGTTGGTTTGTTTTGTTTTTCTGAAATGAGAGCACAGAAATAAATAAAATGTTAGAGAGGGTGAAGCAGTCAAAATTCTCCAACAGAGAAAAATAACACCCATATACTGATGGAAGTGACCTCAAGCAGTGGAGAAGCTGGAACTCTCAGAAGGCAGGGGAGGGGCAAGCTCTTGAGATAGATAAGGAAATGAAGAGGGAGCTGAGAGCCTGGGCAAAGGACCACAGTGGCCACACAGTACTGCGGAAGCTAGGAGGGAGGACTCATGCCTACAATCCCAGGCTTTAGGAAGCTGGGGCAAGGGGATCACTATGAGCTCAAGGCCATCGTGGGCTCTAGACTGCAACCCTATCTTTAACAATTTTTAAATGGAAAATGAGGAGCTCAAAGACTTTCCGGTTGCTTCTGTTCCCCAAGAGAAAATGGAAGGCAGATTAAGAGAGGATGGGAGAAGAGAAAACCGTACAGAGAACTCATCAGTCCTCTCATGCATTTAAGGATGGAGGCTACATCACCTTATGGAGACCCCTTGGCATGGCTTCGTACCCCTCCACTCAAGCTCAGCTATAGGTGCTTTTACCACGGAGAGAAAATGAGTAGAGAAATGGGCAGATAACAATGTTGGAGAGAGGGGTGGGGTAGGGGGAAGACTTGGGAAGGAAGGAACAGTTCACAGGCAGGAGAATCAATAGTTTGAAAGAGGAATAAGGGAGAAGAGACAATAGAGGAAAGAAGCTGTGGAGACAGAAGGCAGTGGCAGGAGGAAGAGGAACCTGGAGCTGGCTTTTAAGGGAGTAAGATGACCGCTAAGAAGACCATGTAATAGACCGTGGCCCGAGAACATGAAAACACTTCCACTTAAGACACAGGATACCTATGAATACAGCTCAACACGGAACTGTAAACTCACTTAAACATGGCTTTTTTTTTTACAACTTTTTTGTGTGACTTGATTATACAGTTCTGACATGTGGGCTTTATAAATGACAGCATCGTGTCATAGTATCAAAAGGTTGGGCAATCCTGGTAGGCAAAGCCTATGACAGAGACAAGGTCTGGAGGCTTACAGGCTAGAGTGCCAGGATTATGTGGACCCTTAAGTCACCAGCAATTGTCAAGAGCAATGTTGTGGAGAGTGAGTGACAGCTAGGACCTAACAGTCCAAGGGATGAGGGAAAGGAATGTCGGTGGTGGGGAAATGCATAAGGTAAAGCGGTCACATACAAGCCTTGTAGCATCTGATTCAAAGCACGTGTTAAATTTTCAGAGCAAGGAGAACAAAAACGACCTAGAATCAGCAATCAGGTGCAAGCTGTTTGAGGTCTCCACTGCTTTCCTTTGTATCTCTTCAGCTTAATAAGTTTTTAAGAGTCCTTCATTAGGGTGTGGGGATGGGCATTGGGTAAGGGATGGTGGTTAAAATCTAGGAAGTGGATTGATACATTAACTAAACTTGATGTCTTTTTTTTTAAAACTGTCATTCAGGTTTCGAAACCTCCTGGTGTTAAACCCAGGGACTCGGCCACTGCTCTGTACATTCAAACTCACCGCTAGCCTCCCTCCATACCCCATAAAGATCAGAATGTACAGGCATAGCTGACTTGGCTCGCTTCAGGGCTGCGTAGGAGTTCTGCATTCACCGGGCTCCCAGCACCTGCATCCTCATGATCTGAAAACTGCACAGCCACCATATAAGCATTGCCTCAAATTGCGTAATTTGCACTCGCCAAGTGGAAAAAAAAAGTTTCAGAATGTGCATTCAGCCCGCACTGGCCTCCTGTAGCTCCCAGATGGGTGGAGAATGGGGTCACTGGATGTGGACAGCCCTGAAGACAGAACCCCAATGAAGGATCTCTCCCACCCCGTGTCTCTTCCTTTTCCCTTTCTCTGCCTATCATGCTAGAGAATGAAAACATTTGATGAGTTTTCGTTGTAGATGCTTCAGAAAGCCATTTACTCTACTGAGTACTGAAGTCGCCTTCACTCAGTGGACTACCCAAGAATCTCTGGGGGACTTGAGTCAGTCTTGTCAGTAGGTCTAGCATTACCCTCTGACCTCGGCTAATACACACTCATGTGCACTCTGCATGTTAACTCATCAGTTCTTGAGAACGTGGCAGGAGCTAGGAAGGAGAGCAGAGAGAATTCTGACAGCCAATAGGCAGAGAGTATGTTGTATGCGCAGACTCAGAACCTCACCTCAACACATCAGTGACTGTCTCCATTTCGTGAAAAGAAAACTCACGTTTATAGCAGACAAAAGGATTGCTCAGTTGAACTATTAATAAGCTGTGGAGCTCACACGTGGACCCATGAGGATCTTCTCCTAAAGTGGGTTCTTTGTAGATTCTACCAAAAAGCTCAGGGCAGCAGCACACAGTCTAGGTTACTCTTCCTTCTGGGTTCCACAGCTACCAACTGGGCTGGTGGCACACTGTGTAGCTCTAAAATAGATGACCATGATCTGCCCAAGAAGCATAAAAGACAAACAGGCAGGGAGCTGGGGCAAAGTAGGGCAGCAGGGACTCTGGCAGACAGGGAGGCATCTCCTACCTGATGGGCACCGTGGCCAGTGAGCACCTGGTCTCAATGCAGACACAGTCTTCCATGAAAGAGGCTGTGATATCTTCTAATATTAAATGTTAGGTCAATATTTTTGCTATCTATAGTGTGCTCCTAATAGTACGTTTGAGAACTCTGACCCCCCAGCTTTAAGGGTTGCTTTCAAACTCTCTCCTTGGTCCTAGCCTCTTTTTCCCATCCCAGGCTCTTCCAGATGCCCACACAAGTGCCACTGCAGGGCAGACTGATCGCAAGTCAGCTTGGTATTGGAGTTGGTTTGATTGCTTTGGACTTAAAGAGGCATGCGAACCTGCAGACCATGGCTGCTGAGAATGAAGAACCAAGCAAGAGTTAGCCAAGGCATTGGGGTGTCAGGAGTATGCCAAGGGTAATCATGTGGGTGACTGAGTCAATGAATTAATCGTGGGAGTGTGACGCTGGTGCACAGGTGAAGTTGGCATACAAGGATACATGCAAGAGAGAACATGAAGAGGAATGACCAACGAAGAGAGGAAAAACCAGATACTTTTATCTAGTGCCTCAAACAGGTGCAGTGAGTGAACAAAGGCCATTGCCCATGAAACCAGAGCTGGGTGGATAAGCCCATGTGAGATTAATCCAGGATCTGCCGGTTTCTGGTTCGGTGTGTGTGTGTGTGTGTGTGTGTGTGTGTGTGTGTGTGGTGTTGAGACAGGTTCTTTCAGTGACCAAGACTTCTCCAAGTTCTAGACAAGGGGTGCAGCAAGCTCATGTTCCCATGTTCCCTTGGGAGAGATGGACAGAGCAGTGTGGATGATAAATGCCAATCTCTCCACATGTCTTCATATGCACACAAGGCCAGGTCAGAATTTAGTAGGCTCACACAGATTATTAAATGATTCTGGACTAACTTAGTCATTTGAGAAGAGAGGCCTGTAGATGCCCAGTTGTCTGAATAGCCTGAAAACTACAATTATTGAGAGGACTTCTCAGAGACTAGACAGAGCACGTCCCAGCACTGTGCACTTACAGGTTATGTTCACCTCAAAGCATTCCGGATTTTATTCCTTCCCTGGGTATGCTAACCTACAGGTGGCTGTTGCTGCCATCTATTGGCAGTGTGTGGAAGTGATGATGCTAGGTGCATAACATGGTTCCTTCTAGGCAAAACCTTAAATATGGGGAGCTCTTGGGGAAGGAAGAGATGGCTTAGTGGTTAAGAGCACTGTAGACTCTTCCAGAGGTCCTGAGTTCAGTTCCCAGCCATCTGTAATGAAATCGGATGCCCTTTTCTGGTATAAATAAAATAAATAAATCTTTAGCCGGGCAGTGGTGGTGAATGCCTTTAATCCCAGCACTCGGGAGGCAGAGGCAGGTGGATTTCTGAGTTCGAGGCCAGCCTGGTCTACGGAGTGAGTTCCAGGACAGCCAGGGCTATACAGTGAAACTTTGTCTCAAAAAAAAAAAAAAAAAAAAAAAAACATACCATCTTGACCAGATGTTACTCCAGATCTCAGTAGCTGGACACAGTGTAGGTCGGTTCCCAGTCAGTTCCCTTCTGAGTTGTAACTTAGGACAAATATCATTTCCTCCAACAACTCTTCAACTTGAACTTTCCAGATTACCTACAATGACAGCCAGGAAAGCAGGGAAAAAGGGTGTGATGTTTGCAAAAGAGGCAGTTGTGGGCCAGACCTGGAAGCATGTGTGTTATTTCTACAGCACACTGTTAGCTGGATCTCAGTACCACAGTGGTATCAGCAGCTTGAAAGGTTGGAGACAGTGGCTCAGCATATCAGCCAAAGAACATGTCAAATACAATAATCCCATGGGCCTTGGTAGCTCAGATGGGGATGAGAAACATCTTTAAGTTGGTTCTTGGAGGGCCTAACGACTGTGGAGAGTGGGAATGGGGTGTGGAATGCTACACAGGAAAGCTCTGAGGAGCATCACAAACAAGAGGCCATGATGAGGAGAGACACCTGGCTGAAGAAATGATGTGTTAGGTAGGTAGAGAGTAAACTAAAAAGTTTGACAGGTAGAGTGAAGAGGGAGTCAACAAAAGGCTTCCAGGCTTACAGAGCTGTACTAGATCCAAAGGACCCCAGCAGAAAGCCAGCGGCCCCATGAACATCAGTTGGTAACTATAAGAAGCAGTGCAACACAACACTTGATGCTTTTTATCAAATTTCCAAACTTCAAAAATAGGAATGCTGCATTAAACCGTCCTCTGAATGTTTTCAAGATTCTACAACTGTTTCAGGGGCCGGGGAAAGGCTTTATGTGGTAATGGAAAAAACAAAAGGGATATGGCAAGAATCGATCGGTTACATTGAGAAGAGAGTCCTCCTATGTCAGAGAACAAATAGGTAGCCAAGACGTGAGTCAGAACAAACTCAGAAAGCACCTAGAAGCCTTCCCTGTTTGAAGCACGCCAGCCAGTTTCACGTGGGTGAGGTCTGGTTTTAAAGAAGATGAACCGAAAACACAACTTGTTTGTTTAGATCTTGTGATTCTCCTGGAGACTTAAGGGTGGCTCTGTGAAACGTGAAGGGGGAATTTGCTTCATTGTAGCGCAATGGTAGAGCACTTACCTGGCGAGCACAGGATCCTGGGAAGTTTCTTCCCCAGAACATTGGGTTTCCTTGGAGAGAACACAGATCCAGTGTGAAGAGTGCACAGGGTCATTGTTTCCTGGCCCACATCTGATGTTCTTGTTGAGGCAGGAACAGGCACAAGTCCAGTCCTGTACACACCGGATTTGAGGGAAGGTCTCTGATGCCCTAGAACACTAGAGATGCCCAGACAACACCCTTGACCTGCCTTCAGCTCTTACAACATTTAAAAGGAACATGTTTGTCTTTATTTTTAAGGAAATGATTAGATTTTAAATGAATGGCTATTTGCTGTGTGCTATCTTTTTATTTTACACAAATAAAATATTCTACTGTTAAAAGCAACCCATGTGACCTTGGCAAGCGCTGAGTCTGCTCTGGGCTTTGGACTTTTGTTTTCTTCTTCATAGACAATATAGGATTCAATTATATAATCTCTGAAGTCTTTTTCTGACCCGAAAGAACAAATTCTAGAATAACTTCCTGTTTCTGGTGAAGCAACAGGAATCTTGAGGTTACTTTATCTCATCACAAGAAATCTCTACCATTGTTAAAAAACCTAGCACTCCACGGAGGGATCCCTGGGGGGATGTAATTTAGGGGCAGCATCACACCTTCATGGCTGAGCCCAGAGCTGCTTACCATACACCCCAGCCACACCCATCTGCTTCCTAAAACCATGGCTCTGTAATGTAGTCCCTCCCTGTATGCACTTCCCAATTGGACATGGGTTTGTTTGCTAGCCTACTCTTAGACCTCTATCTGATTCAGTATTTCTACATAAGCCCATCCCTCTCTGAAGGATATTTGGTCTAAAGCAGAAATATATCCTGGTGGGGCAATTTTAATACAGTGTCCAACACAGCAGGTGATGATAATTGCTGGAAAGTGTCAGACAGGTGTCTAGATCTAGGAGCCGTCTGCAGCTATTCAGGGATAAATTAACTCCCATTATGTTAAATGCATGTCAGTCTCCCATCTTGAAAGTACTTAGGAAGCACAATGGCGGCTGCCGCATCACCACAGAGAGCCCACCTGACGGGCTGCCCATGTGCTGACCGGTCACATAGAAATGCCAAAGAGCCTGGGAGGCACTTAGACTTTCTTCTGTGTGGGTTGGCTCAACTATTTCCAGCATCATAGAACTTGCCCCCTCACAAAGTGGCCCGTTCCACCCTTGGAAAACTTTGTACTAGAAATCTCTTCCTAAGGAATCAAAAATGCTGCCCCCCACATACACCCCAGCCCCCCACAAACCATACGCACAGGGCAATTGTAATGAGTCTTCTCTTTAGAGCTTCAGAGTGGAACTCAGTGGTAGAGTGCTTAGCCAGCAGGTGTGAGATCCTAAGTTCAGTCCTCGGCACAGGAAGAAAACACTATTTTGTGCACATAAGTCTTGAGAATTGAATTCCTTAGTCAGATCTCATCTTCCTTTGCTGCTGTCCCTTGTCTTACTTTTACCCCCTCTTCCTCTCTCTTTATCTCCCACCCTCCCTCCTTCCCTCCCTCCCTGTCTGTCTGTCTGTCTGTGTGTCTGGTCTTGATAGAGATCAACCTTACTAGGCTGTAGCCCCTTGTTTTATTATTTTTGCACTGCACACTTCTTAAGAGCATTCCTATCTCCTCTCCAGCAAGGCAATGATTATGTAGATTGTGTGTCCATGTGTCAGAGCACAAAACAATTTCCTGTGTCTCCCCCCCCCCCCCAGGTCTAAATGTAGAAATCTCTAACTGGCTTGCTTTAGTTTGACAGTTCAAAAACATTTTTCCAGTGAAAGAGGACATTAGAAGCACTAAAGATGAATGGTGTACTTCAAAATGGTGTCTACAAAAGAGGTTCTAGATGCCGGGTTCTGAATGAAAGGACATCTCTTCCTCGTGGGTAGAGACTGCAGGGGAGAGACAGTGTTAAGCGCCATGTACAGCTTCAGATCTGCTCAACAAATGCCAGTGGGGTCTATGTTGGGGCAGCAGATAACCGAGATGTTGCTCTTAGCCTGCAATTGCTATCAAAATGCCAGGTGCTCCATTCAAAACTTTAGCACCAAGACCTAGGTGATTTCAGCCAACTTTGTTTGTTCTGGGTGCCACTGACCTACCAGCTATCATCTTTACACACAAAAGGATTGATACCTGACTCATTTCATCAGCTGTAGCATGTGATCAAAATCAACACTATCATCTGTGTAGAGCCATCCTGCCACTAATAGTCAGTACTAAGTACAGTGTGAGATCTACAGTTGGCCATCCACATGCAAACACACAGATCCATATACACTCATATACACATACATACACATACAAACATGCTCATAATAGGTACATATAAACACATACACAAGAACACACACATATGCACAGATACATACACATACATGCAAACACACATATACACTTGTATCCATGGATTCTGCATCCATGAATTCAACCAACCACTGGTCAAAAATACTTGAGAAAATACAAAGTCTGTAGTAAAGATTTTTAAAAGTATTTTTATTTATTTAAGTGTATATGTCACTCTGTGAATATATACCAACTGGGTGCACTCCCACAGAGCCCAGAAGACAGCGTCAGATTCCCAGAAGCTGGACTTACAGGCAGTTGGGAGCCTACTGATGTGGGTGCTGGGCACTAAACAATGATCCTCTACAGCAGCATATATGCTCTTCTCCACTGCAGATTTCCTTCTGGTCCTTATCCCCTCCACAGCACAGAACAGCTGTTTATATTGCATTGAATGTAGATAATCCAGAGATGATTTAAACCACAAGAGGATATCCATAAATTGTATGCAAATTACATGACTAGTATATGCAGGTATGTTAGGTGCATGAGCATCTGGTCATCTGGAAGGTATCTGATAGGATGACTGGGATAGATACATAGATAGATAGATAAGAATGATAGATAGATAGATAAGAATGATAGGAAGGAAAGATAGATAAGAATGATAGATAGATGATAGATAAGAATGATAGATAGATAGATAGATAGGAAGAATAGATATTACATATATATATATATATATATATATATATATACATATATACAAAGAAACCACATAGAGAACATTTTTATATAAAGTTAACTATGCTTTATGTTTTATATGGTAATAGTCTTATATTTTATACATAAAAATGCATTTCAACATACCCATTTCCAGTTGCAAAACTGAAGCATGCATTTTAATGTGATGCAATGTCTATGAACACACACATAGATACTGCAGATATTTTTGCAAGATAACCAGGGGGAATCTTTCACGGAAGCCTTGGAAGAGCAGGAGAGGATTCTTAAGACCTGGAAAATGACTCATTTCTACTCCACTTTTCACTCAGTCATAAGTTATTGGTTTTTTCTTTCATAACAACAAAATAGTTTTATAATATTTGGTTGTATTAAGCAAACATTATCAGCCTACGTCTCCACCAAGATGAGTTCCACAGTACAGAGCCGAGGCCTAATCCAGGCAATTACAGTTTTCTCCCTCACGTCTGTATGTGCCGTTCCACTATGACCCCGATGTTCAGCTCTTCCCCAGTGAGATGGGTGTGATGATTTCCAGTTATTCACTGATAAGAAAGAGTGTAGGCGTGAAAGGCTGGAATCCAGAGTGCTCACTGCTGCACACTGTGTATACCGACAGCAACTGGCTCCACAGGGGAAGAAGAAACACTGAAGGAAAGTGGGGGTTTGCACAGTGAGGGGTGGAATACTGGACAGTACAGTATTGTGCAGAGATGGGCTCAAAAATGCATCAGATTCTCAAAGTCGTAAGTCCCTGGGTTTGGCTTAAGTAGAGGGGGAAGACAAAGTGACCAAGACCAATCTGCAAGGTCAGGGGGGTCTAGCTGCACAGGACAGTGTGGTGTTCTCTGTCCAATCACAAACAAGGTACTGGGGAACCAGAATTTCATTTGATTTTAAAGATGTTTTAAAAATGTATGCAACTATTTTTTCACCTTCAACAAATTAATAATTTACTTGTAATAATTACCTTGTATGCATGTGCCTCTGTGGGGTGGGATGTGTACACGTACACACTGTGTGTGTGTGTGTGTGTGTGTGTGTGTTAGCCAACACACAACCTTGAGTGTCATCCCTTGAGAACCATTCACCTTATTTTTGAGACATTTTTTACTGGCCTGAAACTTACCAAGTAAGCTAGGAAGGGCCAGTGAGCCCTTAAATCTGCCTGTCTCTACCTGCTAGCTGGGATTATACCTGGCCTGTGTGTGTGTGTGTGTGTGTGTGTGTGTGTGTGTGTGTGTGTTCTCAGCCTCAAAATAAGATCTTCATACGTAGAAGACAGGTACTTTACCCACTAAGCTATTTTCTCAGCCATAAGAGCCTTTTTCACTTTTTTTTTTATTACAAAGTAGAATTTTCTGTTTATCTTTCTATTTTGATAAAATAATTTACTACATAAATATAGCATAAAATATAGAAGTAAATCAGGTTTTCTTGTTTTTGTTTTTCTTTTTTTAAATCAAAGTCCCATGTTTGATAAATTGATGAAAATTCTGTATTTTTCTCCTATAAAAGTGTAAATGTATAGGGCTCTCAAGATGCTTGCTGCCAAACATGACAGACAGTCCAAGTCCCATCTCTAAGACCCATATGATGGAAAGAGTCCTGACTCCTACACACTGTCCCCTGACACACCCCCACATGCTGTGGCATGTAGATAAATAGAAAATAAGTTCAATTTAGATATAAAATATTACACAGAATTCCAGGAAGTTCACAGGACTCATGTTTTTAAAAATCCCTGAATGTAAAGGTTGCAGAAGCAATTAATTGGCAGCAATTAATCTGTTTTTGACAGATTTTGACAGGTTTTAAAGAAGGAAACTATGTACAGAGCCTTGGGGACTCACCTAGAACCTATTGAGTTCTAAAGAACCAGTTCAAAGTCTCATTTAGTATCAAACTGTGAGCACACCTCTCAAATGCAGTGTATGGTGTTGAAGTCCTCCCAGTTGTAAGAAATCTATGGCGGTCAAATGGGTGAGGCTGAAGCTAGGCCATCGACTATGTTAGGATACACAAACAGGAAGTGAAAGGAAAGCCATCCGGTGCAAAACAATTCCATCAGAGGACCCATCGCAAACCCCAGAGCAACCACATTTAACTACTAGAGTGAATCCAAGCCGTGTATGGAGAGGGGTCTGATTCCAAGGTACGGGGTCACATTTCTACAGCTCCAGGCTGAGTTGTAACACGTGACTTTACTCCAGGCAGAGCTGTAGCCTCGGCGCCATCTTTGTTGTGGGCAGTCCCCAGTTTACTGTCTTTAGGAATACAGCCTGTCAAAGTCACTTAGCGATTAAGATAAGCTTTTCATTCTATCCTGCCTTGGCAAATAAAGATTTCTAAACAGTAAAGAGTTAAAGGTCACTGCCTAAAATATATGTTTTTGCTACTGTCACTAAGTCACAGTGTGCTCTCTGTTTGCTAGATGCATTCGAGAACAAATAATTTAAAAAACACAGATTGTCTAACTCAGATATACTTAACAGATACTGCCTCTCAATCTTGTCAAAAATCTGCTAAATGTAACATTAGATGTTTAAACTTATGACAGAGACTCCCAAAGCTTAACAGTGACCCCCTCCCTCCCCACAAGGTCTCCGAGAAGATAATAGCACAGCGACAAGACAACCTGGACTGTGGTCTGATAACCACTGAGAAACACTACTCCATCGCCTTGCCTGCGGCTGGGGCTTTGCCTACACTGTGGACAGACAGAGGACTCTCAGAGAGTTAAATGTCTCATATTGCCTAAGTCAGGGTGGGTCAGTTCTTTTGAAAATACCTACTCCACAGGAAAAAGCTTTCCATCTTCTGGGCCTGCCAGTCACATTGACTCTGCCCAAGTTGCGATGGAGACCACAGGGACTCCTAGATTATAATTTGTTCTTCCCAGATTTCTAACTACATTGACAGCTAAGCTAACTGTAGCTTGACAGCTAGAAAGCAGACCTAGCTCCTTACCCCAAGGTAACCCACCACCGTATTAGATCATTACTTAATTTGTTAGCTAGTTAAGACTGCCAGATCTCGGCAGGGCAGTGGTGGCACACGCCTTTAATCCCAGCACTCAGGAGGCAGAGGCAGGTGGATTTCTAAATTCAAGGCCAGCCTGGTCTACAGAGTGAGTTCCAGTACAGCCAGGGCTACACAGAGAAACCCTGTCTTGAAAAAACAAAAAAATAAAAATAAAAATAAATAAAATAAAACAAGCAAGACTGCCAGATCTCTTATCAAAAAGACAGACAGGTTTGCCTTTCACACAGACTTCACAATAAAGGGTACACAAGTTCAGATGTAAGCTTTCACATATGTAACAACCTTCTGTTCCTTATCTAAACTCAGTTTCCAGTGACTAAATGCTTCTCCTTGCTAGGCCATCATCCTAACATTAAACAATAGAGTTCTTATAAATTAGCCTAACCCTAATAAAACATTTCACTGTATGATCCATTTTCATAATCACAAGTTCAGTTTCCTTTGGTTATCTTTTAACCATAGACTTAAGGTATATCTCATGTTAAACTATATGATCAACTATCATATTCACAAGGTCAAGGTTTTGAGTTTCCTTTATCTTTTAAACATAAACTTAAAAATGTTTCTCGTTATGCTATTCAGTCTCCTAGACAGAAGGAAAAAGCCCTTCTTGCTCCTTCTGCTCCTCAAAAAGTTTTTTGTCTTTCCTAAATTCATCTTAAAGACTGTACATGTTGTTAGCAAACTTATCTCTTTTGTAAACTTATAAGCTACAGGAAACCCACTCAGATCGACCTCTCATGGACCAAACAGACTCCATCCAGATCAGTACACCTGCCAATCAATAGCCTGAAGTTCCCACTCGCTACCTATTCCAGAGTGTGAGATTCCTCTCCTGTTTCCTAGGATTAGGACTCCCCGCATCCCTAACCACTAAGACATAAGGGTTTCAAATGTACTTTCAAATGTACACCTAAGAAAAACTTTCTTTTCTCCCAAATGTACTTAATTTTATTCTCTACCTCTAATGTGTGTGTGTGTGTGTGTGTGTTTCAGCATCTTTCCAAGTCTGCATGTTTACTCAAAATCTACATCCAGGACAGCTCCAGAGAAGCAACCCACAGATACTCCAATCTATTCCCACAGACACAGATGCTTCTACAGGACCTGCTCCTTCCTATCCACAGATGGTCCCACAGACCCTGGACGGCAAGGAAACAGCCAACTCTCCTAAGACAGGACTGAAATCCTCATACCTGTCTTAGGTTTCCCAGAGGCATGTCGCCCCAAAGTCTGCAGGAAGTAGCTAAAGATCACAACGACCCTATTCCTGCTTCACCATCACCTCTTTCTAATTTTTCCTTTTTTAAATTAAATCAAAACAGATGAATGTTAGCATTCCTTCTAGGCTGTGCCACACAGTTAACTGGCAACAGCCAGGTGTGCCTCACTCACTATTTGTCCCTCCTCTCTCTCTTACCTTCTCTCCCCCTTCCCCTTCGCCCCTCTCTCCACGTGTTCTTGACTGCTCTCTCTCCCCCCCCCCCCTCTGCCTTTCTCTGTCTCCTTCAACTTCCCTGCCCATGCCCTAAATAAACTTGTCTTATGACTGGTACCTCAGGGGAAAGGGATGTCTTGGCATTCGCCCAAAGAGGCATCCCCTTCCACCTCCCTGTACTGCGCCACTACCAAACATATTCCTGACTTCCTTTTCTTTTTTATAAAACACAGCAGTTTTTTTTTGTTGTTTGGTTTTTGTTTGGGGGGGGGAGGATTGGGGGTTTGTTGTTGTTGTTTTGTTTTGTTTTGTTTTTCTGAACTTCCCTTGATGCTTAAACAACACAAAGCTCAAAAAAACCCCTCTGGCAGGAAGAGGGCTACAGCAGGCAGCTGGTGGTCCTGGTTTCCCAACAGGACTCTGAAGCCAGGCTGCAATGGACTGTTGTGGACCAAGCCACCACTGAGAGGAGATCACACCAAGCTGAGAGAGACCAGATCAGATAACTCAGTCTCAGATCTCAGAATAGGCAAGCTCCCAGGCAGTCAGATCTCAGAAGACACAAGCTACCCTGGTGCCTAGATGTCCATCTCTTCACCATAGTTACCTCAGAGCAAAGGAAAGCTCCAAAGGGGAGAAATCCAGAAGGCTGGGAATGTATCAAAGACTGAATTACCCAATGCAACTGTCAGAGCTAGCTGGGCTTGTCATTTGTCACATATTTAAACAGACTGAAATTTAAACCACAGGGATACTGTCCGAGTGGTTAATCATTCTCCATGTGTCTAAACCTCTTAAGTTCCAACAGAACATGGGTCCATAGGATGATGGCATCTGTGATACAAAACTAAAGCATCTGCATGTTCTGTGCATGTAAGTGTAGACTTCTGTCACATAATTCCACCACCAATTAGGATTATATCATAATTTATTACTTTCTTTGAAAAATTAGAAAAACTAATTGGCAGGGCTTATAATTTCAAATATATCAAATGCCCTTATACGTGTCTAATAAATGAGTGAGTTTTCTATATTCTCTCTCTCTTTTGTGTGTGTGGTATAGACATGTGTTTAACATTACACTTTCTAGTTCCTCTTTTTCTTACATTTCCTGTGTGTGCTGAGCTGGGGTATTTGGTTTTTTTGAATGATGTAATGGGTTAACAAGATAATGTATCAAGAAGGAAATCTTTTAAGGTCCAAGGACCTCAACACTACCTTTTGTTTCAGTTTGATTAAACAGATGGAATTCCACGCAGTGGAAAGTCGAGTAGGTGGCTGCCTGGGAGCTCACACACCCTCCATGAGCCGGTGGTGGGAAGGCTCTGCGGGAGAGTGGCCGGATGGTTCCTGGCATCTTATTCTTTACCTGCACTTCCCCATTGCCCTGAATCTTGACGTTCACTATCCAGCTTCTGTACCAATAAGAAAAAGCAATGTTTTCACTGTGAAATTCTAAGCCTCCTCATCACCAGAGGAAGGAGTGGGTGATTGCCTAGAAAAGCGACTCATGCATTCCTTGAACATTTCTCTTTGAAAGCAATTATTTCATGAACTTCTAAGGGCCATCAGGGCCTCCAATAACTGTGGGAGGAGGTTTTCTTTTCTGAATAAAAATGACTACAAGTTGTGATCTGGATTATTCTTCACTTTGTACATTAACGCTAGGAAGATGACAACCGTCAACCAAAACTTCAAGTGTAATATTTTGGAAAGTTTGGCATGACCCAATTCTAGTTAACTGGAAATTTTTCTAATTAAAGATGAATATATTTTGAAGTGATGGAGTGCTTAAATGATAGTTTCCAATGAATTGTAATATTGAAATGAGAATTAATTAAAAACGGTAAGTTATAAATTTAACCTCCACTTTTTAAAAGAGACATATGTTTTACTGATTTGACTACATTTTTTTTTTCCTTACTAGTTGCATTTTAAAAATATGCAGAACTGGAGAGATTATCATCACCACAATGAGTATCTTAACATCACAGTAATTTTGGGTGCATTCTTTCAAATGGAAGACAGTCCTTAATGGACAGGACTTTGGCTGTGTGCTAATGAATATCTGAGATGTTATCCACTTGTCAATAAGACAGAGGAAGATCACAGAAGAGTGAGTGTCCACCACCCAGTAAGAGGAGAAATGCCAGTTTTCTGCGTTTAGCATATGTCATGAATGTACACTTGGTTTCCCTTAGTCTTCTCTCTTCTAGGGAGGGGAGAGTGGTTTGTGGCCACAGAAACACTGGCTTGGTCACTCCATGCCCATCACCCACGTTCAGTACTCTAACACATGTGGCTGAGAGACAACAGTGAATAGTCACTAAAAAACCCACTCCCAAAACTCAAGTTAGTCTTCACACATGGACAATTTTACCCCAAAGCACCATGCAGAATAAACTTCACTTCCAAGTAGGGGGTGTTTAGGAAACATGGATGCTTAGAAAAGGGGTGTCATAGAAAGGTCTGAGAAAAATGTGGAGACTCTGAGGGTGACCCCCTGGGTTTCCATCCCAGCTGGCTCTCTGTGATTGCCTTCTCAGACAGGATGGGAGCCGGGATAAACCCCTGGAAGAACTGAGAGAGAACTGAATGCCAAGCTCTTGCCCTGCCATCTGTAGGAGGACTTCTTAGCCCCCTTTCCTAGTATTTCTACTAAAACACATTTATGTAAATGTGCATGCAGATCAAATTCTCTAATAGAAACATCTGATTTACATGAGCATTGGAGATAGCCTTTGCCTGTGAGTGGGCTGTGCACTCCAGCTGTGCCTGCTCTGCGGGCCTCCAGCTTCCCTTCCTCATCCACTCCCAGCAGTCACTGTTCAGATGGTCAAGGCAGAGCCCCCTGAGAGGCATCGGCGTATGACTGTGTTCCTCATATCCAGAGAAATCCAAACGTTTCTAATCCTCTCTAGAGCAATTCAGAAATAACCCAATTCTCCTCATTTATGACTTTAACTTCCCCATGGTCTACAGTTTCCTAATTCTTAATATAATGGTGACGGAGTGCAGTGACAGCTGCCAATCCAATGATGGTTTGCTACACAACATCTAGGCTCCTTCCCACAATTCAGGGAAACTGTACTTTTATCTCTCTCTCTCTCTCTCTCTCTCTCTCTCTCTCTCTCTCTCTCCTTCTCTCTCTTAGAGAGTTTTGCACATATCCTTAGCTGTCCACAACTCACAATGTAGAGCAGCCTGGTCTCAAACTCACAGAGATCTTCTACCCTATCTCTGCTTCCCTAATGCTGGAATTAAAGGCAGCACTGCCACACACAACTCACACATGTTTCTGGATAGCAAGAGCTAACTCTTCCAAGGCAAGGTTCTTGAAGAGCTGGGACTCCCTCTGAAGCAAGCCACTACCAGGGTGATGTGGGTGTGCAGACCAGACAATGCCTGCACACTTAGTGAGGCCAACTGCCTCACCAGGGAAGGATCAGAACTGGCCTCCAGACTATGCTGCTGAGTTCTCAATGGTTTCAGCCACTTTGTGAGCTTTCCTTCCACAACCTTGCCAGAGGCTGACCCAATTCTTGGCCTTTCTTTTTGCCCAAAAGGACTCTACAGTTATCCTCCTGAGATCTCCTGAACAAGGCCCTTCTAATGTCCTCTTGGCCCTCTCTTATTTTGTCCAATAAGTCTCCTGGATCTCTATAACTGCCTTCTCAGGCCGGAGCTGGGAGCCCGGATAAGCCCCTGGGAGAAATTAATAGATTTATCACAAAGCTTTCCACAAGCACTCTGTGTTTCTTTCCACAAAGAATCTGTGGCTGCCACATCCCCAAGTCCCACCCACAAGTACGGCCTCAGTGCTTCAAGGCTTTGCACATAAAATGCTCTGCTGCCATGCTCATGGAAAGAGCTGTTACTGTGACTGACAAGAGGACCGAGGGCCAGAGACAACCAAAGCTTTGCTCAAACACACAAGTCCATGGAAAATGCTTGTCTGTCGATGTTTCTCAGCAGCATTTGGTCAGCAGCTTTTAGCCAATTCAGTAGATGCTGGTTGCTGAGGAACATTAACGACTTGAGAAGTCGAAGGACTGATTCACTGCCGTTACTCAGAACGCTTTCTGCCAGAGAAGATTCACTTTAGGAAGTTTAAATGAGGTTGAAATAGACTGTGTGCACATTATAAGGCAGTGAGAGAGAGAGGATGAGAGGGGAAAAAAACTTTGTGGTTGCTTTTCTTCCAACAGAAGATCTTCTTACTAGAAAAGGGCCCAACTAACACCTTGATTCATCCTGGACAGATACCACTTTTTGTTTTAGTTTTTTCTTGAAGACCTAGTGCTCATTTTAACCATTTTTTTCTGTCTCTATCTTCTACTGCTTTTTCTGATTTTTTTTTTCCTCTTTTCTGCCCTGTCTTCTTCCTCCATTTTCTTCCATTGGATGGGGCACTTAAGTTAGTTCCAAAGTCTCACAGATTGCACTACAAAGTTAAATTTATCAGAATGGACTCTATGTTTGGCCTAGTTTGCCTTCTCTCATTGTCAACAAATACCCGGCTGCTGCCTCCCCTCAGGAGAGAGAGAACCATCAGGGTGGATTGTCTATAAAGAGTGGACATGGAAGAAGGTGAGGGAGTGGCCCAATGAAACCCTGCCTGAGTTAACTCTCCTCCCTGATGTTGAAAGCAGTGACAACTAAGACAAAGAGGGGGGTCAGGATTTTTGTTCAAGAGAAGGGTGTTCAGTTCCACAAGCATCTGGGTCTCTGCTAGGGACTGGCCCCACATGCTGTGTTGAGGAATAGACTTGGTCAAGGAGCTCCCATTTCATTAAATAAGGGTGGAGAAGCAAGTATCACAGTCTCCTTCCCGGTCTTATAGGAAGTGCTTTCAGTTTTCCCACTCACTAGAATGCCAGCTATAGTTTTGTTGTATACACCCTTCCTTATGTTGAGGCATACTCCTTCCATTCCTAGTTTCATCTGAGTTTTTTTTTTTTTTTTAAAGGTGTGTGCCACCACTGTCTGGCCATCCTTTAGGTCTTTTTTTTTTTTTTTTGGAAAGATTTGTTTTATTTATTTCATCTATATGAGTACACTGTAGCTGTCCTCAGATATACCAGAAGAGGGCATCGGATCCCATTACAGATGGTTATGAGCCACCATGTGGTTGCTGGGAATTGAACTCAGGACCTCTGGAAAAGCAGACAGTGCTCTTAACCACTGAGCCATCTCTCCAGCCCCTCATCTGAGCTTTTATCCTGAAGAGAAACTGGCCTTTTTAGCATGTATAGAGATGACTATGGGACTCTGACAAAAGCTCATCAATCACTGATGGACGTCCAATCAGTGAGCTCCTTTGGTAGCTGATGCTTGTCCTTCCCTCTGTAAAACTTGCTTACTGATGCTTCCTGTATCTGAGCATAGCTCCTGGCATTTCTGCTTCCATCTTTACATTCAGGTAAGACCTGAGTTTGATCTCTAGCACCCATATTAAAAGCCAACATGCACATTCAGACTCTTAGACCTGATGGAGCAGAGGTGGATTCTTGGGCTCACTCTCCAGCTAGCTTAGGCTAGTTGGTAAGCTCTGAGTTCAAGGAAAATACTACATTCAAAGGAATATGGCTACCCAACAGCTGAGGTTGACCTCTGACCAACACACACACACACACACACACACACACACACACACACACACACACACGGTGTGTATGGGGGTGGGGGGAGAAAAAGCATACACAGCACCAGTAAGTTTCTAAGCTTAGATTTCTTCACTAGAGCCTTTAAGGTTTTTTTATCCACTTTAAAGAAAGGAGTCTTCTGCTAAGAGGATGGTGCAGTCTGAGTGTGGGTAGATCCCACTGGTTTCCATAGACACTGCTGCTGCAGAGCGTGCATGCAATGTGGTCACGGCTTCTCACTTTTTTGGCTTGTTGGATCAGTCACTTGGGTGTAGGAAGGTAAAGAGTCACAGATTTTGTAGCAGAGATATGGCAGATCAGATATAATTACGCTGAACTTTTTACTGTGTTGCATTCATTTTAATTGGTTTTTCAATGTTTTTCAAATATTTCGATATACCTGCATGAATACTTGTCAACTTGAAGGGTAAAGGAAGTAGAATTCTCTGCACAGCTTGGTTTGGCCCAAGGTACAGTGAAGTGTGATGAGCCCAGGGCTTCATAACTTACCACTTTTTATGCTGGGAAAATTGGTTGGTCTCTTTTTGTTCCTGATTTCTCCTTGTAGGAGAATGGTATGCCCTACCTAAGAGGGACAAGTATTGCCTTATTGCTATTAATGTTATTTTATTTTAAATTAGGAAAATGTTTTTGAAGATGATTTGAGCAGAGATTGGAGATTAGATTTTATGCCAGAACCAAGCTTGAACACGTTGCTTGGTGCATTAGCTCATTGCTTTTAAATTCATCCTCATACAGATGTTCAGGACACAGCTGGAAACTGATACATTCTTTCTCAGAATAACACTAATTACCAGTAGTCCAGTCCCCATGGATCCTTACTCCAGTCTGAAGCCCCATAGCATTCTTTCCTGTCTTCCATTCTGTCAGCCCTCTGGCTTTCCAAACTCCCACCAACATGGCTCATTCAGTGGATCCTGCAGCACCTAGAGCTTCTGTAATCCAGACCTCTCTGGTCTCTCACATTCCTCCTGAGAGACCACACCAACTCCATCTTGGAAGTTCAGGCTCCATCTTAGAGAATCTGACTTAAGGTTGAACTCAAGTTAACCAGAAGGCCTGCACCTAGCACACTGGTCTCCAGGCCACTCTCTAACAATCACCAATCAGGAGGAAAGCAGAAGTTACAGCTGTACCTAAAGATTATGATGTACCTACTTATGAAAATTTATGGCTTGGCTCCCAACACCAGCCAATCATTTGAAAGGGCAACAAATTCCATAATATCCCCCCAATCAGATGTGTGCCAAGCTGGACGCCCCCTAGCTTGTTTGCTTGCCTCTATAAATGCTTGCTTGAAACTAGGCTTATTGTAATGACGGTGTGGCCCAAGCTCATGCTTGAATAAAGACCCTTGTGGGATTGCATCAGGATCGGATCCTTGGTGGTCTTTTGGGGCTGATGAGATGGACACAGCACTCCTTCATGCCAGCTCAAGAGAACTATGTGGTCAGTTAGGTCACAGTAGTACCCACACTTCATTGTGCTAATTTTCTGTTACATCACTGTAAACAAACAACCCACAGAAACAACAAATCCTCCTTTGAGGAAGAAAGATTTATTTGGCTCACAGTTTGAGGGGATCTTTGTCATCACAGTGGGAGGTTCATTAAGGTGAAGCCATTCCATCCATGGCAGTAGGGGTATGAGGCACCGGACATTGGACCAGGGATGGCTGTCATCTTCACAGGCCTTCCCTAAGACATCTACTTCCATTAGTTAGACCTACCTCTGAAAGCTTCCATGGCCTTCAAAATAATCATACAAGCCAGAGACAAAGTACACAAAACATGTACGGGTGGGAAGCATTCCAGATTCAAAGCAAAGCAATGGAATTGGATGGGTCTTTTTTATGAATGAGCTAAGGGGATGGTGGGGAATGGTGGTACATTCTTGTCATGCCAACACTTTGAAGGCAGATAGATACCTGATTCTTTCTGGTGAGTCAGCCTAATCTACTCCTGAGCTTTAGGCCAAAAGGAAGAACTTATCTAAACCAACCAACCAATCAACCAGCCAGATAGGTTAGTTGTCTCTTGAGAAGCAACACTCAGGGAGTTGACCTTTGGCATCAACACACATGCACTCACTTGAACATTCCCTCATATGAATGCATGCACACACACACACACACACACACACACACACACACACTCACAAGCACCTTGTAAGGAGGGATAGTTTACTTTGGTTCAGTTTCAGATTCAGTCCATAGTGTTTCTCTTTGCTTTGAGCTGTTGGCAGTACGGTGCATCAAGGTGGGAGCACACGGCAAAGGAAGACTGTTTATATCACTGAGGCCAGGAAGTAAAAGAGCCAAAGTCCTAACTCTCCCTCAAGGGCAGGCCTTGGTGACCTAACGTTCCAAAACCTACCTCTGAGAGCTTCCACCCCAATAACACTGAGAAAGAGACTGAACCTGTAAGACATGGGTCTTTGGGAGATATTTAAGATACAGACTTGGCAAATATATTAACATTCTAGGACTGTGTGTGTGGGTATATACATACATAAAATCTAGGATCACAATTCAATACATTGAATATGATTTTTGAAAATTATAAGACACAGTTAGAAAATAGTGGGGATGCTGAGAAAAGGGACCCTTTTATAGCTGGTTCCTTCTACCCTTTTCTTCCTCTGTCTTGCAGAGAAAGAGGACTTTATGCAAGATGCTCAGCAGAAGATTGTGGCAGTAATTCTAATTCCCCCCTGCCCAGGTCTTTGACAATCTGATTCCAGTGATGAAGCCATTTCTCCATCTGGATAATATTGTCGCTTAACTTCCCCAACAGAATTTCTGTGCACTCTGGGCTACAATTCCTGATTTCTAGGCATTTAGTGGCCCTGCAGCTTCTGCTTCCCTCCCCTCCCACCATAAGGAAGCCCAAATGAGGCTCTTAATGGAAGACTGTCTGAGAGAAGCACACAGCCTACAGTTCCAACAAACTACCAGACACAAGCAAGCCCACCACAACCCCTAAGCCCCCCAAACTGCAGGTGATTGCAGACAAGGGATGACCCAGATAAAACTAGAAGAAGTACTGAGTGGGCCCATGGCAACCACAGACCCATGGAACTGTGAACAGGTGAAATCAGATTATGTAAAACCACTGAATTTCCAGGCAGTTTTAGAACAGCGATAGTGTTACGGGACTTAATCTGATGACTAAGTCTCTTGAAATTGCAGGTGCCTTCCCAAGCCCTGTACCTGACTCCTCTCTGCAGGAAGAGGCCCATTTACCCTTTTTCCTCCTCTGGATCATAATCTTCCAGGGCATCATGTTTAAGTAGTGATCCATGATGCTTTTCCCAGAGGCCAAAGGACTGAAGAATTAAGGTCCAAACATCACCTTGAAAGGAAATAGCTCCCAGGAATCAGTTTGAAAAATAATACAAAATTTTCAAGTAATATAAATTTTAAGGTCTCAGATGAAATTCTCAGCACAAAGGGGATTTATTTGCCCTAGAGTGACAAGGGGCAAGGATAAGGGACAAAGATGGGAACAGAGGAAGAAGGGGAAGGGAAGGGAACAAAGGAGAGGGAGCAAAGAGGCAAGAGAGATCGGTCAGGGATATTCATCCTAGAGTGGGACCAAAGGCTGCCTCTAGATAAGGAGGAGACGGATGTGGCACATTCCAAAATAGAATTTTTATTGAAAACCTAGTGCCTGTAAGTGGGATTTGGTCTTGACACCCGACAGCAGCTGCTAGTTGGAGAAGAAGCTGTATAAAGAGTCCGCAATGATCTGCAGCCGATGATGTCTTTTTCTCACCCTCTGTTCCACTGGCTTGTCTTTATTGTCAATATACCTCAGAGAGAGTACACTTTGTCGGGAAGAAATATAATTTTTCCTTATGTCTTGTAAATTCATAGTTGGGACAGATTCCTACAACAGAAGAATTAGAGGAAAAGCAAACTAGTTTATTGACCCCAGACAGGAGACTGTTCAGGGAAAGAGCATTTAAGGCAGTCGCTTGGCAAGCACTCTGGTGGACAAGGGACAGAGGAAGTGCTTGCTGCTCTTCAGAGGACCTTAATCGGTTTGAGCACCTACAGCAGGCAGCTCCCAATTGTCTCGGACTCCAGGAACCTGACATCTTCTGGCCCCTGCAGGCATCCATATATGTATGGCATACAACTGTGAATACACACATACACTTAAAAAACTTTTAATGGAATTTTAAAAACCCTCTGGCACATAAGTTGTAGAGATATTAAGGACAAAGGAAAGTAGTTTTAGGCTTTCAGGGGTAATGAAGTGTGAGAAGATCTGTTTGCAGAAGCTCCCCCAACTCCACCCCCGACCCACAGTCTCTGGGCTTGACTGTGAAGCCCAGAAGGCAAATTGTGCAGACTTTGGGTGCCATCTGCTTCATCCTGGTTGCCTTTATCTCAGACTTACCTCTGTAAATCAAAGAGGCGCCTTCTGCAGGCTCAACTCCTTTACTTTGGTGCTCATCTTGAGCACACTGGACAGTCCTGCTTCGAATACAGCACTGCTGTAAAGTTGTTACAGACGACCATGAGATAAACACATAGAACTGGGTGTGGTAGCATATGACTGTAATCACAGCCCTAGGGAGAGTGTTAAATTCAAGGCCAGCCTTTCTTGTGTAGCAAGACTGTCTAAAAGTAAATAAAAAGGAATAGAAGAGGGAGGGAGGGGAAAGGGAGGAGGGAGGAATGAATATGTAGCACGTAGAAATGTCGGAACACAGGCAGTCTGAATCTTTGCCAACCACAATCAACACTTTCCCTTTGTGTTGACATGGGAACATAGCGGGTAGTTTTTAAAGGCTATCTTCTTCTTCTTCTTCTTCTTCTTCTTCTTCTTCTAAGATTTATTTTATTTATATAAGTACACTGTAGCTGTCTTCAGATACACTAGAAGAAGGCATCGGATCTCATTACAGATGGTTGCGCACCACCATGTGGTTGCTGGGAATTGAACTTAGGACCACTGGAAGAACAGTCAGTGCTCTTAACCGCTGAGCCATCTCTCCAGCCCCTAAAGGCTATTTTCTGATGTGTAAAATTATTATTCTTGTTCAAATATAAAATGAGAATGTGTCAGAGAGTTAACCCATTCATTAAAGAGAGAGAATCGGGAAGATGATGCCCTTTTCAAACACACAAGAAACAGGCTGTAAGGAATGCTGACACATTTCCAAGACAATGGAGAGGACTGGTCAGTCTACCTAAAGCCCAGGTTTTACTCCTTATGGAGACACTTAATTTCTTTCCAGTGGGGAGAAAAATCATTTGCATTGCTACAAGTTACAACTTCCTGAGTTATTAAGCAGCAGAGATGGAAACAAACCACTTAGAAACACCGGCTAGAGGAAGCCTGCTGACCTGCCTCCCACCTGTTGTCCACCACCCACTTTGCAAAAGTTGTCCTGACACAGAACCATCCATCTTAGTAAACGGAGAGTTTAGAATCAGTGACCAATGAGACACTTGAGCTCCAGTATGCTGTCACCATGTTCCTGGTCTACGTGTGGTGGCCTGCCAGAGCTGCGACAGCCTTTTGCATGGGTTTAAATCAGATAAGAATACAAGTGAGATTTTGTTTTCCTCTTCACCTAAAAACAAAATAAAGTTCTGCATCTCCCCAGCTGCTTTTAGGCTGTGTGCTGACTACTTTTATGTCAACTTGACACAGCGCTAGTCATCTGAGAGTAAAAGACCCCAACTGAGAAAATGTCTCTGTGAGATTGGGCTAGAGCCAAGCCTGGAGCTTTTTCTTTGTGACTGATGGGGGAGGGCTCAGCCTGTGGTGGGCGGTGCCGTGCCTGGGCTGGTGGTCCTGGGTCCAATAAGAAAGCAGGCTGAGCAAGCCATGGGCAAGGAGACAGTAAGCAGCGTCCCTCCATGACTTCTGCTTCATCTCCTGCCTCCAGGATCCTACCTTGCTTGAGTTCCTGTCCTATCTGCTTTTGATGATGAACAGTAAGTAAAATAAATACTTTCCTCCTCAAGTTTGTCCTTGATTGTGTTGTATCACCACAGCAAGAATAAGCCGAAGATATGTATGTGTGTATGGGCATGCAATTCACACATGTAAAGGAAGCAGGCCATGAGCAGAGGTCATGGAGGCCACTTGCTTACCAATAACTTAGTATGAAGAGCCAGGAAAATACTCTGCAGATCTACAATAGAAAATGTGGGGCAAGATTCTGCTAATTATGTGAGAGCGTTCACAGCAGATCCTGTGAGATACTTTGTGACCATGGAGATAGTCCTGATAGTGGGTGCAGAACTATAGTGGGCATGGTCTCAGGCTAGCCCGTTCTCTTTCTGGTAGTTGTTCTTCAGAATAGCAGTAGGGTGCACAAGGAACTAAGAATCCTGGGATAGGGAGATGGAACAGCTGAGTTCTCCCTATCTTCCCCTCCAGCCATCTAAAGAAAGTGTCAGTCCAGCCAATTATGTGGCCTCTGAGAATATCATCTCAAGCACGTCTAAGACCCCATCTCTCCAGGCAGTTTCTGTGAGCCTTGGAGACCAGTTCTCAGGGAAGCTGGGTTTCTGTTGCCCCTTGCTGTCTAGTTCTAAGTGTCAGCTCATTTAGTGACTCTCATTGCATGTGTGAGTCCTGTACAACCTTGCTCAGACAAACTGGTGACCATTGCTCAGGAAGCTGATTTACAGTGGGTGTTAAGAACTTGGCGGAGACAGGCCAAGTTACAGAGCAGAGGAAGAAACTAAAAGTGGTGTGTGTGTGTGTGTGTGTGTGTGTGTGTTCATGCATGCATTCATATGTGTATGTGCACACTCATGCATGCATTCATGTGTGTGTGTGCACACTCATGCATGCATTCGTGTGTGTGTGTGTGTGTGTGTGTGTGTATGACTTAATTTCTATTAGACTTTAACCTCTAGACTTTAAATCAATGAAAAAAAGGTCTACATAATTATACTTCCGTATGTTCATTGAATGAAAAATTGAACTGTGTTTTTCTTTATCTAATCAAAGACTTTATGCAACCCAAAGAGCTCTGAGTATATTCAGGTTTAAAAAAAAAAAAAAAAAAAAAAAAAAAACCAAAAAACCAAAAAAACCCTCTACCTTCTTTGAAGGTGTGAAGACTCAAGTGATGGGTATGTATACATAGCTGACAACTTTGAGGGTAAATATTCTGCTTTTTAGATTTTTATCTAAACCCAGTTCAGTTTAGAAATCTGCTTCAAGCCTTTTTTATTTAAATTTGTTTATTCTTACTTGAATGGATCCTTTTTAACTCAAAGGGTGTTCTTGATGGCAAAACATAAAAACAATCACATTTCTCTGTTTCAGTCTTTCTTTTCTTTTATCCTTGTCATTTCTGGAGACCGCTATGACTGGGCAGCACTGTGGAGGGTTTCTGGTAACTGTACACCTACACCATGCGTCTCAGGAAGTGGAGCTCATACCTGGTGGCCCCGACACCTCACAACTTCATGAGTCATCTGAGAAGGCAGGACTGTTACTAATGTTGAAGATTCTGTCTCAAGTGTGTTTGCTGCAGCAGTAACAAAATGTGTGGATCCAAGGGACGTACTAAAAACCCTGGCTTTACTCACATACATGCACACACACAGTTGTATCCACGTAGGTGCACACATGCACAAAGGTAATTGTAAGTAAGGGCAAGGGGTGGGAGTGAAGGACAGGGGTAGAGAAGATGATTAATAATGATCGAATAAACCTTGTTCTGGTGTGGATGCCGGATGACATTCATGTATCCATCTCATCACCGAAATACCCCTGGCACAGTCACCCGTGACTGCTTCACAGATGTAAAAAGTGTGGTTCAATAGTCAATAGCAGACTCAGTTCTGAACCAAGTGAAGCCATGAATAGAGCAGGTGTGACAGTCTGGTTAGGAATGAGCAGATTTTCTTCTATTAATTAATTTTTTTATTCACTTTACATCCTGATTGCAGCCCTACCCCCTCTCTCTTCCCAGGCCTATTCTTACAAATCCCTCCCCCATTACCTCCTCCCCTTCTCCTCAGAGAATGGGAAGCCGCCCTTAGGTACCACTTGTCCTGGAACACTCAGTCCCAGCAAGACTAAGGACATACTCTCCGATTGAGGCCCAACCACCAGTGAGTTAGGGGAAGGGGGTCCAGTGGCGGCAACTGAGTCAGAGACAGTCCTGCTCCAATTGTTAGGGGACCCACATGAAGACCCAGCACACATCTGCTACGAATGTGTAGGAGGCCTAGGTCCAGTCCCTGCATGCTCTTTGGTTGGTGGTTCAGTCTCTGTGAGTCCCCATGGGCCCAGGTTGGTTGACTCTGTGGTCTTCTTGTGGTGTCCTTGATCCCTCTGGCTCACTCAACCCTAACTTCCACTCTTTCACAAGACTCCCTGAGCAATGCCTCGTTTGGCTGTGGTTCTCTGCATCTGTTTCCATCCACTGTTGGTTGAAGCCTCTCAGATGACAGTTATGCTAGGTTCCTCTCTGCAAGCATAGCAGAGTATCATGAATAGTATCAGGGGTTGGCTCTCTCATGAATGAACATATTTTTAAGGAACACTTGTACCCTCCCTGTCACCATCAACTATTGAAATGGGCCTCACCCCGACTGGACTACTTAGTTGCGCATACGTCTTGCCTTCTGTTTAAACCTTACCCTTATCTAGATCCTGAAGATGGGAGGGCTGGGGAGAGGATGGCGACATGACGCCGAGCCTCTGTGCCTCTCTTCTCAGTTCTCCACATCAAATAAATCTTGCTCTGTTTTCTCAGACAAGTTTTCTTTTTACTTGGCCAATTGAGGACGAGTGGCCAAATCTGGTTAGATCAGTCAGAGTCCAGGCTCTTTCCTGAGCTCTACTAACAAACTTAAGGTTGTCCTTGTTGCCTTTGAGTTGCTTCTAAAATATCAAACAAATGCCAAACCCCAGCAAGTATCCCACATTTTAAAATCCTAGAGCTGCCATACCCCGGAACCAAGTACATCCTCCCAGACCAATGTAGCTGAACTGCTCCTTCTGCCTATGCTACACCTCCACCTCACTTCCTCCCACCAATAGGACTGAGAGAGACAGAAGAACAACTTCCCCTCCACAGCCAACGGAAAGGAAAACATTGCCGTTTCTGAAGACTGGGGCGCCTCCAAGATAAGGAGACCAACATTTTCATCCCCTTGGAGGAGATTTGCTTCCTGAATGGACTTACTGCTTAGTCCCCATGAAATGCAAATAGGAGCAGATTTGTTGAGAGATGTCATCTCAAGGTCCAAGGGCGCTCTGCTTTATTTGTCATTTTAAAAACTGCGACATGGATTCTCACATACCTGTGGACTTAGCTGCTGAAAGATGAGGATGGGATTATGTTCTCAGATGATGTCTGTAACGAATGGACTTGCGCAGTGGTAAGGGATACTGGGAAGCCCTCCTGCTAAGGTCAAATTTGACATAACCAGACATCCCTGAGTCCAGTACAAAGTGGTAGACTCCCTTTGTCAGTGGGGATTCCTCTCCTCTAGGGGATCCAGAACCCCACAGGACTACCTAAGGAATGTCACAGAGTCTTGCACCTGAGATTTCTGGAATGCCTCCCCATGCTAATGAGGCATCTCAGTAGCCTTACGCCTTCAGCCGATGACCTTTGTCCAACCTGGATATTTACCCCCTTCCCCAAAACTATATAACCCTTGGTTCACCCTGAATAAAGTGTATTCATTTTATTCCAAATAAAGAAATATACACAGGCTAAGATCATGTCAGGCTTCCATGTTTCATGGAACACAGGCTTCCATGTTTCATGGAAGATCGTTGGAGAAGCCTTCACCTAAAAGAGCTGTAACACTAAGAGCCGTGGAGAAGGCCCTCTCTCCCCCACCCCTGCACTCACTCCCAGCCAGACCGGAATCCTTAGAATAAATGGCTAAACTTCTCTAAAGAAACCCATCATCTAAAAGAGCTTGACAGAAATAAGCCCCTCATTTGCAAAGGGTGTTGGAACCTCCTCACCAGCCTATGTAGACAAGAATGGAAGCCATGGTCAGTCAAGAAGTCTATATATACGGCCACATCTACTTAATACAGCTAGAAGAGAAGAAGAATACAGATTCTGGGCAAGTCTCAGGCACTGGGACTCCTCAAAGCTGATCAGAAAGCGTATTCATTTCAAAGTACTTGCATCATGTTCCCTCAGTTGGGCATCCATCCACCTCTTAACCTGACTTGATGAGGAAGTTCAAACTTATTCTATTTATTGCAGTTTTGATATAGACAGAGAAGACTCAGTGGGTCAAAGTTTTAAAGTTCACCACTGCAGGGTCAGCAGAAGTCCCATCTTCAGCCAGCTAGTTGCATGGGTCCTAGCTCTCCATTCAGTCAGTGTAGACAGTGCTGATGTAATGAGAAGCTGGCTTCTGCTGTAGGAGACACATACAGCTCACCCTCCCTGCTGCAGGAGAACATAAGTGTCCCAAAAGGGGCAGGGACAAGACAGGAGAGAGAACACAGCAGGATCTGATCCTGGCTTCATAACCCCAGCACTCTGAACACCAAGGCAGGAGGTCAGCCTGGCCTGCACATTGCTTCAAAAAATCAGGAGTGATGCTGGGCATGGTGGTACATGCCTTTAATCCCAGCTCTGGGGAGGCAGGGGCAGGTGGATCTCTGAGTCCGAGGCCAGCCTAACATACAAAGAGCGGTCCAGGACAGCCAAGACTACCCAAAGAAATTGTGTCTTGAAAACAACAAACAAACAAACAAACAATCAGGATCGATGGTGGAGCTCTTGCTTAGTGTGTAAGAAGCCCTGGATTTGATCCCCAGCATTGCAGGGAGAAGACAGAGAGATTGGTGGGGAAGTGAGAGACTGGTTATAACAGAAATACTTTGCACATCACAATAAACTCATTTTCACTCTCTTACCAGACTTGGAATGCAGTTTTATAAAGAAACTGTTAATAAATAGTCCCATGTTAAACTGAGAGTTTCTTACAACTATCGACAAACACTAGGGGAACTAGGCAAACACTTTAACATTTGCCTAGGAAGTAAAACAAGATGGAAAATCTGAAGTAGGAGCAGGTGGTCTCAGGAATATGTGTGTACATGTGCATACACAGACATGCCAACGTGTCATAACAGGAGGATGAGGTCTATAAACACATGACTCCATTTTAGTAACTGTAATCGTTTCTTTTCTCATCACCTCGACCAGATTCTTGATAAGAAGAAACTTGTGTGTGGGAGGGGGGTTGGGAGGCTGGCAGTCTGGTGTGTGTGTGTGCGTGTGTGTGTGTGCGTGTGTGTGTGTGCGCGCATGTGTGTGCGTGTGTGTGTGTGTGTTAG
>JADRCH010000235.1:508200-543839 GCA_019843965.1 Rhynchomys soricoides
GGGTGTGAGGTGTGGGGGTTGGGAAGTGGTGTGTGTGTGTGCACACGTGTGTGTGTGTGCATGTGTGTGTTAGGGGGTGTGAGGTGTGGGGGTTGGGAAGTGGTGTGTGTGTGAGGTGGGGGGGTGGGGTAAGGTGTGGGGTGGGGGATGGGGGGTAGGGGGCTGGGAGTGAGGTGTGTGTAGGGTGTGGATGGAAGTGTGGAAGGAGGGGAGTCTGGTGAATGGGGAGGTACAGGTTGGCTCATGACTTGAGGGTGCAGTTCTTTACGGCCAGGAAAACATGGGGGCAGAAGCAGCTCACAGTTGTGACAGCAGGAATGTGAACATGGCATCTCAAGCTTCTAGAAGCAGAGAGGGGCAAGAAACAGGGCCTAGCTACAAACTTCAAGGTTTCCCCAGCAAACCGCTTCCTCCAGGTAGACTGCATGTCCAGAAGTTCCACGATCTCCCATGACAGAGCCACCAGCTGATAGCCAAGGGCACAACACTTGAGCCTGTGGAGACAATTTGCTTCTGACATAACAGTGATTTAGCACTTAGGAAAAATGGATCTACCCTTAAAGTCATAGAACATAACTTTGAGGAAGAATTTTGTCTACTTATAGGCATCTCTCTGACAACCTCCTAGATACAGGAAATAAATAAAGGCCTCGATTTTAACTGGCTTCTTAGAAACTTCAAAATAAATGTCTTCATCATGATAATAACAAAAATATTGTCCCCAGTGTGGTTAGGTGTTCTTCAAAGCTCTGAGATCTTTTCTTATAGTGTTAACTTGGAGTAGAAAACAAGGTGCCATCATCTATAGCCAAACACCCAGATTTCTAAAAATGTTCCCATTTACCAATTTTCTTCTGAAGATTGCAATGGCCTAAATCGAAGTCTTTTACCAGTGTCACACACAGTTGCCTAACAGTCTGGAACATCACCTCTCTTCCCCAAAGAGGAATAGACTCGTTTGACTCTTTAACAAGGTACACCTGTGTTTGAATATGACCAAAGTGCGCTAAACATCCAGTCAGTACCAGTCTTAGCGATTCAAGTTATCAGGGACTGGAAGGCAGCTCGGCCTCTTGGGCAGCCTCTGATGCAGGACACTTCCAGGTTACTCCCAGGAAATGACAGTGCAGCGTGGTAGAGTTTGTTGGATCCTCATTAGGATCGTATATATGTGGATCATCCCAAACCAGCCTTACCTTTTAATTGGCAGATGATGAACCTGTTCTTGCCAAGCCAGAAAAAATATGTCACAGTGAGTGTGAAGAAAAGGCATGGTGGCCTGGAAGGTAAAGGCAGGGAGAGGGGAAGGGGGGAAACAGATCCACTGTAAACACACAAGTGTAAAATTCTAAGAACACTAAGTGACTATTGTGCTTTTCTTTTTTTCCTTCACATAAAGGTACTGTTGGGTACTTTTCCATTAAATTTTCAGCAGGCTAGACCTCCTCAAGAAAAGTTTCTGACTAAAAGGGGCTTTCCTCAGACACTCAGTTCTTCCCTGCCTGGTCCTACACGCATTAATGGTCCTGTGACAGTTGCCATGGACACGGGAGCAACACTTTCGACTTTCTAGTCTGGTTGTGGGATCCTGCACAGGGCCAGGCCTTGCTGACTAGAACCTTCCTAAGTAAGTGTTACCTGATAAGTAAGAGTTTCCAAGAAAATGGTTACACATGGGAATGAAAATAGATTGTTCAATTCATCTTAAAAAATCCCTGTTGATTCATAGACTGTCTACACGATTGAAACATAAGAAACCATCTCATCTTGATTCGAATACAAGCACCTCAGATGTCAAACTCGTCTCATGAGGAGAAATCATGTGAACCAAAGAACAAGGTTCTTGAGTCCTAATGAATAATAATAGCAATGAAAATGTAAATCAGAGAGGGTCCGATGGTATGAAGTAGCCACTGTGTTTCACCTAACAGCACTCTGAATGGCAGCTTACAGGGGGTTCTACTAACACATATCCCCATAAAAACAATCTTAACACCATAAAGCCAAGAAAAAGTAAAATGTAAGGGATTCTGAGATATGATATTGTGTAAAATTTAACATAAAACAATGATTATTAGATAGATAGATAGATAGATAGATTTATATAGGCAAACCACCACCAACAACAACAAAGTAAGCATTTTGAACTTATGTTTACCAGTATAGCACTTGCCTATCATGTTTGACATAGTCTACACAAGAGTTTTGGTGCTAATTTCATGAAGTAAGTGAATGAGGTCTCAGAGAATAATAATTATGCCAAGAGATTACATCTAAATATGTAGCTTATGTATAAGTTCGTATTACAAATAAATTTACTGCAAAAGACAGCATTGGAAATATGATAAAAACATCTGGTATCTGTGTCACACGTACTACATGCTTAGCCAGTGTGGATGAGAAAATGGACTCTTATTCAAATTACATCGTTACTTTTTTTCTGTTGTCCATGTTTGACTGATTTTCCAACTATTCTCATGGGTTGCTACCATCATCAAAATCTTTATTTATGTGAGAAAAATAAAGTTTGGTTTCCTGCTTATCTGACTATTTATTCAAACTTCACTTTAAAGTTCCATCATGGTTAAATAGATGTTCTGAAGGCACACTCTCTTCCCAGGGTTTTCTGTGTTCTCTGGACAGAAGCTGCAATGACAATCTCCTTCTTATGGACAGCAAGGATGGTTTAACTCTAGTTCTTTTGGAAGGAGGCATGTCACTAGAGTTAGAACAGTCAGGCAATTTGACTTGTATTCATATTAAATACCTTTGCTGGTTGTCTGTGGGTGATATAGAGTAGTTATTTGCATCAGTAGATTTTCACTTTATGGTTTTATATGGTTTGATATTTAATACACTCATGATATATGTCTAAGAGAAGCTAAAAAGTACTTACAGGTTTCTATTAAAAAGTAATACAGTATATGTATATATTTTCCCATCAGCTTAAAATTAATATAAACAACTTTATGTTGAACATAATACATTTTGACTACAAATGTTTTATTTCTATATTGTTCATTCTTTTGTATATGTTGGACTTCTGCAAATTGAGTTATATAATCTTTTACTAACTCTTATTAAATGTGAAAGAATGTTTAATTGTCAACTAAACTGGTATATTTGGAATAACACTGTCTTAGGGTTTCCATTGCTGTGAAGAGACACTATGACCAAGACAACTCTTATAAAGGAAAACATTTAATTGAAGCTGTTTAATTTTAGAGGTTAGTCCATTATCATCATGGCAGGAAGCATGGCAGTGTGCAGGCAGACATGGTGCTGGAGAAGGAGCTGAGAGTTCTACATCTTGATCAGCAATCAGCAGAAGGGTGCTGTCTTCCACACTGGGCAGAACTTGAGCATAGGAAACCTCAAAGCCCACCCTCCGACAAGACCACACCTCCAACAAGACCACACCCTCAACAAGACCATACCTACTCCAACAAGGCCACAACTCTTACAAATTGTCACTCTTTGTGGGACAACCATTTGAAAACATGAGTTGGGGGGGAGGGGTGGCAAACCTATTCAAACCACCACAAACACCAAATATATTTCTTTTTAAATTTTATGTTAATAAATACATTATTCAATATAGTTTTCTTATCTTACTCTCAATTTCAAGATGAAAATGAAAAAGGAATAATTGCTATTCTTTACCAGTGTCATATAAAGCAAGAGAAAAATCCCCCTCTGAAGAAACACCCACTTCCTTTTTACTGGGAGTTGCATACCTACTAATGACACATTGATGCTGTGTTTTTTCCATATCTAGGCAGATTATATATTTAGACATTTAAAAATTCATCTTAATCATGATCGCTTTAGTCTCATTTGTACATGCAGTTGATTTTTCTTTTTAAGTTATAGATTTTTAAAATTACGTTAATAAAAATTCAAATAACACAGAAGTGTGGCAAATAAAACTTACACATCTCAAATTATGATTCTGTCAACTGTTTGATAAGACTCCTTTAAAGCTATTTTTATATCAAATAATTTAGTTCCTCCTCCTCATGGTAGAAGAAGAAACATAGTCAGAAGAAACATCAAACATGTTTACAAGTGGGTGAGGAGGGAAAGTTTTGTCTCAAACTTTCAAATACTATGTTTCCCTGAAAACTACAATTCCAATATTATAGGCTAGGGTTTTAGATGAAACCATTGACGTACATTCACATAAATGACTAGTTATCAAGGAAGTGGGCTAAAGAATAATACAATTTACTAGATAAGTTGCAACATTTCCACTGTCCTGTCAATACAACCATCCCTACTTTACCTGAAACAGACCACACCCTTGCTCGGCAAACAGAGACATGACCTCATCGCCCTCTAGTGGGAGAGCGTGGTCCTCCAGCATGCCCGACAGAGCTGTTGTTTCCAGAGATGAAACTGGTGAGCACCTAATGCAGTCAGCATCGCATTCCTTGGTTCATTCATTGGATGAATATTAAACTTGTTTTTTAAAAATAGATCAAGTCAAGGTGAACCATCCCAGAAAACCAGGTGGAATTGAAGGAGAATGCTCAAAAAAAAGATGTCAAGTAGCTTGTTATTAAGGGGATGCATCACGGATCTTCCAGCTATCTGTCTTGACTATTACTGGCCACCTCTCTACCACTGAATTTACAAATACTTTAATAATAAAAAAGAATAGCTTCAAATTTTCCCTACAGTACTTTTCTGAAGTGTCACTTCTTTTATTGCTCCAAATAACAATAAATAAATAAATTCTTTTTTCTTCCCTTAAAAATGTAAACTATCAGCATTTCTCATTTGAAAGAAAGCTCCTGCTTCAGGGTCTGGTGAGTGCAGCAGGCCTGGGCTATGGCTTCTAGTTATTTAACTGCTGACTCCTACACTGCTCTGTAAGCTCAGAATGAAACAGCCTCCAGCAGAGACCTCCCCAAGTACAACACCCACCCTTGGAAAGGAGGTGAATCTTTATCTAAGCTGTCAGCTCTCAACTGTGACGGGAACATTTCCTCAGAGCATTTGAAAACAAGACATCGTGAGTGAGAGTTTGAATGGAAGTCAATGTGGCTTCATCCTGCCTTCCTCATGAAGCCGTGCAAGGAGAATTATGAGTGGCTTGTGAGAAAACTCTAAGAAAGCAAAACAGGAGTCCTGTGACCTCAGTTTCTTCAAACACAGAATTGTTCTGGGAATGTGGCGTGAGCTCCTCCCAGGTGCGGCAGACAGGCATGAGCTTTACAAATGGCTGCTGTTATCAGCGTATATGCCTCTAAGGAAAACATTTTTGCCACCTGTGACCTGACTGTTACCATTCAGCTTGCCCTGTGTTTGTGTGCTTTACTTGGGTGACCTGTCGTAACTCTCACAGTAAATTGTCTGAGGCTCTGAATAGAGTTGGCAATAAGACTAGTCCACCTCAATTTTTAGGTTCCACTCAGGTCCCAAGGTCTTTAAGAGTGGTAAACACTCATTTCTGCTGAATTACTATTATTATTATTATTATTATTATTATTATTATTATTATTATTATATTAATATAGATTCATGAAATTAGTGAGTTATTCCTTAATCAGCTAATTCCTCAAATAACCACACAGAGAGACTAAGATTTATTAAAATTGCCCTGAGCCAAATACTGAGCAATTATTACTTCATTCCAAACCTCCAAGCTGGTCAGGCTTCCTTCCAGCCAATATCCCGTATTATTTGTATTTTTTCATCCTTTCTTGTCCCAGTTTTTCTTCTGATACTTCCTGGACCTCTCCCTGTGGCTCTCCTCCTTCGCTTCCTGTCTCTTTCCCCCCATCCTAGAATCTGAAGTCCTATCTTGTTCTCTAAAGCTTTGTATTGGCTCACTGACCTTTATTGGCGAGGCAGAGAATGAAAGAGGAGCAATGTTTTCACAAACTTGAGACAGTGGCTTCTAAGAATAAGCATAACAAAGCCATGTCCAGATTGAATCAAGATAGTGGGATAAAGAAATCAGCATTTGAAATAAGTTTACAAGTTTACAAGGGTAAACTTGACACAATGTACAGAAACATTATGCCTACACATTCCTTGTTCAAGCACTGCCGGCTCCAGCAGGCCCCTCTGCGAGCATCTTCCCCAAGTCCAGTACGTTATCACCAGACAAATTAGTTCATTTTCCTAAAACGTTTACATTTCTTTTTGGCTCAGAACATGCTAATAAAATGCATGAAAGCATTGACTAAAACTGACATGTAAAACAACTGCAGAAGGGGATGAGAAAGCGCCCACGGAGTCTGCATGGCAAGGAAAAGCCAGGACCAGAGAACTGCTCCACTCAAGAGAACCAGATTGGAACTTGAGGCAGCCCAACCATTTTGCTGTGAGAGTACAAACTACAGAGATCAGGGACCGAACAAGAAGCAGAATGAAAATCAATTATACACCTTCCCTTCCCACTTCTGGACATTCACTAATTAGACATGCCTAGGGCGGGACTCCGGAAAACAGGACCTGCAAGCAAAATGTTCCATAAAAAAGTCTGACTAAAAGGGTTTGCTACAGAAGGGAAGCTGCCCAGGAAAGATGCGTGGTGGGTGGGAGGAGATCGTTAAAGGCTCTGCACTTGCTAGTGATGTTCAGAAGAAAATCCCAGGAGAAAAGGAAGACCCAAGGCTTAGTGACATCCCAATTGAGAATCAAACTGCCCACCTGCCTCTCATCCGCTGTTGGAAGGAAACCTTGGAGAAAGATAACTATCCATAGGTTTTCCAGTTTTTCACCACAATACCTGGGTGAATTTAAGATTTTTTTCAATTGTTTGCTTAAGTTTTCTCATACATGTGTCTCTATACATACCTGTAGAATTAACTCTTATGGGTGGATTAGTTGGCTCCAAAGCTATCTGCATCTTAATTTTTAAAGACATTGATGTTTGTGATGGTTTGTATATGCTTGGGCCAGGAGTGGCACTATTAAGAGGTGTGGCCTTGTTGGAGTAGGTGTGTCACTGTGGGCGTGGGCTTTAATACCCTAGTCCTGGCTGCCTGGAAGTGAGTGTTCTGCTAGCAGCCTTCAGATGAAGATGTAGGACTCTCAGCTCTGTCTGCACCCTGCCTGCCTAGACACTGCCATGCTCCTGCCTTGATGATGGAGGACTGGGCCTCTGAACCTGTAAGCCAGCCCCAATTAAATGTTGTCCTTGTAAGAGTTGCCTTGGTCATGGTGTCCACTCACAGCAGTAAAACCCTAAGACAATGTTTAAAGGATTTTTGCCAAATCCTATGCCTACAGTATAGGAAAGTGCTCATATTTTAATATTTTTAAAGTGATTTCTGCTATTTGCGTTAGAAGTCATCTCTTTTTGACTCTAAGTTGAGTTTTTATGGTCAATTCTACAATGTGAAGACACTCTTATGTTCAGGCTCCATCCTTTATTTCCTTCCTGAGTATGTTTTTCCATGATTTCTACTTATTTTTCTATTGGATTTTTAAAGTGCATTTATGTGTGTGTAGTCTTTTAATACTTTATTAACATATATTAAGTGTACTTAATGATGGGCTTCATGTGACATTCTTGTATATGTATCTATTATACTGTGATCATGTCTACTCCCAACCCCCTCACCCATTGCACTCCTATTGATCCCCTTGCTTTTAACTGACCTTTGTGCTGTCTTTATGTCTCTCTGTGTGATCCAGTGAGCTTCATTGGTGCTGCATAGCAGAGCATAGGCACTATCTTAGTTGCTTTTCCACTGCTGTGATAAAACACCAGAACCAAGGCAACTTATAAAAGAAAGTACTTAGTTGGGCTTATGGTTTCTGAGGGTTAGAGCCATGATGACAGTGATGGCATGGCAGCAAGAACATCTGAGAGCTCACATCTCAATCTGAAAGCAGGAGGGAGAGAGAGCACCGGGAATGACTGGATATTCTTGAGGTCTCAAAGCCCAGCCCAGGAGACACAACTCCTCTAACAAGGCCCCATTTTCTAATCCTTCCCAAACAGTTCCATGAACTGAGCATCAACTGTTCTAACAATGAATCTATGGGAGTCATTCTTATTATTCTTACTCAGACCCTTGGTAGTAGCTACACTACTGAAGAAAATGCCTCCCCACCCCCTGTAAACATTAGCTGCCTACAGATCCTCAAGGAAGGGTGGGGTCTTGTGAGAGTTCTTCAAATAAATTTGTCTACCATAAGTGCCACGTGCATTCTCCCATTTGCCATTTCTCTTTGATGGTGACTATGGCTCACCTATTACATTATAAAATGCACACTTTATAAGATGATCTATCAACCTCTATAGCAGTGAAAACTTGATGTTTTTACTGTACATGCATTATATACCTCACAGTGATCACATTGCTCTTAATACAATGCAGTTCAGTGATAAAGAAGCAACTCTTCATCTCATCAGAGAATTTTCTTTTTGAAACACAGTTTCACCTTTTGAATTAATCTGAATTTCCTCCCAGACCGAAACAATTTTCTCAGCATTGATTGGAGTTTGCTTTGTCTAAGGGATTTGTTCTCAGGTACCCTCAAAATGCTTGAAACCCCTAAGATCCTGGGGATGTTACTGGAACAGAAAAGGCACCAGGATTCTCAAGCTATTCTGAAGTGCACTTGGGTCTCTGTGCCTGCTCTGCAGAAGTTAACACCGTCACAAAAAGTTGGGTCTCAAAATGTTTCCCTATTCAAAGTAATTACGGGCTTTAAACATTTTGTTTAAAAGGATGTTATGGATATTTTTGATTTCACAGAAAAAAACTTGAAAAAAATGAGATTTTATCTTCTATGTCAATGAGGCTTGGGGTATTTTAGCCAAAAATCTGGAAATTTCCTTGTTCTTACTCAAATCTGTACAGTTTTGTCTAGTTCTCTGCATTTTCCTTCCTCTCTTGAAAGCAACGTCAAATTCACCCTATCTTGTCAATTTATGAACCTTTATAAAGATGGCTGGAAGTAAAACAATGCTCAACTATAGGCATTAAAAGGACATTATGGGTATATATGATTTCACACACATGAACGTACACACACACGCAAACAAACAAAAGGTAAAATACTGAGATTTCACTGTCCATGTCAGATGGGGTCTCTTCATAACATCAAATGTGAAGTGTGTGGTACACACTTTTATAACCTGATGCCTAGAATGAAGAGGATAAAGGAGATCATGGGTCTAAAGCTAATCTAGGCTACATTAATGGGGAAAAGATTACATACTAGACTTTGCAAAGAATGACGTGGGGGCTCATTTAAGTTGGCTGGTAGTTGATTCCAGCCAAAGAGGTAGACTGAGCTCACCTAAGTAACATTTAGAATAGTTCTCCAAGTGATCCTAACCTCCTGGTATATGTCCTTCAGTTTTGCTTTCTTAGCAAAATATAACAAGCTAGGTAGTCTTGTGTCATGGAAGTCTGTGATAAAAGCATTCCTCTGTGAAGGCCTTACTGTGAGTGCCCATGACAGAACACAAGAGTACAAGCCAGTCTTGCTCTTCCAGGGGTCAATTCCCAGCATCTACATAGAAGCTCACAGACCTGTAATTCCAAAGCCCTCTGGGCTCTGTGGTCACCAGGCACTCAAGCGGCCCAGAGATATAGATGCAGGTAAGGCACCCATACATGTAATAATACATTTAAATTATGTGTGTGTGTGTGTGTGTGTGTGTGCATGCTCACACACTATACACGCATGTAGAGATCAGAGGACAACTTGTGAGTGCCAGTTCTCACTGTGGGACTTTGTGTGGGACCAAGGTCAGGTTGTCAGGCACAGTGACAAATGCTTTGATCTGCTAAGTCATCTCATAGGCCTTGAAGACTCTTTTAAAGAGTCTTAACCTCATTAATAAAGAAGCAACCTTAATGGCCTCACCTCTTAAAGAACCCACTACCATGTTGCTTGACCTGGGGAGTCATTCAGAGCCCGGCAGTAACTACCAGAAGAAAATTAAAGACACTATACCTTAGCCAGTTTTATTAATACTTACGTGGAGGAACAGATTAAAAAACACATGTTTATCAGGTTTTTAGAAGTTTATCAGGTTTGTAGAAGTCATATAAAAGAAAATAATGGAAAAATAATGTTTTTAGATTGTTTTAAAAACAATTTCATCTGGATCTGGGGCCAAGTTTATACTTTTTAAAATTTTTTTATACTGAAAAATAAAAGTTAAATGTCTTTGGAATCTACAGTTTTAAAAACACCATATGAAAATACTGTGTTGGGGTTCACAGCTCAAATAAATCATGCTTTTTTGTTCGTTTGTTTCTTGCTACTCCAGATTTAATGACATTGGTAGGGACATATAACTTCTGGCACAGGTTAGATACCAAGGGGCTAACCTAAACTAAAAATGGAAATGGATGCACTAAGGTATGACATTATTGAATTGCTTAACAGGCAAGCTGTCCGATCTTCCTGGAAGGCAGCAGGCAGAGCTAATAAAGGCTGGTCTTCCTCATCATCCTCAAGAACTCTTCCTCGTTTATCTCTCCGTCCCCATCTCGGTCAGCTTCATCAAGCATTTCCTGTAAAAGGAATGTAACATGAAAAACCAAAACTACTAAAGATGTATAGATAGAAACTCAAGAGGAATTCCTGCTTTTAACGTGTAAGTACAACTAAGTTACACAAACCATATAAAACTATGCACACGGTATAATTATAAGAATAAACAAGACTTACCTGTAATTCATCTTCGGTTAGGTTCTCCCCTAGCTCCCGGGCCACCCTCTTGATGTTGTTTAGTGATATGCTTCCGGTAGCATCATCATCAAATAACTGAAACGCCTTCAGTATTTCCTCCTTCTCGTCTTTTTCACTCTTTAGAAAATGAAATGTTATTGGCTGTTTATTTGTACTATCAAGGTGGACTTGGTAGCTTTATTAATTCTATAGCTGTGTGTGCACATTTGTATCAGAAGGCTGAGTTCTTTAAACAATTATTTCAACATACTCACACCTGCCCTTGGGGTCCATAAGACAGCAAGCTCCAAGAGCTGGGGGTATTCTCAGGAACAGTGGCCAAAGTAGGCACTCTGTGATGGCCAGGTACAGGGCTTCGGGGTTTGGAATCCCTTCCATCTTGCCAGATATCAATACTTCCTGACTAAACTCTTCTCTACAATCTTTACCACTCTGAAAACATCTCTGTCCTCACTATCATATCCCCACCCCACCCTTAACACCCAGTTCCAATCTGCCCATGAAATCTCTATGCTCCAGCCCTAGCCACGTACAAGACTCTGCTGGTGTTTCTTTGAAAAACAGACTATACCATTTTTATGCTCATGATGGCAAAAAAATCTTCAAAACAAATGGTGCCAGTCCCTTCCTTGTCAATTTCAGTTATCAATTGTTTTATTTCTTCTTTCTTTGGCTCAAATCCTAAGGCCCGCATTGCAATCTGCAATAGGAGAAGGGACATATTTTAATAATGCCATGATCTCATTTTGAACTTTTAAATTACTAGTTAATAGCATATAAAACTACACGCACCTTATAATTATAAAATAAACAAGATTTACAGATAGAGTATGCAACTTTGATAATTCTGGATTTTGACTTATTCATCAACCAAGGACACAACTAAAATGTTACAAGATACTGTTTTGTTGACTCAGGGCAAGTATATATGCATACCTTTCAGCAGAATGCCATTACAGGTGGCATCTGTGAGCAAGCCTAGTGGTAGAGCCCTGGGTTCCATCCCCATAAGACATGCAGGCAGGCAGGCAGACAGACACACACACACACACTATACACACACACAGTGTTGTTTTTCAAATGTCTTAGAAACAATTTCAGAACCTTCAGTTCTTTCAGATCTATGGTTCCAGATCCATCAATATCGAATAAGTCAAAGGCCTCTTTAATTTCTTGCTTTTGGGTATCATTCAGTTCAACTTTTGCTGCCCTTTTCTTCCATTGGTCTAAAGTTAAGCAACGGCTGGATGCCTGCAATAAGCATACAAATAGGTGGAAACTGTATAACTACAATGACATATTCAACCATACCATTTCCTTCTATACAATGAGCTTATTTCCCCGATAATGCTTTTGGTTATTAACACCTTTTTAAAGATTATTTTTTCTTTTATTGGATATTTTCTTTATTTACATTTCCAATGTTATCCCCTTTCCTGGTTTCCCCTCGGCAAACCCCCTATCCCCTCCCCCTCCCCCTGCCTCTGTGAGGGTGCTCACCCACCCACCCACCCACTCCCACCTCCCTGCTCTGGCATTCCCCTACACTAGGGCATCGAGCCTTCACAGGACCAAGGGCCTCCCCTCCTATTGATGCCTGACAAGGCCATCCTCTGCTACATATGCAGCTGGAGACCATATTAACATCTCCCCCACCACCACCATCTTTTGAGACAGGGCTTCCAGATGGAGCCCAGACTGCCCTGGAACTCTCAGTCCTGCCTGAGTCTCCTAAGTATTAATTTTATCAATTAATTCTATCAGATTATTAATTTGATAGAAAATGTGGTGTCTTTTTTTCTCTTAGATTTCCCTCTTAAAACTAGAGCTTCTGATGGGAGAAGCAGCTAAGTAAGCTAGCATAAAACTGTGTGGTATACCAGAATGCAGTTAGTTTATGAGGGCAGTATTATTTTAAGAAATGTGTGCTTCTCGTACGTGTATCACAGTACTTACTTGATGTAGTGAGAATTTTAGTTTCTTTGAAAAACACAGAAATGTCATGGGAATGTGTTTTCATTTCAGTCCCAGATGTGGGATATGGGGATACTTCAGATTGTCCTCAGCAGCTGTCTATGATTTGCCTCGTGCTCTAGCAGGGGTGTGATTTTGCCAGTTGCAGATAGTTTCTTCTGATTGTGTGACTTTTGGAATTCTGGCAACTTTTCAGAAGGTATATAAATGCTAAGTCTTCAAGAGGCGGGGTTATTTTTGGTGGTGGTTGTTTGTTTTGGTTTGTTAGGTAGCCATGTGCAAAGAAGAAATTATAGATATCCTGACAGCAAAGATCAAACTTGTCCCTAAGAACTCTACATCCCTAATCACAGGAAGCAGTCCAACAACAACGTGATTCCTTTCCTTTTCCCCTTCTTCTATCTAGCACTAGAGGGTTTAAAGGGTAGGAAAGAGTGGAAGAAAAAAGAACCCACAAAGTAGCAAACAGCGTAGAGGATCATCGTCTCCCACTTCCCAGTATTAAGTGCCCTGAACCACAGAAACACAAAAGTGAAAAAACATGTTTTTGGTGAACACCCACTCCACAGATCTTCATGATAATGTTTGGCCAATTATTCAGAAGCACTAAACGTGTGGAAGATGAAAGACCTTTCTGCTGTTTGCTTCTTTATGTCACCTAACTAGGTTACAGAACCACTATAGATTCTTCTCTCTGCAGCTGGAGTGGGGAAGTCCTGGAGGTGGCTGAGGATCTAAGTGGACTATATTGTATAAGTTATTGGCTGTGGTCACTTTGGATTCTTGGTTCTAGAGATGCAGATTCTGATGAGTGGTCTTCTAGTTCCTAGGGCAGCCACCTGAGTCAGCACTTTCTCAGCAAGAAATCAGTGGCTCCTTAGCCTGAGTTGGTGAACCCCTGACCATCAGGATTGAGTCAGTGGGCCCCTTCCTCTCAGTGAAAGAATTGCTGGCCCTCTGGTCATCAGTGGTTAACTAGGTACCCCGCTTCCAGTCAGCAGCTGAGTTGGTGGCCCCCTGACCCTCAGTGGTCCCTTTCCTTCAGCGGCTGAGTCGATGGCCTGCAGGTTGTTGGTGGCCCGAGGTTGATGGCCTCCGCTATGCTCGTTTCCCTGTCTTTAAGCCCCTCAGTGTCCGCAGTGGTCTCTGTGCCCCAGGGCCATATCTCTTTATCGCCGGGCCACCCCTCATAGACTGCAGCCGTTGGTGGATAAACGGAAAAGGAGACCCATCTCTGTCCCCTGAGTTAGCCACTAACGGTATGTATCCAAAGATCCTGACACGAAAGGCACTAAGTTGGAAAGAACACCGGGGTCCCACAGCACTCACCATATCCCCTACCCGCGCCCCAGCCCGCGCCCGCGCAACAGCCGCCCTCCCCTCCGCGGCGCGCGCCAGCTCAGGGCGAGCGGTTGCTGGAGCGGAGCTCAGAGCGCAAGCCCGCCCACCAGCTCCTGTGATTGACGGCCATTGTGCCCAATGGAAAGACGAGAGTGCTCTGACCGCGCGCAGGCAGGCGGGACCGGCTGGGTTCCGGCGCTGTGCAGATCTGCGCTTGGTGAGGAGGGTCGCGGGCCGGAAGACAGGGAGGGTAAGGGCGAGCGCTGTATGTCCCTCGTGTCCCCAGACTCTCCACACCGGACCAACCGCCCTGCGGCCTTCCGGCCCAGAGCCGCCCGAGGGCATGCGGCGGCATGATGCCCGAGGGGTGGGTGGGGGCGTCCTCGCGGGGCGGAACGCCCGCACGGGACGAGGACGACGTGGGCCCTCTCCTGGGCTGGAAGAGTGCAAAGCAATCTCTTCCTAGTGTGCTGAGTAAAACATGGCGCATTCCCAAAGCCGCCGCCTCACCTCGCAGACACTCACGCTGTAATCCTTAAATCTCCTTAGGCTCCTGGGGAATAGGTAAGTTTATTCTTGTAGTAGAAGCCAGTTTTCCTGCCTTAAGTTTTCCCAGTGGGAATTCAAAGGATGTAAATTCATAATATTTGGTGAGTGAAGTGTTAAATCATTTACCTATAATCTATTAGTTTTTCAAGCCACGTATCTCATCTGAAAAGTTACACTTGGACAGTTTTCAAAGTCATAATACTAATTTTAAATAGATTTCTGAAGCCCAGACACGAATACTAGTCATATCCACAGAAAGGGGCGCGCGCACACAGACACAGACACACACACACACACACACACACACGGTGGTGGTGGTGGTGGTGGTGGTGGTGGTGGTGGTGTTGGTGTTGTGGAAGCCACCTTTTAGGCTTTCCTGAATCTCATTTGATCTGATGGCTATCAAAAGGCTGCTACACCTAAATAAGTTTTACATCACTATGATTTAGGAATTTGGATGTTCTGGTTTTGGTTTGTGATAGGTTGATCAGGGTAGACTTCCCTAAAAAGAAATGTGGGGAAGTATTTAAAGATAGCTAAGGCAGCATTCCAGAAAGAGGGACACTTAGACAGAAATATTGAGGTAGGGCGCATGCCTTATATAGTCTAAAAGCACAAAGGAGGCCTGAGTAAAGCAGACAAGTAAGAAAGGAAGAAGTGTGGGTTTTAGTGCTGTGTGCAGCGTGGGCACAGGCCTTTATTTGAGTGAGGTAAGGGGACTTTGTAAGATTCTGAGTGTAGAAGTGAAAGGATGTGACTCACTTTTATAGGAACTCCCTGTGCCAAACAGGATTAAAGACTTTTCTGAGAGGCCTCTAAGCAGTGGAGTGTTGTGGGTTAGACTATAGTATTAAGAGTAGGCTGGAGAGGACCAGACTTAGTTCTGATGAGATGGAAATCCTAGTTACACCTATCAAAAAATACAGGGCTTTTAAACATAAGTTCTGAAAAGCAAATGAAATATGATCTTAAGAAAAGACAACTTCTGAAGTCAATACCCCATTTAAATAATCTGACTCTGCTCTCCCATTGTAGATAGAGAGCTAAGGAACAGTCTGACAAGCAACAAAACCCACCTTTTTGTGGAAGGCATTAGTGCCAGACACAGCATAACAAAAATCAGGTTGTATTAGTACACTGCTAAGAACAGTGATTATAGGTGTCTCATCACTTTGGAAATTACCCATCTTCCTTTCTCATTACTGCCATTGCCTTTTTATATCCAGTCTCCCAGAAAATAAGACATTCTTATTTTGAGTTGTATTACTAATAGCCCATTGGAATCTCTTCAGAATCATTTCAGAATCTTCCCAAGTTAGGAATGCTGATATTTTTTCAGTTCCTACTCAAACTCGAAATAGAGTCTTTAAATGCTAAAAGATCTCTTTTGAGTACTTTGATATCTGTTGTATATGACCTTTTCCTTGTAGATTGTTGAAATCCATCCTTTATCTGGAAAAACCTTTTGTAACATAATTCAATACAGACTGAATTTGAAATACCTATGGGTTTTCCCTGTTGTTTTGGGTTGTTTCCCACTCATAGACTATATCTTACAGTTTAAACATTCTAGAAAGGAGACCAGAACTCTTAATGCCATCTCCCACCCACCCACAACAATGACAGACATCTGTAAGTTAAGGTGTCAACAGGGCTTGGAAGAAGGCAAAGGGTGTGAGGGGGTGGAGATTCTAAAGACGAGAGTATAAGTTACTGTCACACTGAGAGTGAAGCGCACAGTCGGTGCAGGAAATAATGTGAACTTGGGCAGTAGTTACATGGAGTTTTACCCTTTTACTTAATAGGAAATTTTGTGTCTGTTGCTCAATAATCATGCTTCATTTTCCACAAATAGGTTAATTATTTTAGTACCGACCTTACATTTTTGTTGTGATTTCATTTGTAATGTGTCAAGCCTGTTGTATAAGGTTAACTTTCAAGTTTTGTTAACAATGAAAAACAGCCAGACTTTTTTTTTCCATCTCATTTTTCTTTCTTTTTTTATTAATTAATTTATTCACTTTACATCCCAGTATCAGCCCCCTCTCCTCCCATTATCCCTTCACACATCTCCTCCCCCATTCTCCTGTCCCCTTCTCCTCTGAGAAAGGTGAGCCCCCTACTTGGGATCAACCCCCCGGCTCATCCAGTCACTGCAGGACTAGGCACATCCTCTCCTACTGAGGCCAGATGAGGCAGCCCAGTTAGGGGAACGGGATCCACAGGCAGCAACAAAGTCAGGGACAGCCCTTGATCCAGTTGTTGGGGGACCTGCATGCAGCCAGACTTTTAAACTTGTCCTTTCAACATTTTGTTTTTCTTAACTAGATATTCTTGAAGGGAGAGATAGACTCCTATCTCCAAAAAATCAGCTTATGGCAAATTACAAATATAAATGTAAAGAAAAGAACATTTAAAACACAAATTTCTTGGCTTCATACTTAACAGAAAGTTACAGTTTTTATAACAGTATAGTATGGCACAAAATGATTACTTTGGCCAATACAGTTGAATTCACAGCCCAGAGATCAGCCCATGTATGTATAGCAAGTTGATTTTTGGTAAAGGTGCTAAGAACATGCAAGAGAAAGAATAGTTGATTCAACAGATTGGGTATCAAATAGCAGGATAGCCACATGTAAAAGGACCTCCCCTTCCATCATATGTGAAAATTAGTCCCCAATCATTAAATAATGTATAGAATTCTGAAGAAAACACTAGGTTAAATCTGTATGATCTTGGATTTGGCAGTGGATTCTAAATGCACCACCAAGAGCATGAGCAGTATTGACAAATGTTAAATTTTACCAAAAATTTACCATAAAACTAAAAACTTTTTAGTCAAAATGCATTATAAAAACAGAAAAGACATTGTATAGAATGATAGATTGTACTTGCAAATCAAATAGGGTAGGCCCTTTAGTGTCCATAGGGGAATGGTTTTAAGACTCCACTATAGAAACTGAAGTCCACACATGCATATGGCTTTACATAAAAATGATGGAATATTCAAATCTAGCCTACATATAGTAGGTATATGTTATTCTTAAAATTAATATAATGGACTAAGAAAATGTAAATGCTAGGTTAATAGTTGCTATAATACATTGTTTAAGGAATGGTGACAGAATATGTTCTATGTTGACTACACATGCTGAGTTTATTTTTGTGTTTCTCAAATCTTTTCTTCCAGCAGTTTGTTGGATCTGCAAGTGTGAGATTGGCTCTTGTTGCATAAGGGTTTACTATCTGACATGTATAAAGAATTCTTGTAACTCAACACTACAAACCTCTTAAAATGTACTCCGAAAGTAGACAGCAAACATCAATAGGCATTTCTACAAAGGAGATATACAAATGTCTAATAGGCCCATGAAAAGATGTTTAATATCATTAGTCATTAGGAAAATGGAAGTCAAAACCACAACGAGCTATCTTTCCACATCTGCTAAGGTGTTTATAGTTTTACAAAAGCAAAAACAAAATATTGAATACACTAATGACTGAGTGCGTGCTGTCACATATCCACCCAGAATGTGATTTTACTTGACGTCATACTGGATTAGGTTAGGCTCTAAGTCCAGTAACTGGTATTGTAATTAACCAAAGGGATAATTGAAACAGGCAAAGATTAAAGTTATGCAACTAAAAGCCAAAGAATGCTAGGAGCAACTAGGAGTTAGAAGAAGCAAAAAAAAAAAAAAACCCAAAACAACTTTTCCCTAGGGTCCTGAGAGGAAGCACTGCCTTGCAATGTCATCCTCTCAAGAGTTGAATGTGTGTGTTGTTGTAGCCTCCTGACAGTTGTAATTTTGAGCATTAGTCCTGGAGAACTAATGCATTGAGAATGTGGAGAAATCAAAACCTTTGTCCATCATTGCTGTTGGCAACGCTCTATTGTTTGGAAAAACATCTGGGCAGTTTCCTAAGCTAAACATAGAATTACCATATGGCCCAGGAATTCCACTCTAGTTTTATAGCTAAAAAATTTGGAAGCAAGGTTCAAAGATGTAATTGTACAGAAATGTTCACAGCAGCATGGGCACACAAGGACAGTAGCTAAAAGGTGGAAACAACCCAAATGTCTAGCAATGCATGAATGGATATATAAAATGTAGTACCTACCAAAGAGTATTATTCCACTAAGGAAAGCAGAGATGTGCTGATAAATAATAAATGTGGAAGAACATCAAAACATAATAAAATGCAGAAAGGTCACATATTTCATCATTCCATTCTTATAAAATACCAAGAGTAGTCAAAGCATAGAGACTGAAAGCAAATTAACAATTACCAATTACTAAGGGAATATAGAGTTACTGTTTAGTAGCTTTCCAATTTTCTTTTGTGGCTGTTAAATCTTTTGGGGGTAGTTATAAAACATTGTGAATTTACTAAATGTAAATTGTATTCTTTAATTTAAAATCACTTTGTTTTGTCAAGATTAGTAGCTTTATAAAGTAAGTAAGTAAGTGAGACCAAAGGAAGGCAGAAGATTTGAGGAAGGGATGTATGTAGTGGCTGAAACCACTATAAAGAGAATTGAGAGTTTAGTAGGGAGATATAAGAAAAGGTGAAGCATAGAAAAAGTTAAGACCAGAGAGATGTAAGACATGATGAATCCAAGGATTGTTCAAGTAGTTGAGTCCTAGAGTATATTTTGATGTTATCAAAGACTATGTGAATATATTATAAGTTTTCCTTATATAAGATTGAAAAATTCATTGAAAAGAGGACTTGAGAAAGAGATCATATAATCCCTCACATATTGCTTGGGCCTGCCCATCCTTTCTACCTTAGCCACTGAATGTCTGTAAGAATCTCTTTAGAAATAGTGCCTGTCCTTAATCCTAAAAATTGTGTTGCCTAGAGTGCTCTTCACTTTCACAGATGAATGTAGCGAGTTCAGAAATAAATTTATCAGAGTTATGGTCAGCATTAGAAGATAAGCAAAATTATGAACTGTTTGCTTTTTTTTATATTTTAGACTTACAAGATTCTGATTAAAAAATATTCAGAGAATCATGAAGTCTTACAGTGTTTCTTATCTTAGCTTCAGTCCCTTACCTAATGGAATTCACACCCCGAAAGGCAGTAGTTTTATCAAAGATGGTTTTTCAGTTAGAAAGTACAAGTTTAAAAACGTTTTAGTATTGAACTAATAGTCTTTCTATCGGTGATATTCATTTTGGATGTGACTTCTAAAGTATTGTCTTGAATAATTTCAATTGCTCTTGGATCTCCCTTTACATAGCATGTTTTTTTCCTTCATAGTGCAATCAGTACCCAAATCTTTCTTCCCTCTATCTGTCTTCATATTTTATAGACGGTTCTTAAGTGGCTGCTCTACCTTTAGTCTGATAGTCAATCCAAATTTAGCAGAACGGTAATGTATCTGAACACACATCAAATTGTACAGTGGGTACTGTTCTGAGCACTGCATTGGACTCCTCATACTAGCTGTGAAGTAGCTTCTGGGATTAGTCTCATTTTCCACATAATCAAACTGAAGGCTGGGCCTTCAGGTGAGGAGGGCTCCCCACCTCAGGCCCAGGCTTCTAGACTCAGAAATACAAACTTTCAACACTATATCAAAAGACTTCTTAATCTTAACACTTGTGGTTCCCATTATAGGATAAAGCTTCAGTTTCTTGGCTTATCATGAAATGTCCTTCATGATACAACTTCTTCCCTACTGGAACCTCAGGTCCTTCAGCTCCTTGCCATGTGTGCTATACTCTTATAACACCAGGCTTCCTTTCCGTTCACTCTCCCGCCCTCCTTCCTTCCTTTCTAACATATTTGTACATTTATTATCATCCCCTTCAACTTTCTGGCTCAGTTTACACAAGTTACCCTGCAGATGATGTGATAGAACACGCCTGTAGTTCTAGCACTCTCAAGGTGGAGATGGTATCACAGATTTAAGACCATACTGAGCTACATAGTAAGACCCTTTCATTCATAAATGAATGAATGAATGAATGAATATATGCTTAAGTCTCATTCTACAGTTTGCCTTCTAGAAACCTTACTTGTTGCCTTGTGCTCTGCTCCATTTTCTCAGCCATGTGCAGTGATCAGCCCTGTATACCATTCTGCCTTCCATACCCTTATCATGGTTATTCTTTTGCATCATCATACTGATCTCATTTAATTGAAACTATTTCCAAAATGTGAGCTGTGCTTTCTTCACTGTATATAGCACTTGTCAATCATAAATCACTCTTGAGTAAAGTTTCAAGTGTTTGTCTATTTGCAGAGACTTATTCATGGAGATGGCTTACAGGGTCATAAACAGAAGAAGGCACGTGGGACTTCAGCAACTTTCATCATTTGCACAAACAGGAAGAAGTTTCCTAGGTCCAGTAAAAGCCACTAAGTTTATTACAGATGCAGAGTGTCATGAAAGTGTGTTAATCAGCTCAACAGTCAGGCTTCTTGAAGGATTGGATTTAACCTGTGCAGTGGGACACCTTCTCAATGAAGCAATTCAAACACAGAATGATACATACAGAATTGGAACCAGCACTCTTTTGTTTCTTATTGGTGCATGGAGCAAAGCTGTTGAAGATTGTCTCCATCTGGGGATTCCCACTACAGTAATAGTGTCAGTAATGTCAGAAGGCTTGAACTCTTGCATTGAAGCAGTAGTTTCCCTTCAAGTACCCATACACAATGTATTTGGCTACATGGATAACGCAAGTACAGTTTACAAACTTGAAACAGTCGATGCCAGTTTGTGTCCTTTTCTACAAGTCCCTTCAGGTTCTGGGTTGTTACAGGAAAAGCATGATTTCAAAGATGCTACATCTCAGTTTTTATCCACTTACAGTCTTTCTGGGAGACATGCTAAATCACCCAAATTCTTCAAACCTCAGGCTAAAGTTGAATCAGAAAAAGACGCATCACAAGCTCTGAAAAACAATCTATATACAGATTCCTTCTGCACAAAGTCAGCACTGACTCACAGTAGGCATTTTAATAGGACAGACAATAGCCACTGGACAAGCAGACCTGATGGATTTCTAGAACAACTTGGATCAACTCCGAAAATACTTAGATGTAATGATTTGGGGGAGTTAGCAGTTGGCTTGAGCCATGGAGATCACAGCAGCATGACATTGGCCAAAGCAGCAGTGAGGCTGCAGTGGCAGACTCTGTGTCTGCAGCAATCCAACTGGATGGCACCCTTCACGTTTGATATTTCAAGACTCCTCACTTACTGTCTCCCAGGTTTACCTGAAACTTTTTCCCGTGTTTGTCTAGGATATGTCACTTCTGTAACCATGTCTAATATTACTCTGATCAAGGAATTACAGGATCGACCTTTCAGGGTAATTCTCATTGAGGGTGACCTCACAGAGAATTACCGACACCTGGGATTTAATAAGTCTGTAAATATTAAGACCAAGTTAGATAGTGGGCAGCTTTCAGAAGATAGTGCAAAAGAACTGTGGACAAATCGTGTGTTACAGGTGTTAAATCAGTTCAATGTGAACCTCATCTTGGTACGAGGAAGTGTATCTGAACACTTGACTGAAAAATGCATGCACAGTAAGAGGCTGGTAATTGGGTCAGTGAATGGCAGTGTGCTGCAGGCATTTGCAGAGGCCACAAGAGCAGTGCCAGTGGCCTATGCTACACAAGTGAATGAAGACTGCGTGGGCAATGGGGTCTCTGTGACCTTCTGGATGAGTCTTCATGATATAAACAGGAGCAACAGAATGATAATCTTGTTAACAGCAGAAAGAATTAATTTGATTACAGCAGTACTCACTAGTCCAGCAAGTGCTCAGATGGAAACCAAGGAAGACAGGTTCTGGTCTTGTGTATATCGTTTATATCATGCCCTAAAAGAGGAGAAGGTCTTCCTTGGAGGTGGTGCTGTTGAATTTTTATGTCTTAGCCATCTTCAAATTCTTGCTGAGCAATCTTTAAATAAAGGAAACCATGCTTATTTAGGATGGCTTCCTGATTCTTCCTCTTGGATGGCCTCATCTCTGTCAGTCTACAGACCTACTGTGCTAAAGTGCCTCGCAGGTGGGTGGCATGAATTCTTGTCAGCTGTCATGTGTAACACTGCCACTCACCCATCAGCAGTGGAAGCTAGCACATTCATTGAACATCATGTACAAAATGCCACCGACTCTGGCTCTCCTTTATCTTATATCTTAAGTGAATATAGTAAACTAAGTAGTGGACTTTTTCATTCAGATATTTCTGATAACCTGGAGCTGGTTCCAACAGTTTATGATACTGTTACACCAAAGATTGAAGCATGGCGCCGAGCATTGGATTTAGTGCTCTTAGTGCTTCAGACAGACAGTGAAATAATTACTGGACTTGTACATACAGAGATGAATTCACAGGAATTAGATGGAGTTTTATTTTTGTAGTGTGTGTGTGTGTGTACATGCATATGGGTGCCTGAGGAGGCCAGAAGAGGGGATCAGATCCCCTGAAGCTATAATTTTTTTTTTTTTTGATATTTACTTTATATACATTTCAAATGTTTTCCCCTTTGGAGATCCCCTATCCCATCCCCTCTCCCCTGCCTCTATGAGGGTGTGCCCCCACCCACCCACTCACTCTGGTCTTCCCTCCCCAGCATTCCCCTATACTGGGGCATCTAACACCCTCAGGCCCAAGGACCTTTCCTCTCACTGATGGCCAACAAGGCCCTCCTCTGCCACATATGTGGCCAGCACCACGAGTCCCTTCATGTGTATTCTTTGGTTTGGGGTCCAGTCTCCGGGAGCTCCCCTGGAGCTATAATTATAGGTGATTATAAGCCACCCAACATTGGGTGCTGGAACCCAGCAGTACAAGAGCAGCAAGCACCTTTGAGTCATTTCTCCAGACTTAATAAATTTTGTCAGATCATAGTGTGTAAATTACCAGCTTTTGCCAAGAATAAAAGAGTTGATGTCTATCAATAACTGTAGTTCTGTATTTTACCCTATTTATAAGGTAACAAATTAACCTGTTACTGTTTTACAGGTGCTATAGGATGTACACAACACCTGGATCAGAGGCAAAGAGCTTCTGCTGTTTTCTACAATCTGCATCCAAAGTGTTATATTGGTTTTGTCAGTTCTTTGGCTTCTCCCACAAAAGCAACCCAGAGGGCCAGTGGCAGGACCCTGAACATTGGGTGTTCTCTTGTAGGAAAGAAACATGGAACTTGGCAATATTCATTGCTTACACAGAAAAAAACCCCACTTGTTTGTCCAACAGGAGTGATCACGTCCTTCAACATTGTTTAAGTCAAACCAGTCATGGACATGGACGAGATAAAGATTAGTCAGGGCATTATATTCTTTGCATCTACGATAATAATAGAGATGTTATCTTGGTTACTTTTCTATCTGCTGTAATAAGACACCATGACCAAGACAACTTAAAAAAAGAAAGTGTTTAATTTGGAGTAATGGTTTCAGAGGGCCATAATGGCAGAGCAAAAACTTGGTGGTAGGAACATCTGAGAGCTTACATCTTGATTTGATAGTGAGAGGCAGAGAGGTGGGGTGGGGTGGGAATGGTACAAAACCTCAAATGCCTCACCTGATTTGGTAACATACATCCAAAAAGGCCACACCTTCTCATCCTAACCAAAATAGATCCACTATGCCTGGCTTTATTTTTCATGCACATCTGTGTGTGTGTGTGTTTATTATTTTATTTATTCACTTTACATCCTGCTTACTGCCCCTTCCCAGTCACCTCTTTCACAATTTTCCCTCATCCCCCTTCCCTTCTTCTCTGAGAGGTTGCCCCCCACCTCAGGGTATCCTTCTGGATATCCCCTGTTGCGGGAAATATTAAAAAGGAATATGGCATGTTCCTGCACTACGCCCTGGTTCTCTCATCCCCTGCAGGCTGGCCAGCCATGCCCTGGCGAGCAATGACCAACCTGTTTTTATCTCGTGGAGCTCTGACTCAGATCTCTCCACCCAGCTTGCTAAGGTCCCCACTGGCGGGTCACTACCATGCCAGCCCCAAGATTCAATACCCCCATGGCCTCTGTGGTGCACATCAGGCAACCCATTCTTTGCCACTATACCTTTCTCTCTGGAACCCAGATGAGCCACCTCTTGAAGATAAATGCAAGACAAACTTAGCTCAGAAACAATAGTAACTCAATCTCTGGGCACATAAACTAAAACCTAATCTTGTAAACCTTATCAAAATCTGATTCCTCTGGTGGCGAATCCTTGTGAATCCGCCATGATACCAGAAGACTCTAGTAGCTACATCTTACCTATCTGCTGTCCCCATTCCAAAAAGGAACCCCCTCTTCCTCTCTCCAACCCGGAAGTCCCTCCTCCTCGTCCAGTGATTGGCCCCTTTATTCATTAGGGGATTGATTTACAAGAAGTCACATGAGTGTAACTCACCCCTTGTCTAAAGCCCCTCCCAGGAGGGCAGAATTAGCAGAATACAAACAGCCCCAGGGCTACCACAACACCTGGCACAAAAGTCTTTGTGAGGCTAGGCACATCCTCTCTCACTGAGGCCAGACAGGGCAGCCCAGCTAGAAGAACATCCCATGTACAGGCAACAGGTTTTGGGATAGCCCCTGCTCCAGTTGTTCAAGACCCACATGAAGACCAAGCTGCACATCTGCTACATATGTGGGGGGAGGGGCTAGGTCCAATCTATGTATATTATTTTGTTGGTGGTTCAGTCTCTGAGAGCCCCAAGGATCCAGGTTAGTTGACTGTTTATCTTCTTGTTGAGTTCCTACCCTCTTCAGGTCCCGTGATCCATCCTCCTGTTCCATAAGAGTCCCCAAGCTCCACTGGGGCTGTGGATATCTGCATCTGTCTGAGTCAGCTACTGGAAGGACAGTCATGCTAGATTCCTGTCTGCAAGCATAACAGAGTATCAATAATGTCAAGGCTTGGTGCCTACCCATAGGTCTCAAGTTGGGTGGTTATTGGTTGGCATTCCCTCAGTCTCTGCTACATCCTCTGTCCCTGAATTTCTTATAGACATAAGTTTGGGGTTGAAGGTTTTGTAGGTGTGTTGGTGTCCCTATTGCTCCATTTGGATTCCTGCCTGGCTATAGGAGGTGGCCTCTTCAGGTTCCATATCTCCAATGTTATATGTCACAATTAAGGACACCCCTATTGATTGATTCTTAGGTACCTCCCTTATCCCAGGTCTCTGTCTCTTCTTGGAGATGCCCCCTACCTTCCCACTCCCATCAGTTGTAGATTTTCCACTCATTCTCGTGTCTATCTGGTCATCCCTCCCCATACCTGATCATGAACCCTGCCCCCATTTCCCTCTTCATCCCCTCTCCCATCCAGTTCCCTCTCTCCATCTGCTTCTTATGAGTATTTTATTCCCTCTTCTAAGTGATATTCAAGCATCCTTGCTTGTGCCTTCTTGTTTAACTTATTTGGGTCTGTAGAGTGTTGCATGTATCCTGTATTTTATGGCAAACAGCCACTCACAAGTATGTACATACCATGCAAGTCCTTTTGGAACTGGGTTGCCTCACTAGGATGATATTCTCAAGACCCATCCATTTGCCTGCAAAATTCATAATGTCTTTGTTTTTAATAGGTGAATAGTGTTCCATTATGTAGATGAACTACATTTTCTTTATCCATTCTTCAGTTGAGAGACATCTAGTTTGCTTCCATTTTCTGGCTATTACGAATAAAGCTGCTCTGTACATACTTGAGCAGGTGTCCTTGTGGGATGATGGAGCATCTTTTGGGTTCAAGCACATATTTAGAGGAATGTCTTTTTTTTTTTCTTTTGTCTTTTTCAATCTGACAATCATTATTAATATTGAAGGGATGGTTTTCCAAGGCTTCTTAAATGTGTGTATCTGTTTTTGACCCCAAAGTGGCATCACTGAACATATACCAAATTATCTACTTGTATGAGTTAACCTATTCAGTAATTTGACTAACATCCTTAGGAAGAGTTCTGTGGTGTTACCATCACTCCTGCACAGTAACTCACCACTGCCTGTTAATATGGGGTCTTTTCCCACTTTATAGTCAGTCTCAGTTTGGAAGATGAAAAAAGATCTTGCAACCTGAAGACTTTATTACTGTTTCATAAAGGCTGTTAATTCTCCCAAGCTTAAATGTGTAACTCATCTGAAATTTATCTTGGTAGACTATATGAATTAAGAACCTAAGATTTCTCTAAGTGTTTATCCACGATGTTAAGTTTCCATTGCTCATTCAGATAATTCTTAACAATGAGAAGGAAATGCTAGGGGGCAGGGAGAGCTCACATTCACATTTCTGTTCTTTCTAACTGGGGATTCATAGTGTTTAGCTCTTTTTGTTTTTTGTCTACCACAATGCAGCACAGTAATGAAAAGGTTATCACAGTAGCTGACACATGAATCCTTTTCTGAAAGTATCTACCCGTGTTGCACCTAGTTACTCTCCTAAAGCCTCACTTAGAACAATCGGTTGCTTCCATTAGTCAGTACTTTGCTCTAAAAAAAGCCTTGTGAGGCCTTCTTTCCTCTGACCTGTAGATGGCAGACTTCCTCTCCTGTGGTCCCCAAATTTCCACATCATGTTTAAAACCCTCAAAATGAAGGAGATTGTTTTAGAGCAGAGTAGCACCAGTTTGCAGTGAGAGTGTTTACTGCACAGGGAGCCTTAGTAGGCAGTTCTTTCTTTGTTGCCTGCTTTACAAAGTTTTGGCTTGGGAAAGTGATTCAAGCTCTCTTGGTCAGTTACTACGAGGTCTTTAAATGACAGCCGAATGGCGTCACCCTTACCATGATCTCTGGCTCTAATGTTGGGGATTTAGAATCATAATGAAGTCCAGTTAAAAGGGATAAAATACAGCATTTTTTTCCTTAAAGCCAGATTGAAAATGTGGCTGTACTTAATGCTACTAAATTTGGAGGTTAGGAACTAAGCTTGAGTTCTTTTTCAGAAGTGCACTTAACTGTGAGCCATATCTGGACTTCCATCAGGTGTTTGATAATTGTACAATATTATGGCATGGGCTTTTGTGTTAAATGGTTTTGCCTAGATGTAGGGTAGTGCATGACTTCTAAGCATGGTTAGACAGCTCATTTCTGATGGTTAGCAGGTTAGATGTTTAAATATATACACAGCTTCCAGTTGCCATAGTTCATTGTGGCGTAACCTGTTGTAAGTTAAGGTCTTCCATACTGTGTAAAGAGCTAATAAACCTTACCCTGACTGTCTCACATATGTCATCCGAATGACAGTAATATTTTTCTAAGGGTCAAATGTCAGCTCTGACTTCTACAAAGTGTTCATATTTACCAAAACGTAAGTTTATGCTTATTATATTGCAACACGTCATTTAGACTATTCTGATGTTTGTTTGCCTCTTCTGGATTTTTTTCTTTTTCCACTTTTCTTGGTAATTACATTAGAAAGATTTCCATTGTGTTTATTTGGTGTTGTGAGGAAAAATTTTTGTATAATCTCTACTATGAATTAAAGCGAACTGAGAAGTTCTTGGCCTATTAACAACATTGAGCAGTGTGATTTGATGCCCAGAAATGGGTAGAGCTGTTTCCTGCATACTCTTGAGTAGGAGGTAGGAAAAGCTACTTCTCCAATGTTTCCACTTCGGAATAAATGCCAAATTAGAGCTAAGGCAAGCTAGGTATAACAGTACATTTCAGCCCTCGGTGCTGAAGCAGGAGGATCACATGGGGTACCTGGAAAGATCTTGTCTCCAAGAAGGACAAAGGGGGGGGACCAATGTAGGTGTGATACATTTTCCCTTTATCTTTTAATCCACTAAAACAATCACAGGTTTTTCTAAAGAATAAGGATGTGGTGGGGCATCTGTCAAACTTCAGATCTCCACATCCAGAACCTGAGCCTCCTTCTGAGCTGGAGTCTCCTTTGGGTCCTATGATCACACAGCAGGATTATCAGGAGAGCTTTTACAGCTGCTCATGTGCCAGTGTCATTTCTTATTCTGGGGTGGGAATGCAAACTACTGATTCAGGGGTTTTGTTTCTCTTTGCTTTTAAGACAGGATCTTGGGTATCCTGGGCTTTTCAAACTCGGTAGATGAGGATAACCTTAAACTAATCTTCATGTCTCTACCTCCCAAACACTGGGACTGTAGATGTGCACCACCAAGTCCAGTTTGTGCAGTACTGGAAATGGACACCAAGCTTCATACATGCTAGATAAGCACTCTACCAACCGAGCCACATCCTGAGTCCCACAGCAGTGTCCCCACCCCCCCCCCCCCCCCAGCTAATAGTAATGTGTAACAAAAACAAAACACGACAGGAACCTAGTGTTCAGAAGTACACTTAGAAAAACCTTTGCTGAGCTCCTTAGGCTTTCTTTGAGCCATACACCAGTCTCAGGGTGAGCAGAGACATCCAAAGAGTGCCCAGTAATGACAGCCATCTGCTAATAAATGGAGTTTCCAGGGACTGAGAAGGAAGAGAGAATTCTAGGATTATATAATGGTAGTTGTGCAAAAGTAGATGTGCTTTTAAAAAAAACCATTAAAGTATGCATTTAAAGTGGAGAGTTTTAGGGTATCCCCTTCCCCAGTTTCCCCTCTGTAAACCCCCTATCCCATCCCTCTTACCCTGCTTCTATGAGGGTGCTCACCCACCCACTCCCACTGCACCACCCTCGCATTCCTCTACACTGAGGCATAGAGCCTTCACAGGACCAAGGGCCTCCCCTCCCATTGATGCCAGTAAGACCTCTTTAACTCCTTCAGTCCTTCCCCTAACTCCTCCATCAGGGTCCCCGTCCTCAGTCTGATGGCTGGTTGCAAGCTTCCACATCTGTATTGGTCAGGATCTGGCAGAGGATCTCAGGAGACAGCTGTATCAGGCTTCTGTCAGCAAGCACTTCTTGGCATCAGCAGTAGTGTCTGGGTTTGGTGTCTGCATATGGGATGGATCCCCAGGTGGGGAAGTTTCTGGATGGCCTTTCCTTCAGAAAGGACTCTGAAGTCCTCTGCTCCACTCTTTGTCCCTGTGTTTCCTTTAGATAGGAGCAATTCTGGGTTAAAATTTTGGAGATGCGTGGGTGGCCCCATCCCTCAACTGGGGACCATGCCTAACCTCTGGATATGGTCTCCATAACTTCTCCCTCCCCTTGTGGGGTATTTCATCTAATGTCATCCCTGTGGGGTCCTGGGAGGCTCTTGCTTTCCAGGCATCTGGGACTTTCTGGTTGCTACCCCCCAGTTCCCCACCCCCCATTGCTACACACCTATGTTGAATTTCCTGGCCCTCTGTACATCTCCTCCCACACCTGATTCTTCCCCTCTTTTTCCCCTCCCCCTCTTCTCTTCCTCCCAAGCCCCTCCCACCCTCTACTTCCCTTGATTATTTTGTTCCCCCTTCTACGTAGGACTGAAGCATCCACTCTTTGGTCTTCCTTCCTCTTGAGCTTCATGTAGTTCGTGAGTTGTATTATGGGTATTCCATGTTCTTTGTCAGTGAGTACATACCATGTGTGGTCTTTTGTAACTGAGTTACCTCACTCAGGATGATATTTTCTCAATCCATCCATTTGCCTGTAAATTTCATGAAGTCATTGTTTTAATAGCTAAGTAGTATTCCATTGTGTAAATGTATGGCATTTTCTGTATCCATTCCTCTGTTGAGGGACATCTGGGTTGTTTCCAGCTTCTGGCTATTATATATATATATGGCTGCTATGAACATAGTGGAGCATGTGTCCTTATTAGATGTTGGAGCATCTTCTGGGTATATGCCCAGGAATGGTATAGCTGGGTCCTCAGGTTGTATTATGTCCAATTTTCTGAGGGTCCGCCAAACTGATTTCCAGAGTGGTTGTACCAGCTTGCAATCCCACCAGCAATGGAGGAGTGTTCCTCTTTCTCCACATCCTTGCCAACATCTGCTGTCACCTGAGTTTTTGATCTTAGCCATTCTGACTGGTGTGAGGTGGAATCTCAGGGTTGTTTTGATGTGCATTTCCCTGATGACTAAGGATGTTGAACATTTCTTTAGGTGCTTCTCAGCCATTTGAGTTTCCTCAGTTGAGAATTCTCTGTTCAGCTCTGTTCCCCAGTTTTTGATAGGGTTACTTGGATCTCTGGAGTCTAGCTTCTTGAGTTCTTTGTGTACCTTGGATATTAGCCCTCTATAGGATGTAGGATTGGTAAAGATCTTTTCCCAATCTGTTGGTTGCCGTTTTTGTCCTATTTATAGTGTCCTTTGCCTTACAGAAGCTTTGTAATTTTATGAGGTCCCATCTGTAGATTCTTGATCTTAGAGCACAAGCCATTGGTGTTCTATTCAAGAACTTTTCCCCTGCCCATGTGTTCGAGACTTTTCCCCACTTTCTCTTCTATTAGATTCCGTGTATCTGGTTTTATGTGGAGGTCCTTGATCCACTTGGACTTGAGCTTTGTAAAGGGAGATAGGAATTGATCAATTTGCATTCTTCTACATGTTGACCACCAGTTGAACCAGCACCATTTGTTGAAAATGCTGTCTTTTTTCCGCTGCATGGTTTTAGCTTCTTTGTCAAAGATCAAGTTTCTTGAGACATGAAGTCAACTTTTGATAGTAGATAACATGTAATACCAGAACGTTTGACAGAGAAGACTGCAGAAGGTCTGTCCTTGAACTTGAATAAATAGCTTGCTCTGTAAAATTAATTCTGTTTTAGGTCCTTATGGCAACTGATCAAGTAACATTTGAGACTTAATCTAGCCTGTTTTTAACTTGTGTGTACTTTTAAAGTCCTATAAATCAAAGCAAGAACAAGTAAAAACTCAGGGGTCCTTGAATTCCCACTTCAGTAGCATATGGAATCTTTTTCTCATTGCTGTGACCATGTTCCTGACAAGAAGCATATTAAGGGAGGGTTTAATTTGATTCTGCCATGGTAGGTAAACACAGTGGGGTCCATGCTGATGGTGTGTAGCTGGAACTCCTTGTATCTCTCTGACCAAAAACCCAGAGATCCTGGTTAGAAGTAGGGCGAAGCTATACCCTGCAGGCTGGCTCCCCAGTCAGCTCACTTCCTTCAGATATGGTCTATAACCCTAAAGGATCCACTGTAGTGAGAATTTTGGTTTCTTAAAAAACCCAGATATGTTATGTGAACATGTTTTGTTTTAATCCCAGGTGTGGAAAGGAATACGGGGCTGTTTCAGATTGTCCACAGCAGCAGACTATTTGCCTCATGTGTGCTCGGAGAGAGGTGTGGATCTTTGCCAGCCACAGACAGCTTAATTCTGAGGACTCCTGAGGGTATAAAGGGAGAGCTCCAAGAGCTCCAGGGGCAGCTGCTTCCCCTGTTGCCACCCCAACTGCTGCTGGCTCCTGCTGCTGCGCTCATTATTACTGGTTTACTGGACTGCTGGGTACCCTGAGTACGAAGATTGGACTTGCCCAAAGGCAGTATACCCCTACTCAGCAGGAAACAGCACGGAGAGGTCCATGTCCCTTTCCCCTTTAACCTTCTGTCTCTTCTAACTGGTGTTGGAAGGGATTGGGGAGGAGAAGGGTGGTAGATATAAGAACTCAAATAAAATAGCTAAAAACAGGTAAAAAACAAAACAAAACAAAAAACTCTACAGTTCACAACTTCACACCACTACCGGGGATCAGGTGTTTAACAAGCAAGCCTTTGAGGGCATTTCACACCCACACACAACACTAGACTTCTTGCTACAGAAACTCAGCAAACTTTGCTGTGATTTAGTAGTGCTAAACCACAAGCTAATTTCCCATAAGAGTGTTATTTTTGTTTGCTTTATTGCCTTGCCAATATCTTTTCCCACTAACTGCTAATATAACAGCCTTGGACTCTTCCATACACGTCTTTCTTCCCTGATTGATTTTCCAGGCTGTGCCACTGGTTCTATTTCCTTTCTTCATGCACTTCATAGTTTCCTGACTTAATACCTCCTTTTATATTTCTCTAGCTCTACTCATATTTCTAAGACTTCCAGTTTCCGGAAATGACTACAGTATCATTGAGTTTTGGAAAATAGCTTTCTTCTACAGATGTGTGTGTAAGCATAACAGTATGCTTCAACACTGTTCAGGGCCGACTCCTGCTTCCATCTGTAGAGCTGAGTCTATTCAGCATTGCTGCTGATGTCACAATCCATCTTAAATGCAACCCATCCCCTTTGGAAGAGCTCTTACTCTGTAAACCACTGGTAAACTATACCCTTATATTGTTATGTGTAAAGTTTTATGTATTTTATAAAGAAATCATGACAACTTAAAACTCAGTCTGTTCCCTTTGACCAGGATAACAATATAAACTCATGGTATTAACTTTTTCTGGTTGTTAATTATTCTAGTCATTTTATTGTTGATTGACAAACTGTCAGATCTTTTATTAATGATACATTTTATTTTTATTTAAAGAAAATAAAAATCACTTAAGGCTTTTCTCAGATACGTAGAGTGGACCAGATTGCCTGTAGCAGCCGTGCTTTTTTAGCTGGAAGAAACTAGATTTCCTCCTTTAATCTCACTTTACAGACAAGAAAGCAGAGGCAAGAGAAATCTATAGTTCCTAGTTAGCGTATTTTTTTTAATCCCTTAACATCCTAATTAACATCTTAATTAACATATTCAGTATGAGTATGCTGAGGGGTTTTGTTTTTGTTTTTTGCTTTTTTTTAAAGTTTTTCTCTTATTTAAACATTTTTGCAAAGTGCTTATCTTCTTTTAGTATCAGTTGTTCAAGCTAAGCAGAGATAGGTGGATCTCTGTGAGTTTGAGGACAGCCTGATCTACAAAATGAGTCCAGGACAGCCGAACCTCTTTTACATACAGAAATCCTGTCTCCACAAACAAAATCAAAACAAAATCTCATTAAAAGAGACAGTTTGAGCTCTGGGGGGAATGGCTCAATGGGCAAAGTGTTTGCTGGGTAAGCATTAGCACCTAAGTTTGGATCCTTGGCACCCATGGGAAAGCCAAGCGCCGTGTACATCTAACCCCAGTGCTGTGCTGGGGAAGAGGAAGGGGCCACAGAGAGAGGCCTGGGACTCTAGCTGTCTAGCCTAGCCAGTTGGTGAATTCCAGGTTCAGTGAAAGACCCTGTCTTGAAAAATAGAGAGGAAAAGAGGAAGGGACCGTATGGCCCCCTAGTCTTCACATATCACACACACACACACACACACAGAGAGAGAGAGAGAGAGAGAGAGAGAGAGAGAGAGAGAGAGAGAGAGAGAGACACTCATACACATAAAATAAAAATCATAAAACAAAGGGACATTTTATCTTGAAATATACTACCTAGAAGAGATAGAAAACCAGTATAGTATGTGTGTTATAAAACCTCTGCATTCCTATTCATCAGCTTGTGAACTGAACATGTATCAGTGATGCTGCCAGGAAATAGTCTAGAATCGTCCAGAAATAGTTTACTTGGTTTTTAAATAGATTTTGACTGAAAGCATATTTTGTTTTTATTAAATTTTGGAGGACTATACTTAATAAGCTAGGAATTATGCTATATGTTACTTTTTAAAGCAGAGGGATGCATTTTAAAACTTATACTACCCAGAGGACAATTAAATATGAACTAGAGTTAAAAAAAAAAAAAATCAGTCAATTTCTTCTAGTGATGAGAACAAGGAGCACCTTAAGGCTAAATTAGCCTTGGTGGTCAGACTCCATCTTGAAGTAATGTGTGATGTGGGTGTGAACTCGGTTCTTCAAATACGTGTGAAAGGTGTTTGTGAGAATATAAATCTTGTCCTGCCCCTCACCTCCACACTCAGATCTCCTGTGTCCTGTGTACCTGAGGGTATTCCCTGATTCAATTCTCTTCAACCAGGGTGTTCTGGAGTGGCCTCTGGGAGTAGCCAGTTATATAGAGGAAGAGGATTATCAAGTTAATCAAGACACTGCTTTCAAGTGTTGTGCCAGGGGAATGTTAGTGATCCCCCAAACACACACAGGAAGGAGCCAATCTGATGCAACTCACAGCAGGGTCTTTATTCTATTTGAGCTAGCTCGGACCCCTCCATGCACCACCGCACCACCGTCACGCAGGACTGTGCTGGGGGAGGAACCCAGAATGTCTATGGGGCAAGGCTTTATAGGAAGCAGCAAGCAGGGAGTCCGTGTGCAAGCGTCTCATTGGAAAGCCTCTGTGGCCTTTAACATAATTGGCTGGTGCTGGGAGTCATGTCATAAACTTAACTTCTGCTCCCCTCTGCATTGGTGGTCGTTAGGCAGGGGGTGGGCTTGTACCATAGGGTGCAGATTTGTTGGGGGAATAATTTGGAAACACTGGACTTATTGAGAATATAACCTGGAAATGCTGGTCTTGTTGGGGATTAGCCTAGAGACTGGAGCTAGGCTCAGGTTTTGTTGGGGGGACAACTTGGAAACCAATGTTAGGTACCAGCCTGTTAGTTTACCTGAGTTCAAACTTAGGTCAGGTTCTCTAAAATGGAGTCTGAATTTAAAAGATTTGGCATCTCACAAGAATGTGCAGTCTAGTGATGAAACTAAATAACTGCAACAGAAAACTAGACAAGATACCACAAGACTTTGGTATAGGAGTTCAAGAGATGGTGTAATTTTGTTGGGGAAATGGAAAGACTCCCACAGATAGAGAATTGTTTAGTGTGGACTTTGCAGGAAGCCAAGGTTTGGACGGAAGTGACAGAAAAATTGAGAGGCTTGGTGTGAGAACTGTATCACTGCAATGACTCAATGTAGAAGAGCTACCAAAAGGCCCCTCTATGCAGCTGCAGTGTTAAAAGTGGCAAGTAGCTGGTGAGCAGGAAGGGTGGGAGAAGCCAGAGAAGGTAGTGGAGCCCACTGAGGAAAGCCACCCTTTATTCAGAAAACAGTGCACCTCTCTTGGAGATTCTTCAGCAGACAGGTTCTTTAAGGAGACTATTGCTTAGACATCATTTGGCTATAGAGACTAGCCAGCAGACATATGCCTCACTCAGAAAATCAGAGGGGGGAGGAGAAATTTAAAAGGGCCCTGGAGCTAGAGAAGCCCACACGCAAACACTCAAATGTGTGTTCCTAAGATCGTCTCTTCTTCTTAACCCTTCCTCTATGTTGAAATTCCCTGCTTCATGCTGGCTTGTCCTGAAATAGGTTTTACACTGAA
>JADRCH010000235.1:543939-562705 GCA_019843965.1 Rhynchomys soricoides
GGAGGAGGAGGAGGAGGAGGAGGAGGAGGAGGAGGAGGAGGAGGAGGAGGAGGAAGTCCTCAGAATGCTGTGGGCAACAACAGAGTTGTGTCCCATTTTCTGCCTTGCTGAAAGCTCTGTATGGCCTTAGCATACCTGAGGCTTCAGTATCACAGACCACCTTCTTCCACTCCAGTTCTCTTCCTTTCTTCACACTCACTCTCTTCAAAGATTAACCAGCATCAGTGACTCTACTCTCTAGCTTTTGCTACCAAATTTAGATGCCGTTGCAGTTGTGAGATTGGAACTGCCTCTGTCTTTCAGGCTAGACCTTGTGCTGAGTGACTCCACATTACTAGCAACATGTGCCATTTCAAGTATAAATACAGAGACAGCATGACTCTGAACCTCAGAGAGTGTGTAGACACCACCATGTGCCAGAACCACCCAGTAGGCACAGACAGCATGGCTCTGCACCTCAGAGAGTGTGTAGACACCACCATGGGCCAGAGCCACCCAGGAGGCACAGACGGATAAATAAAATTTATTTCAAGAAGTAGAAAAGTTGCCACCCTATAAACTTATTAAGTCAATAAGGGACATATGACACATGGATATATTACAATATTATCAGGAAAACTAGGCCTGAGAACTTATGAAGTATCCCTCCCAGAAGAAGGAAGGGATACAACACCCTCTTCTGGACCTCATGAAGAGGAAGGCACTGCAATGGCAGTTTCCCCCATAGATATGTCATTGTACATCTCATTCTGTCAAGGAACTACAGAGAGCCCTTGTTGGCTCTCTACCTGCTGTTGATGTGGCATCCTCACATTGCTGTCTGGCTGGACCCAGTACTTCAGTTTATCTCTCTGACTTCCATGGTCCTTCACCTTGATTCTGCAGTTTAGCTGGACTGAGTATCAGCTCAACTTTGACCCTGAAGTTTGGCCCTGTAGTACGAGTCCCTGGCAGGTGTCAGAGCCTTTACTCCTCACAGAGGCTCTCAGGTCTCTGTCAGCTTTTCCTGCTTCTGCTTCGTAGGCTGCTTGGAGCTTCTTGAACTCTGCTGTGGCCTCGTTAACCCACTGTAACCATTCTGAAACCTACAGATGGAGATCTAGATACATTTACTGTGTGATGTATAAGGTATAATCTGAGAGCTAATATTAGTAATTAAGATTGGAATAAAAGGTATGTTTGTCTCTACTGGTTATCAAGGAAATCAGAATTATATGGAAAGTCACAATCAATTAAACCACTATACCTTGTAAATTAATTGCTATTCAATCAATTCTGAGGGCTAGAGAGATGGCTCATTGGTTCAGTTTGCTTACTGCTCTTGCAGGGGACAGTTCAGTTCCCAGCATTCCCATTGGGTGGTTCATAACCTTCTGTATCTCCAGCTTTAAGAAATCCAACACCCTCTTGTAGTCTCTGTGTGTACCTGCACTCACATGCACATACCCCCACACGGACAAACAACTATAAATAAATTGATTAAAAACCAATAAAAATAAATATATCCATACTATAGAACACTATGCTACCATTAAAATGATTCTGAAGATATACTGGTATATAAAATATAAGCAAAAGAGAGAAGTAACAGTGACATATAGCATAGTTTCCTATTAAAAATCATGAAAATTAAAATGCATGCCTATTTTATTTTAGAAAAGAACATAGAGACAAACTTAATATATGTTCTTGCTCAAAAATTAAGAATTTCAAGATGGCGACAGCAAACTGGTACTTAAGCTGAGCACAGGGCCCTGTAATGTTGTCTGTGTCTAGATGACCTTAAATGTCCTTCATTTGTTATTATTCTATTAAATGTGTGTCTTGCTTTGGTAATAACAAGACAATAAGCAATGGAATAAAAAATTTCAAGAAGGTTGGGAGCTGTGGAACACACATATGTGGCTACAAAGATCCATATGAGCATTAACATTTTTCTTACTGCATGCCTCCTTTCTCTTTTCTTTCTTGCCTGCTCTAGTGTGAATACTGCTAGTTTCCCAAAGGTCCATATACTCAGAGGTTGCTCCCAACTTACAGGTACTGAGAGGTTGTGGAACTTGTAAGACCTAGTAGGACCTAGAGGGGGGAGATTGGGTTACCTTGGGAGGAACTAGTGTCCTTAGTGGAGTAGGTCAGCTCTTCTAGAACTGGGCAAATTAAGAGAGAACAAGCCGCTGCACCGAGGTGTGACTTTCTCACCCAGTACATCACTGTTTCTTGCTACACAACCTCTTTATCTTACACATGTGATTTTACTGTGTGGTGCCATCTGCCATGAAGCTCTCACCAAACACCAGTGTCAGCATAAACTGTGGACTTGACAAATTATCCAGCCTTAGGTATTTTATGATAGTAACACAAGGCAGACCAAGAAATTTCCTAAATAATTTGGTTCTAAAAGCAGCAAGAGAGTCTGAGCAAAGCATTTATATTGGGGAATTGTGTAAGTAGTCATTGGAGTTGAGTCTGAGAGGGATCATAAGGGCTTCTACATGATACGGGGATGGCATAGTGGGACCCAGACAAGATAAAGAGCATCCATGGAAGGGGACAGTCACCAAGCTGATATGTGGAGAGACGATGGGGTGAGGAACAGTAGTGAGGGGAAGAGATTGGATACCTAGAAAATAGATCTGAAGAGCAAATATGTAGCAGCAGTTGAATCACATGTCCCGCTGTTATAAAAACAGAACAATCTCATGTAAGATCAGAACTTGATATGTCATTTGGTGTCCTCTATAAAGTATGTGGTGTGTGTTCTGGGGTGTGGGTCTGGGTTAGTGTGTGTGTGTGTGTGTGTGTGTGTGTGTGTGTGTAGACACATGCATTCCCTATTAAGACAGCTGAGAGCAAAATCTTTGCAATAATGCCAAGCTGTTCTTGCATCCAGACCTGTGTCTATATTCTGTCCTGTGCAAACTCCCCCAAAATAAGAACAAATGTTCTAGGAAACTGCTCTCAGGGCTAGGGCAGGATAAGTGCAGAGAACATTTAGAACAGTTTCCTGGGTGTCCAGAACTAGAGAACAATGTTAAAGGGATGATATCATTGTGTGAAGACAGTGGCTCTTAACCTTCCTAATGCTGCAACCCCTTAATTCAGTTTCTCATGTTGGGGTAACCCCCAACCATGAAATTACTTTCATTACCAAATTATAGCTGTAATTTTCTACTATTATGAGTTGTAATGTAAATATCTGTGTTTTCTAATGGTCGTAGGTGACCCCTGTAAAAGGGTCATTTAACCTCCAATGGTGTCACAGCCCACAGGTTAAGAACTACTGGGTTAAAGGAACAGAAAACCAGTCTGAATGGCTAGATAATTCTGGAATAATTCGGCTGTCTATAAACAATGATAGAAAAAGACATTGTGTAACTGAGTAAAGTGAACAGCCATGAGCCTACATTGTGTACAAGTGGATGGATCAATGGGTGAAGAAAGAAAAGGTTCTCCTTATAGTAACATCAACAAAAGTGGGGGAGATACAAAAGTAGGAAATACTAGTCAGTGGCATGAAAGAGCCTCATGCTTTTAAGCAGAGACCACTTTCCTTTCTCCAACATAATACTTTTATTGATTACTTGAGAGTTTCATATAATGCAGCCCAGCACATTAACTTCTTAACTTCCTAGCCTTTCCAGCCCCGCCATACCCTACCCCACCCTGTCACCTTGCCCCCCCCAAAGGAGAAAAAACCACAGCAGCAACAACAAAAATGAAACAAACCAAAAAACAAGTCCAATTTGTGTTGCCCATATACTAACTAGCATGGTCAAGCTCCAAGTGGCCAGCCTTTTAAAACAGAGTCCACCTCCATGCCACCCCCTCACTCCAGAAGCCATACTGTGCAGAGCTACACTTCAGGATCCCCATCACAATCTTTAAGAGTTCCCTTCAGTGGCTTTCTGTCTAGACTATTTCTCTCTCTCTCTCTCTCTCTCTCTCTCTCTCTCTCTCTCTCTCTCTCTCTCTCTCTCTCTGTGTGTGTGTGTTGGGGTAGGTCTCCAAGGCCTTCTATGTCTCTTTATTAACTGGGAGTCTGCAGTCATCCATACCACTGCAAAAGAAGCCTCCTTGCCCTTTACTGTCAGTAACAGTGTAGATCATGGATTTCCACATGGTTTGCAAAGAGATCACTTCCAAAAGTAAATTACCAGGAAAGGCAATGGTCACAGACTTCTATGTGACCTCACTGAGTCAGATCATTGCATCTGTATAGTTAACACATAGCTCTTAGCACTGCTCCTACATCAGCAAAGGTTATCTTGAGCATGTGTGTGCAAACTGCCCTTCTCAGACTTTGCATGTCCTCTGAAAATGCATGTCCAGGTGTCACATCAAGTGAAAACACATTTTATGATAAGAAAGATGAAATGTTCACAGAACACCAGTGAAGAATGAAACTTGCAATATAAAGTGGGTGATGATGGTTCACTGGGAATCACACTCTGTGTCTGGGATTGAAATCCTGTAATCAACTCCAGATTTCCTCAATCAAGAGGATGATCGGCAACTTCTGAGGTCTTACTTCAGCAGGAGTGGAGAAAGAAGCATAGAACTAAAAATATAGTCAAAAAGCAAAATGGTCAAAGTCTGTTCCTTACAGCAGAAGCACACAGATTTAATCATGATGATCAGAACCTGGAAGACACAGAACTCACCGGCATGTGGAGTTTCTCCATCAAAAGTCCTATAATTTATGTTTGGGAGTGGAAGTACTGATTACCTATTCACAAAATAACCACTTGCAAGCCGAGCAGCCTCAGTATATGGTTAGAGTCTAGCAGCAAGATGGGGCACATCAACCAATACCCATCACCCATGTCCACATGAAAGAGGAAACGGAGTGAGCTGACTTTGTAGACCTTGTTTAAATAAGTGAGAGTCCCTCGAAGAAGGCCAGAAGTACCTAGACGGTAGGACTTATGTTTCTCTATGGCTGCATGATTGTTGAAGTGAAAATATGCAGGTTTAACTACTTCCAAAGTAATGCTGGCCAGAGCTCTTGAGAGAGGACCATAGTCTCCTGAAATGTGGCCCATGGTAATTATTTCTGCATAGAACCTATTATAGCAGAGATCACAAAATAAACTATGGGTAGCAGGGTTGGGTCAGGAGAAAATATCTAAGGAGACGGGGCAGCATTTCTCCTGGTACTGGCTTCTCCTGGCTGTGATACTACATAGAGATCGCTATACAGTTTTTAGTAGTATTGAGTTGCAAGCCATTGTTTGAAAGACTCTAGGTCAGAGATGTAGCTCATATGCCTAGCATCACAAAGCCCACATTTGATTCTCCAGTGCTGTATAAGTTGGGCACAATAGTGCATACCTGTAACCCAGTGCTCATGAGATAGAGTCAAGAAGATCAGAAGTTCAAGTCTATATAGAAAGTTTGAGACCAGCCTGGGATACATGCGACCTTGTCTCAAAAAGAAAACAAACCAAAACAAATAAATAAGATTCTGCTAAGATATGTGTAAAAAAGCAAATGTCGTTTGACAAATTATGTACCCAAAGTACATAAACGTTGAGAATAAGAGCTTAAATGGCCAGAAATATCATGAAAGGGAAATGAGTTGCACACACACCAATTTGATAAAGGGTAACACTTAACAAAGATTCCTGCTCTGGTTTTCATCGTATGGTACTGGGATAAATTTTCACACAAATATACATGTGTTTGAACATGTCCTCCATGCTCCACTACTGTGGGTCTCCCTTCTTCTTCCTGAGAGGTTGTTGGCCACCAGCCCGTGAAGGCTGAGGGAGCAGAAGAGGCAAGCAGGGTTCGGTCATCTGTGAGTATGAGTGATGGAAGGACCTCCAGAGACAGCATCAGTGAGACAGCTCTACTTTATTGTTTCAAGGATAAGGACTCTAGGGGTACCAGTAGAAAGGGCCAATAGGTCATAACAGTACTTCATTATCATGTGGGCAGGAAGGGTTGATTGGCCTTAACACAGCACCTAATTATCAGTTGGCAGGAAGCTAGCATTGGACTTGTGTGCATCCTTCAAACAAGGTCAGCCATCTGTAATCTCAGAGACATCCTCTAACCAAGCCCAAGTAGAGAAAGGGAAGCCCCGCCGAGAAATGGAGTCCTCCATTTTGTGCAGAGCTCTGTGAGCTATCTGTACATGATGGACTTGTACCTTAATAACAGGTTCTCCAACAGCTACCTTGGCCTGTCTCTCCATCCCTTGTGGTCTCCTTTCTTCCCCTGGATAATCTCACTTTTACTTTATATGATATGCACATACATAATTTTATGTATTAGTATAAAGTCTAGAGACCACAAATGAGAGACAGCATGAGCTATTTATCTTTCTGAGAGTGGTGTAATTCACTTATTAATATCGCCAATTGTATTCATTTTCATGTAAACAACATAACTTAAAATTTGATCCTGAACATACTAATTCTACAGATTATGTAGCAAGCTAGGAAAGGGTAAGGCTAAGTAATAAGGACACCCAAATAGTTTTATAAAAATAATCTTAGCTATGGTTGCATCCGTGCAGAAACAAAACAAGAATAGTTGGTGTCTTAGGCTAGTGGACTGAGAGGGAAGTGTTTATTGTATTCATTCTTTTGTTGACATGAAATTGCTTAAGCAATAAATTAAATCAAACACTTAAAAAGTAGGAAATAAATGAGTGGAGGCGGCAGCAGCTATTAGGGAATACTTGGGGAATTTTGCTGTAGAAGGAAGCAGAAAATTGGGTAGTATCTGAACAGGGACAGGCTCTGGGAAGGGAGAGGCTGTTTTGAGATAAGCAGCATAGATACATATCTGAATGGTGATGAGAATGGTCTGCTAGGAGAGGAACCTGGTGTCACAGAAAGCAGAGCTGCAGGACCAAGGGCTCCAGGAAGAGAGAGGGGCAAAGCCGCAGGCCTGCAATTGCAGGGTTGGCTCCTGGGTACTGAAGGATGCAAGTTGGTTGGGTACGTGACAGCCGAAAGCTGAGGAAATTCTGCTCTGGTTGGTTCTGTTCTCTCAATGTCATAAGCAAAACGGGTCTTGACTTGGGGCTGTAGCTGTTGGAAGAGAGTCACAAGCTAACGCAGGGTGGAAGGGGTTCCAATGAGAACGGAGCCGGGTGGAAGGGGTTCCGGTGAGAACGGAGCCGGGTGGAAGGGGTTCCGGTGAGAACGGAGCCGGGTGGAAAGGGTTCCAGTGAGAACCGAGCAGGGTGGAAGGGGTTCCGGTGAGAACCGAGCATCTACTGACTCTGCAGGGGCAGGTGGGAGACAAGCTGTGTCAACTATGCCCTCCCTTCTTTTTTCCTTTCTTTCCTCCTTTCTTCCTTCCTTCCTTTTTTTTTTTTTGAAATGGGGTTTTACTATATAGCCACTGCTGGCCTGAAACTTGCAATGTACATCAGGATAGCCTTGAACTCACAGACCTTTGCCTGCCTCTACCTCAAGAGTATTCAAGGACTCTGTCTTCTTTAAGTGTCTCTTAAGGGAAAAGAGTTGAATTCAATATCATACAATTTCCTAACTTTCAAAATGAGTTGACTGATTTTTGTTGCCTTCTTTTCCTTTATGTGGGAACAACTAGACTGAGAAGACACTTGTAAGGGACTCCCTGAAGTACCAGTTTATGTTTGTGCTTTGAGGTTTTTATCAGTGAGCAAGACCATTGTCTAGAAATATCAGAATGAGTGGTCCTGGACGCTGATGGTACCGCCCACGATTTCTTCGGCAACTGAAAATGTGTATAATTTGTGGGAGTGAAGTGGACTTTTCCTTATTGATGACTGAAGTGAAGACAAGGCCACACAGGCCACATGGTCAAGTCCTCTCACAACTCATAGCTTCTGCAGTCTGCACACTGATGTCATTAATAATGCTTCATGCTGGTGAGGTGGGTGTGAACATGGTTGGGGATCGATGTATTCTCAGAGGATTGGGAAATAGGGAAATAAATTAATAAGAGGCTGAGGCAAAAACAAAAATGTGGAGAAAAGAAACTAAAGCCTGAGTGATCGAGAAGGAAAATAGTCAAGCAGATTTTATCTTTTTTCCATTAAAATGGGTATCATGTGTAGAATATGCTTAGCAAAAAGGAACACATGAATGGTTAGTGTCTTCAGCTGGGATTCCCTGCCTATTCCCAAATATCCTTGTTGAGGTTTGTAAAATATTCTCCCATAGACTCCTGAGTTTCTTAGGTTATGGAGACTTTAGGAAGCAGATCCTTGTTGGAGGAAGTGGGTAACTGAGGAGTGGGCCTTGAGGTTTTATAACCTGGCCAAATCTCTTGTTTGCTCTCTGCTTCCTGTTTGTGTAGACAACGTAACCAGGTACCTCATTCTCCTGCCACCATGCCTTCGCTGCTATGGTGGACTATACCTTCTTGAATGGTAAGCCAGAATCATTTCTTTGTCCCTTAAGTTGGTTACAACAATGAAAAAATTAACTAATCCAGTTTTCACTTCTGTTCCCTCCCTGTTCTTGAATATCCATCTCAGGTCCATCTCTGTACAGAAGTGCCAGTCTTTCCCTTCCTGCTGCAAGGTAACACTGAATGATTTTAGCCTTAAGTGATGCCCATCTCTCCGGTGGATTGCTTCAGACAGAGCTGCTTTGAGAACTGCCATTTTGGGCTCTCTCTGGGTAACACACAACTGTTCCCCAGAACTACCCAAACTTAAACCTAATTAATTACAGAACAAAAATACAAAAACATACAAGATAGAAAAGTTTGATATCCTCTCCATGAAACCAATAACGAACGGATGGCCACTGTTTGTGTGTAAAGCGGTTCAAATGTGGCTTCTAGGACAGCATCTAGTGGCGACGGGAGACAGAAGGAGGACACCTCACACTAGATTTTTGAATAAGGCTTGAGGATACGGATTAATACTAAGTTGGTCAAATGTATCCCAAAGTCTTAAATCATACGTTTATTTGATCACAAGTATTTATCTAGGGCTCCAGGGAGATGGCCGGGTAGGCGAAACTGCTTGGTACACAAGCCTCGTGATCTGGATTTGAATCCTAGGGTCAGGCTGGAGAGGTGGCTCAGAGGCTAAGAGCACAAACTGCTCTTCCAAAGGTCCTGAGTTCAATTCCCAACAACCACATGGTGGCTCACAACCATCTGTAATGGGATCCAAAGCCCTCTTCTGGTGTGCCTGAATCCCAGGGTCATGGTATCAGGACTTTATGCTCTCAGTACCTATGTGGTGAAGTAGGAGGCGGAGATAGAATCATCTAGAAACTCATGGGGCAGCTAGCAGGGAGCACATGCAGAACAACACAGCAGCAGAAACAAGAGGCCCTATACAAACACCAGACAAGCAAAAACCAGCTTGTGAGAAACTCTTCTTTACCTCCACGCATGTGCATGTTCACATTCACACGCACAAAAGAAACATACATATTTACACATTCACTGAAACAATGGGGTAGTTTCAATAATGAAGCTAGAGAGAACTGCATTAAAAAGGATTTATATGTATTTTTAATTTTGTTTAAGTGTATTTGGGGGGGGGTAGTATGTACACGTGAGTGCAGGTGCCCACAGAGGCCAGAAGAGGGCGTCAGATCCCTGGAGTTACAAATAGTTTGTGCGTTGTCTTGTGTGGAAGCTGGGTCCTCTGGAAGTGGAAGAGCATCATGTGCGTTAACCACTAAACCATCTCTCTAACTCAGAAACTACATTATAATGTGTAGAGTACATTAACTTCACAATATATTGATAAGACTATAAAATAGTGTCCCATATGACTAAATTTTGTAGAAACAAAATCTTTGTGTGTGTGTGTGTGTGTGTGTGTGTGTGTGTGTGTGTATTACTTGTCTATTCTTCCATCTATGGCAGGTTTGCCAACAAAATGTATCAATGGCAATTTTTTGGCTAGAGGTACTTAGCTTATCCGCATGATCAACTCATTTGTCAGCATAAAAAGCATAGAACTGGACGCAAGTGAGCTTACAGTGAGAGGAGCTGAGAGACGTATTAATCACCCTCCTAGTTATCTAAGGACTGACTCCTTAGATTGGATAAACAGAAAGCAATGTTCCTCAAGCATCAGTTTAACCCCCTGAAGAAATGCTGTTGCATAGCTATGAGTAAATATTGAACCACTGGCTCCCATTGAGATGAGCTGAAGAACATTTTTCTTTCTTCTGCAGACTCATACTCACAACCATTGGCCTTTTGATAAGTCATTACTCTTGTAAAGAGCTGCTGACCAGGGTTCCGGGAGCATTGACACAAGAAATGACTTTTTAGTGAGCTTTCCTCACAGAGTACAAATCTTAGAGTACCTCTTACATCCTTTATTGCCTCGCCTGCCCTGCCTGGATTAACAAAGGTAAAGATCTGGCTACATATCTTATATAATTGGGCACTATCCTTTTAGCTGGTGCATTATGCACACTTTTAATTTTACTTTTAAAATTAAATTGTGTGTGTCCATGCATACATGTGTATATGCATGTTATGTGAGGGCACACATATGTTGGGAGGAGTCCAAGTCTTTACCTTGGACATAGAGCTCACTAATTGACTGATCCAGCTAGCCAGCCTGCCCCACAGATTTTCGTTTCTCCTCTTTCCAAGCACTGGGATTGCAGGTGGACCCCCATAACCACCTCATATTCATGTAGGTGATGGGAATCGAACTCCAGGCCTCACACTTGCATGTGCATGGCAAGTGATTTATCCAGCTAGTCATTTCTCTAGCCCCTTCCTTTAAACTTTTAAAAGTTTAATGTGTTTTTTAAGTCATTTCCTCCCAAATTATTCTTTAAAATAGAGAGGGAAGTTCTGAGACTTTGAAATATTCTATAATAAATAAGAAAATTGGGAAATTAGTGCTTTTAGCTGTGCACATGTATTTATCAGGTCTACATTTAAACAGTTGTCCTTGTGGCCACCTGTGTTTCCTGTGTGTTAATCTCTTATGTACATGAGCCCAGCCTATGGTTCCCATTGAACATTTACTGTAATTTCATTAAGAAACCACTGGTCGAACCAGTAGTTTTCCAGACAGCATATTATTTTGGAGACCTTAGTGACATATTTTCCTACCTAAAAGGAATATTGTAAAAAAAAGAAAAAAGAAAAAAAAGAAAATGAAAATTTCAAATCTACACAAATCCCATTCCAATTTTTAAAAAATTACTACTCATTTCTTCTGTTACTTTGAGAGAAGACATCAACTTTGGGAACACTGCATGGAGCTGGAATGCTGGATTCTCCTGAGGACTGCAGGCTGAGGTGACTAAATGACCTTTTCCGTTCTGGTGGGGAGTGGGTGACTGTGGTAGGTCAGGATTGAGGTCACTGGCTGGAAAGTTACAAACAAAGTCATAGTTTTGGCTGAGGGAAAGTAAACTTGGATTACAGACAAAGCCAGTGCGTCCTCAGTGATGAAAGAAAAAGTTCCCATTTCTCTTCTGTCAATGCAAACCCTGGGCATAATCAGCAGTCTGGATGGTCAGGGTTTGTCTTGTTCTGGAGCCTGGTGTGCATCATTCATTGCCCATGTATGGTCAGCATGAAGCTACTGATGTCTGGGACATGTCTGGAAAAGCAGGGGTATTTCTCAGGAAACAACACTGAGTTACAGAGATGGAAGAAGCCTGTGGTGGTCAGGAACCTTTTGTCCAAAAAAGCTAAACTTAGGACATACACTGCCAGTTATACTTGATGACCTTAAGAAGTGTTTATTTCCCTTCTTCCTGTGCAGGATCACTCTGTCTCAGAACAGGAACCGGCTGGTGCATAGGAATTGTGTGTATGTTCTTCGTCATGCAGAGTGCCAGTGTGGCTTTCTCTAGACTGTCCATATTGGCTGGGAATGTTCCTCAGTTGGTAGAGTGCTCATCTGGCATACCAGAGGTCTTGAGTTCAATCCTCAGCACTTGGAGTGGGGAACATCAGGACCAAGAATATAAGGTCATCTTCAGCAAGTGATAACCAACCTTGGATACATGAGCTCTTGTCTGAAAACAACAGTAATGAAGCCACTTTGTATTAGCACGTTGAGTAGTTACAGAAGTGTGGCATCTTGTTCTCTGATGACCAGGTTTCTGCCATGGTCACTGGCAGATAGATTTCTTTTCCTTTCAACTGTAGATGCGCAGCCTTGCTTATATCTATACTGCTGATTTTAGCTTAACCTTCCAATTGGCAGAACATCTTTTCAACATTTAGTTTGTCATCTGTCTACTGATCAGCATTCTAGCTTTCTAGCATGGACACTCGAGCAGGTGGCCATCTTTATGAAGTTGTGCTCCTTGTTGGTGGGCCTGTGAATCAGTACAGATGTCTCAGAACTGGACGTGCCTGTGTCTTTGAAATCTGAATGACTCTGTTGAGCAAAATTCAGGGAAGAATAGTTCACACACATGCACATGGAGACAACCACCAAGAATATCGCTGCAGCACACACATGTGTATCCTGCATGGGCATCAGCAGTGGAGCCTCAGTGTGTGGCCATACTATGCTCTTGGTACCTGGCAGTGAAAGCAAACAAAGCAGAGGCATAGAACCACCACAGAACGTCTAAAACACAGCTGGAGTGAAGATGGCAGCTGTGAAGAGATGCCAACAGCACTGTAGCAACTCTGTCTGAACGCATAGTGCTGCTGCTTCCTATGGGAGCAGGCATGGGGCAAATACACAGAGAAGGGTGAGAAATGCACTTGGAAAATGGGCTCAACCAAAGAGAAGAGACAGGCAAGGATGAGTCACAGGGCATCCTCACTTTTCAGTTGCTTTTTTTTTTTTTTTTAATGTGTGTGTGTGTGTGTTTTTAAGCAAAATATTATATCTTAAGTAATTAAAGGCTGGATTAAAAGACAAAATAAATCTAATTCAAGTTGCCAACAAAATATTTAAGAGGAACATGACCTTAAACTTGTATTTTAAATTGTTTCTTTAACACTAAATTTATTGGTTGTGGTTAAGAGCACATACCTCTCTAGATGAGGACTCAAGTTGGGTTCCAAGTACTCACATACCGTAGCTCACAACCGCTTGCCTGGACACCAGGAATACACATGTTGCATAGACAGACAGACATTCAGGCAAAGCACACATATATACAAAATTAAAGTATATACATTGTTTTAAAAAATACAACACTAAATTTCAAAACAAAAAAAAAACTCCACGTTAGGATACTGGGTACAGGAAAAAGGCTGGGACACTGCCCACCGGAGGGGTCCCACGTGCCTTTGTGACGGTGTGGATCAGGCACTAAGGCCACCACACACTGTCCTCCTTTCCTTGTATTTACTGAGTTCTGGATCCGTGTGTATTTCTGTTTCAGCACAGTAAACACACGAACCTCTAATGAGCAAGGCAAAAAGCAATAAGGAGGTCAGAACTCTCTCAGATTATGAGGCGCCAGTTTGGTTTTCTACTGGAAAGGATAAGATGAAGTACAGAAGTCACAGAGCTGGGGGACAGAGATGTCCTTGACAATCTAGAGGACATGGATGGCTGAGAGGCATTTGTACATTTGTACATTCCAGACCATTTGCTTGCTCTCTCTCTCTCTCTCTCTCTCTCTCTCTCTCTCTCTCCTTCCCTCCTTCCTTTCTTCCCTCCCTCTCTCCCTCATTCCCTCCCTCCCTGCATTTCCTTTGCTATCCCTCCAAAGCTTCTGTTTCTGGCAGTGGCTGTGCACCCTGCACTCTCTCAGCATGCTGGGCTATGGCACAGTCAGCATACACAGGCTTCCCTCCCTCTGCATGCTACCTAACATTCCCTTTCTTTTAGACAACCTTATAGACACCTTAGGGCTCTCGGTAGGATCCTTCTAGTTTTTCCCTAGCCCAGGATACTTGAGGGTACTAGTGCTTTCTAACTTCACACCAATCTGCCTTTTGTTGGAAGTTATTTTGGAGGAGGTCTAAACAGGTCCTTTCTAGTGTCTCTGTACATTGTCCCTGAAGGGGGTGGCTTAATCTTTTTATTGATAAAATCATTATACTTATTTATTATGTGTATTTTAAAAATCAGCTATGTAAGTAGAAAACAATTGTGCATGTATTAGGTGGGGCTTAAAAATACAGTATAAACACAGCTTAATGCACTTCCTTTCTCTGCAGATGCCCAGAGGCAGATGTCCCTGGAGTACACCACAGTCTGTCAGTGAACATGGTGTATGCATTTGTTGGGGGGGATTCACCTCAAAAGACAAAGTGTAGGGGACATACTGCAGGGTACCTTACATATTTCACTTCTTTCTCAGGTTCTAAGTCCATGTAGGAAATCATTAAAAAACAAGCCAGTGATAGTGCATTGTAGAATTCTGTCTGGAAATGACAGACTCACAAATCTTCAGTGAGTTACTATACTCACTAATGTATATTACATGAATCACTTCATTAAATGTGCTCCTGTTGATAACCATTCACGTTTTAGCTTGTTTGCAACCACAAGCAATTTATTTTGGAAGTTTGGATTTTCATAGTTAGCTTAACCATTTCCCATAAAGATGGATGGGATTTTTAGGATGAGTAAAGAGTTGAATAGATACCCCCCCCTCCTGACTTTGGAGGGAACTAGATGTGGAATGGAATGTACTTCCTTCCACAAATCCCTGGTAAACTACCCAGCACTGAGGCTCCTCAGACCTGTGCTGGAGTTGCTATTATCCAGTATCACTTGCGGAAATGCTGGGTGGGATCCTACTCCTGTTCCCCTGGGCCATGCTCAGCATCCAGAAGGGAGCTGCTCGTCCTCCTGGATCCTCAGTGAAGAAGAGAGTAACCCTTCCTGGAGACTGGTGTCAGAGAACTGATGGGGTTGAGGTCATTTGTCCCCAAATGGCACCTCAGCATCTAAGAGAGCAGCATTGAAGGAAACAGCGGGACTGGACGGTGGTGGTGCACTCCTTTAATCATGCACTCTGGAGGCAGAGGCAGGAGGATCTCTGAATCGGAGGCCAGCCTCACCTACAGAGTGAGTTCTAGGACTGCTACCACAGAGAAACCTTGTCTAGAAACTGGGGGGTTTGGGGGAAGGACGGTTGCTCTCATACCCCTTAGTCTTCTCTTACTGAGGTCATAAAACCCACATCTGAGAGGTGTCCACCCTATACCTACAGGTCAGGGAGTCCTGTCTCTGAAGACAGAGAGAGACACAGAATCAGAACAACCAAGACTTGCTAAGTTCCCCACACCAGCTTCTGCCCATTAGATGGCACCCGTTTCAATCACCATTCTCTACAATTATACACAACTTCTCCTTCTAACTGGACCAAAACCACACAGGTCTCTGTGTTGTAGCTTTTAGATCTTTATTTCCAAGATTCCAGGTTTACATTAAGTAAGCTAGTATCCTTTCATGGTAATTTGTCTCACATTATAAAGGCTTCCGCCATGAATCTAGCAGGAGGCAAGGGGAAATGAATATGCACACACACTCCTCTGCTTGATACACAACGGCCTGGAGAAAAGGCTTGGTCTTATAGCTTTGGAGCGTTTGCTAACGCCCATCACACACTCGAGTGAAGACCCCCATGAAGACGAAAAGGTAGACGCCCTTCAGGATGATCTTCTACTTCTAGAAGCTTCCCTAAATCTGCATTTCCCCACAGTGAGGTACTCTGCCTGGTGTGTGACTCTTCAGAGCAGTTCTCTTGTTCACCCTCTTGGCCTTCACCCTTTCTGTCACTGTGCTTCGTAGTCATACATCGCAGAGGCTTTGCGCACAGGGCATTTGATGTGTGCAGGGTTTCCAACTGGTATTTTAGTAAACACCCTCACTGAAGAGGTGTGCCCCAACAGGTAGGGGAGAGAAGCTACCTAGTTTCAAAAGAGAGGTGCAGAGAATCTGAACGTTGAGCCTATTGGGATCTACTGAAAATCACCAGCCGCAATTAACTGCAATTTTGTGAGACTCAGTTCTTTCCAAGAAACATCTAACAACTGAGGCAGGGCAAGCTCCAGCTCTGGGCTTTTACGTGTTGAGGACTCAAGCGGTTTTCATCTTCCCACGCTGTCTCGGGCTGGGTGCCCAGAAAGGAAACCCAGGCACCCCATTCCAGGCCTCTGTCTCCCGCACCCTATCCGTTCACAGCTTGTGCTCTACAGGACTGGGAGATTTCCAAAGCCTGACTCGATCCCTCCCCAGTTCAGATCCTTCTGCTGCTTTGGGTGGAAGGCTCGTCGCTGCGTTAAAGGCAGGAGCGGAGAAAGTTGGAAAGTTGATTTTAAACTTTAGGAGCTGCGTCATTGCAGTCTCCTGGAGAGAGCACCGCCGAGCGGGACAGATTCTTTGCAACTTGGAGGCGCCAGGAGTGGGGAGGAGGCGGCGCGCGGGGCGGGGGCGCACGGGGCCGGGGTGCAGGCGGGGACGCGGGGTGACGCGGCCCCGGGCCGCTGGAGCACACAGGGGCTCTCTCGGCTTCAGGCAGAGTCCGGCTGCACTGGGCTGGAAGCCCGGCGGGACGCGGACCGGGAGGCTGGCAGCCCGCGGGCGAGCAGCGCTGGGGGGCCGAGGCCGGGGTCGGGGCCGGGGAGCCCCGAGAGCTGCCACAGCGGGGTCCCGGGGCCGCGGAGGGGCCATGGCTGCCGGTGGCATCACCTCGCTTCCCTCACTGCCGGAGGACGGCGGCGCCGCCTTCCCACCGGGCCACTTCAAGGACCCCAAGCGGCTCTACTGCAAGAACGGCGGCTTCTTCCTGCGCATCCATCCCGACGGACGCGTGGACGGCGTCCGCGAGAAGAGCGACCCACATGGTGAGTCGCCACCTCCCACCCGTGTGCATGGTCTAGACCACACTGCTCTCTCGCCCTTGGGGACCTTGGGACACTGAGACGCGGTTCCCCTCAGCCCCTAGGCACAGTGGACCCAGGGACTCAGGAAGCAACTTCATTCCCGTGTCCACCTCAGGAATAGGGTCCCGGCCCTGCACCCCCCTCCCCAACTCCAGGTGGGCTGGCTCCTTAGTCTCTGGTCCCTCAGAGGCCACCTGCTGCAGCCTAGGTGCAGGATGCTTGAGGTGAGGGGTCTGCGGCTCTTGGGGGTTGGGGGTAGGCGTGTCTCAACCAGGGCTCTGGAGTTCCTTGGCTTTCTGCAGTCAACCAAGGAACTGAGGTAGGACCAAATGTTCTTCAGCTGAAAGCCCTGCCCTTCAACTCTGACTTGGTGACCAGACGGATGCGGCCCTTTCTCTCACAGCTATCACATTCTCCACCCACCCAATGTCTCCAAGTTACTCCAAAGAGGAAAGCTAAGGGAGCCAAAACAGACAAGAGCCTAACAAACCAACCTGTGACTTCCTTAGTAAAGCACAGCAGACCTTGCTTCAGCGTGAAGTGCAGATCCCTTGACAGCACTGAAATGTGGCTATCTACCTTGCAGTGGGTTGAGGGTGAGATAAGAATTACAGCTTGAATTTTTGTAATAAAAATACACCGGCCATGGATATAGGTCAGGAAACAATACTGTCCTAAATCAGTAGGCTCTACTTTAAGGGTTCCTAGAACGTCACCTGCAGAGTTTGCTGTTGCAGATTGGACCCAGCCTCCAGTGTCAGGGATGAAACACCCACCCGCATTTCTGAGTTTCTATTCTTAATGCTTGCCCCGGAACCACACTTTAAGAGCCACTGTCTAAAAAAGGCCCAAGTGGGCTGGTTTAAGTCTCTAAGTATTGAAGGTGAGAGAAATTACTTGACTGAGTGTGGTTAAAGCGTTCATTTTTAGGGGTTCGAAGGTCCGACTATTTTTTTGCCCGAGAGAAGGTGTTCCGGGGTCCTGAGATCTTCCATCCAGTATCTCTGTCTTTAAGATGCACAGGGAATTCTAGTCACTATGGAAGGAGGAGAAAGACCAAAAGCCCCATGAAAAGAAGCTTCCCTGTGAATGTGACTTTGATATTTGCTGAGTATATTTAGAGCATAATAGGAAATTTAACTGACAAAAAATATAAAAGCTTTACACATTAATGAGATAAAGTGATTTTCAACACACTGTATGATGTTTAAACGGGTTTGAAAATGTCTAGCTCATCACTTACGTTTTTAATGGTAAAACCCTTTCTGGGTGCTTTCCTCTCCTTTTAAAATGTGGCACGGTGTTTTCTGTTGTTACTACTGGTATCACTGCTGTGTCCTCACAGCAAAACATCTTGTCACTACTTCTTGTTTCTTGAGTCCAGAGCACTAAGAGATTATATGTCTATTATTTGTTTCAGGCCTGCTGTCATTTAGAAAACCTTATCATTTGAAAAGACCCTTGAAAGCTGTTATATGAGCTAGCACAGTTACTCTATTCTACTGTAGAGTTAAAAGATGTGCCTTTATCTCTGAGGTTCACCTGCTGTTGACTCAGCTGCTGGGACAAGCTGATGTATGTCCCAAGTGGTTTTATTCTGTCCTGAATTCAGCACAAGTTGTTTGAAGAGCTTGCTTCGTGACTAGGGGCAGACTAGGGGCAGAGAAGTATCTTCCAGTCTAGGTTCTGTTTGGAACTTTACCTGATGCTTTTGTTTCTGAATGCTGCTTTAGTGGCAGAATTGTATTTTCTTTGAAGCCTTTTGCCTTATGATAAGACAGAGGTGAGTGGGGAATAATTCTGAATTGCATAATTATTACCACCCTGTAAAAACAGCTGTGCATTCTTCCCAGCTATCAAGTGGGCTTTAAGTTGTTGTTGTTGTTGTTGTTGTTGTTGTTGTTGTTGTTGTTGTTCTTCTTCTTCTTCTTCTTCTTCTTCTTCTTCTTCTTCTTCTTCTCCTTCTCCTTCTCCTTCTCCTTCTCCTTCTCCTTCTCCTTCT
>JADRCH010000235.1:562715-584860 GCA_019843965.1 Rhynchomys soricoides
CTTCTCCTTCTCCTTCTCCTTCTCCTTCTCCTTCTCCTTCTCCTTCTCCTCTCCCTCCCTCTCCCTCCTCCTCCTCTTCATTCTCCTCTTCTTCCTCCTCCTCCTCTTCCTCCTTTTTGTTTTTCTTCTTCTTCTTGGTAGGGCCTCCTATGTAACCCAGGCTGGTTTCAAACTCGAGATTTTCCTGCCTCAGCCTCCTGCCTGAGTGCTGGGATTAGAGGTCATTTGTCACCTTGCACAACTTAGTTTGTAATTTTTACTTAAAATTTATTTTTCAGCTTTATTTTATGTACATGAGTGTTTTGCCTGCTTGTATGTGTATGCAGCAGCTGCATGCAGTGCCCATGGAGGTCAGGAAAGGGCACTGGATTTCCTGGAACTGGAATTAGGATTATTGAGATCCATCATCATGTGGGTGCCGGGATCTGAACCTCTTTGAGAGGAGCAAATGCTCTTCACTGTTGAGCCATGTCTCCACCCCACCCCCAATTTTGTCAATCACTGAGTGATTCTCAAATGGAGTAATCTGGCAATTCTTATAGACATTTGTAGACATTATAACCTGAAAAGGCACTTCCCATATTTGGTAAGGGTGCTCCTGGTGTTTAATAGGATACATTCCTGGTGTTTAATGAGTGTCATTCCTGTGTATTTAGTGGGGGACCCTCCTGTGTGTTTAGTTGGGGAGCATTCCTGGGAGATACTCCTGGGTGTGTAACGTGGGACAGTCCTAGGTTTTTAGTGGGGGACACTATGGGATGTTTAATGGGGGTACTCCTGTGCACTTAGTGAGAGTGTACTCCTGAGTGTTTAGTGAGGGCTCTCCTAAGCATTTAATGGAGGGCACTCCTGGGTTTTCAGTGGGTAGGGGCCAGAAATATATCCTGCTGTACTCAGGACTCGCACCCAACGAAACCATTCTAGAACTAAGAAACTTCCTAACTTCATCATTGGCAAAGACAGATGCTCAAAGTTAGGAGTAGAGTAACTCATCCAGATCTTTGCCGACAACCAACTTGTCCAGAGGACACCATCTTCCTGACCAAAGCACCAGCCTAGATCACTTTTGTGTGGTCTTACATGGACATGACCTTATGTACAACATGTTTTCCTAGCATGTGGGAAGTACACTGATGGTCCAGCAGATCTCGATGAAGCTGAAGGGTGGACAAAGTGGTAGTATCACCTCAACCATACCCTTCCCCAAACAAACGGAGAAATGAGAGTGGTCTCAGTCCTCAAGGTGTCCACTTGACCCAAAACTATATCATCCACAATTTATTCCTTTCTGTTTAGATCTCTTCCAAGGTGCAGAGAGCTCCAAAAGGCAGACATAATCTGATGGTGCCTGTACAGGCTGGTGTTGATGTCAGCTTGGGAGAAGCTGGAGTCAAGACAAAGGGAACCAATCTAAGAAAACACCTCTATAGGATCAAGCTGTCAGCCAGTGGCCCTCAACATCCTTAACACTGTGACCCTTTAATACAGTTCCTCATGGTGTGGTGACCCCCAGCCATAAAGTTATTTTCATTGCTACTTCATAACTGTAATTTTGCTACTTTTATGAATGATAACATAAATATTTTTGAAGATAGGGGTCAAGACCCACAGATTGAACTGCAGCTTTAGGCAGACCTGTAGGGCATTTTCTTAATTAGTGATTGATGGGGGAGGACCCAGCCCATTGTGAGTGGTACCATTCTAGGCTGGTGGTCCTGGGTTCTATAAGAAAACAGTCCAAGCAAGCCATGAGGAGCAAGCCAGTTAGCAGCACCCTTCCACAGCCTGTGCATCAGCTCCTGCCTCCAGTCTCCAACCCAGTTTAATTTTCTGCCTTAACTTCCCAGGATCTGTAAGCCAAATATAAACATTTTCCTCCCCCAAGTTGCTTTAGTCATGGTGTTTCATCATAGCAATAGTAATCCTAACTAAGACAGTAACCGAATGAAATTCTGAGTGCCATGGAGTTCTGGGAAGCATGCTTCGAAGACTGTGGTCTACACAGTGGGTGCTGGGTAAGTATGGAATGAAGTTCAGCTACAGGAAAATAAGCAAGGTGAGGACAGGTGTGGAATGTCCTGGAAGGGAGGCCAGAGATGACAACCAAACACAGGGGTTTCCAGGTTCGAAGTGATGCCCTCCTCCTGGCAGTTCCCCCAAGTTCTTTTCACTCAGAGGGGCCTGTTTTCTGGACACTTTCATTTAAAGAGCTAAGAGATCTTTATTTGACATGGGAGCTATGATAGAAGCAAGGTGCTGCAAGAGGTCACAGTTTGCTTCTCCTGCACATGAGCTATGCACGAACCTTCCCCTCGGCATCCTTAATCTTGATCTCAGCAAGCCTCTTCTGATATCTCTGGGGACGCGTTGCATTGAGTGTCTGCTCTGTAGCCTTAAACAGGGTCATGTGAAATGTTCCAGAAGAAAGAACATTTTTAACCCAAGCAGTATGTATGGCATGTGGAGGAGTGTGAGATGTGGGCTGCTTGTGGACATGCTAGCATTAAATCTATTCCAGATGCTCTTAGTTAGAAGCATAGGGAAATGAAGGTAATTAGAAAAGCTGGACCTACCCTGGGCTTCTCCTGACTATTCATTGGTCACAATTCTCTGCTTCCATGGGGGTGGTGGTGGTGGGGACCTAAGATCGGCAGAGGTTGATGGTTGGCCCACACCCACAAGGAGTGGGGATGACAGCCAGGTCATCCTGCCTCCTGTACTTTTTGCCACTCGACACATTCCACATGGCGCCAAAAATAAAAACACAGATTGTGAAATTCACAGATCTCATTTTGTAGAAGCTCAGAGAAGTAACGCGTGGCCTAAGTTATCCTCCTGATTCACTCTCCTGACCCAGCTTCTTGCCCACTTAGCTGCTGACCTACCAGGCCTGCTCTACAGCCTTCTTGCCCTCTCCCATTCCGTAGTTGTGGTACCTTCTGGATGCCTGTGGCAAATCTTCCTCAGTTTCTGGACACTGAGGGTGTCCAGGCTTCCAGGGCTCTGTGAGCCCACTCTTGGTGTTTTGTAAGAATTCTGGGCAAAGTATCCTTAGCTTTTCCATTGCTGTGTGTAAATGCATCTATTCATTGAATGGTTCTAGATGCTTTGGCCCTCCCCACCTCTGGTCATATCTGGCAAGTCATCCTGCCAATTTACCTTAATAAGCATGGTATTTACTGTAATGCTGTTTGTGCGCAGTAAACAAATGAGGTCAGATTCTCAGCTCATTAATCCTGGAAATCATGTAATCTGTACAACAATGAAAGGACTATTCATGAGTCACAGATATTACCACACCTTAGGAGTCTTTAAAGATGAGCCTCATGCCAAGTGACATCAGCCTGAAGGAGGCAATATCCCCTTCTGATGTCCCCTGAGGGCTTTTGTTGGATTTACACAACATCCATTATGTAACCAGACTTTTGACACTACGACCATCTGAGAATTCTCTGATTTATGTCATAGGGCATAGACAGACATCATTTTAAAGTTCAATTTTAGAAGAAAATCTTGTAGATACAATTAACTACAACCAAGCTTACAACAAGTGAAGGTTCACAGTGATGCTGACAAGTTGTCCTTAGTGTGCTGGCAGGGGCTTGTAGGGTCTCTTGCTGTGGGAAATTGCTCTCCATTCTCAGCAGACACTGACAGTCGAATGGTGACAGATGGGTGACGACACGTGTTGGGAGTCTTCTCATCTTTTCCCAAGTCCTGTCTTTGTTGGTTTTCCAACAGTCTTCCCAGGCCTCTTTGGCCTGAAGCACACATCTGTAAGAAGGCTAGCCATGAAATGAGCACATCTGGGGCACACAGCTTAACATCATTAGCATTGTCTGTCCAAACAAGTCTTTGTGTTGGGTTTTTGTTTGTTTGCTTGTTTTTGAGCTTTCTGGGTTTTAATATCAAGAATCCAGCCTTGTCCTTTTGTCATTGCTAAGCACTTAGGCTGTGTGTGTGTGTGTGTGTGTGTGTGTGTGTGTGTGTGTTCTCACCAAGTGGGGGGCTGTTGGTTAGTCAGGCAGAAAAAGCTGCAGGTTTCCACTGGGGAATCCTCTCCCGTGAGAAGGATTCAGGAGAAAGTCAATCCACCATGAGGTCCTTCAGCTGTGGCAGGCCAGGAGGTCTCAGAAGATCCTTAAGTATGGGAGAAGGGACAAGTGCTGACAAGTGGGTGTGTGTGATAGGTAAGCCAGAACCACACACACAGTGGCCAGTCTCAGGCCCATAGGTATCAGCACAGGGGCTTGAGATATGGTCTCAGGGGCACAGTGGTACAGTCTTGGGAGCCATCTACAAAGCTCCAATTCTTTTTTATTATTCCAGTGGGTATTAGCTTTGGGCTACTAAGGCTCACAGTTTAGGGCTGGTTCATTAGCACATCAAAGTCTGTCTTGAGCTTGGCTCATATTGAAGCTGCTTGTCCACTTATCTGTGGCAGGCTCCTATCTTGGAAGCATTATATTATTTCAAGTCACACAAGATCGTTTTACTTATGCTTGTAACAAGTTAGAAATAATTCTTATACCATAGAACTCTAGTCAAGCATTAGACAGCTAAAATTCACTGTGATTTGGGATGTTTGTTTCTTATACCCACGGTTAGATCAGCATAATTATCGGCCTATCAAAGTTCTTGTTAATAGTTGTGGCCAGAGACCCTCTAAGTTGTGTTGTTGAGTGCTTCTGGAACATAGGAGAGGTTGGCAGCAGGTGGTGAGTTCCCTTTTGAGCCTCGGACTGTAGCTCTTAGAAGCCAGACTGCACTGCCCTTAGCCCCTGTCAGATTATTTTTAGTCAGAAGAAATGCAGAAACAGTGAGCCAGTATCCAGTGTCTAACTTATGTCTCATCCTAGTAGACCCCTGTGTCTCTCTTCCTACTCAAGGTGACTTATCTGTTGCTGCTTGCCCAGTCATTCATAGCAACCTGGAATGTGTGTGTGCCTTTTCAAAGGGTGATTGAGCCTCAGTTAACCTCTATCTTAGATCATCCAGTAGAATTTCTCAGAAAAACTTCCCAGGTTTTCAAGGTATTGTGGAGATTAAGGAGATGATGAAAAACAGGTCAAAACCAGGGTTGCATCCCAGGTGTGACTGAGCCATTGAAAAGAGCTACCTTTATTTAATTCATAGTTAATTATATTAATTTATAATGCAACTTAATGATTAAGAATTCAAATTACACCCTCCCCCAAAGGGTGGTTTATTTGTTTTAATAGAAATGTGTACTGAGGAGTAATGATCTGGCTGGCTTCTGTGAGTTTACTATTTAGGCCCTGTGAGAAGACACTGGGACTCGTAGGAGGATCCTGGACATCTCTGTGAGATGAGTTAACTCAGTACACCCTGAATGATTGGGGATGACAGAGCATTCCCCACGGACATCTGCTCAGCTGAGGCTTTAGGCTAGTGTATGTTCAGATACTTGCTTACACTTCATTCAAGATGATTGTATCTAACAATGTTGTCTTCGGGAAATTTAGGACACCTTGGAGGCTTTTTTTTCCATTTTTAAGGATAATCAATGGAAAGATGAGTCACTTCTCAATAAAATTGGACCATATAACTTTGATTAGCAGTTCTGATTTCTTTAAGAGCATTTATCACTTTTGCTTTAGATTTGAAAAAAATTACGTGCATGTGTGTCTGTCTTGTCACTGCATGGTGTGTGTGTGTGTGTGTGTGTGTGTGTGTGTGTGTTGTTACTGTGCATGCACACCGAGACCAGAAGAGGGAGTTGGGTCCCAGGAGCTAGAGTTACAGATGTGCTGGGGGCTGAGCTTTGGCCTCTGTAAGGGTAGCACACGCTCTTAGTCACCGAGCTCTCTCTCTCTCCAGTCCCAGTGTTTTGTTTTGTTTGAAACAAGAGTCTTACTCTGAAGCACAAGCTGGTCTGAAACCCTTGGTGATCCCCCTGTCTCAGCCTCCAAATGCTGTGGGATTACTATTGTGAGCCACCATGGCCTGCAGCATTTCGGATTTTTTAAAGATAATGTGCTGTGGGATTCATTTTCCTCAGGGTTCTGAGAGCTACTGATTCTTTCTCAGAGGTTCAAACTCCTAAGTCCATTGTTTCCTTTGATTTTACCTGCTTTCCATTTCGTAAAATCCTTTTAAGCTCACCCTGGCCCTAGGATTCTGTGCCAATCACTGGGAAACTATCTTCCAGTTCAGTCATGTGGCCTTTCCCAGCTTGCCACCCTCCTATGACATGTGGCACTTTTACCTACCTCTGGCTTCTTGGAATCTTTGTGTCTTAGTTAGGGTTTTACTGCTGTGTACTGACACCATGACCAAGGCAAATCTTATAAGGACAACATTTAATTGGGGCTGGCTTACAGGCTCAGAGGCTCAGTCCATTATCATCAAGGCGGGAGCATCTCAGCATCCGGGCAGGCATGGTGCAGGAGGAGCTGAGAGTTCTACATCTTCATCTGAAGGTTGCTAGCAGAATACTGGCTTCCAGGCAGCTAGGATGAGGGTCTTAAAGCCCACACCCACAGTGACACACCTACTCCAACATAGCCACCCTTTCTTTCTTTCTTTTATATTTTTCCAGGTTCACAACATACAGAGGATTTATTTATGTAATACAGACCTTTGCTCAAATATTTTCACAGAATTTCATACAGCAATCTACTAGAAAAAGAATTATATGACACCAAAATAACATTGTTTCTTGGTACAATTACTAGTCAAAAAGAAGGTAAAGATAGTTTCATAACAAAAGGGCAAGGTGGGTGCTGCTTACACGGTACCTGGTTGTCTCTGATCCCTAGCAAGGACTGTGGGCTAGTGGCCATGGGAAGTAGCCCCACCTGGCTCTGCCTCTTAGCAGGGCACTGGTGACCTAGGGCAGGCTTTGGTACTTACAAAGATTGTGAATGGCCACACTTTCTAATAGTGCCACTCCCTGGGCCAAGCATATACAAACCATAACACCTTGGGTTTCATTAGTCTACACTAAGGGAGTTCCTGTCCCCTTCCAGCTGATTTCCTGTTCCCTTTCTCTGTTTCTCTGTCTCTCTGTCTCTCTCTGTCTCTGTCTCTCTGTCTCTCTGTCTCTCTCTCTCTCTCTCTCTCTCTGTCTCTCTCTGTCTCTCTGTCTCTCTCTCCTTTCTGTGTAAGTTCTAGAATTTCTTCAGCAGGTCATTTTTCGTCTCTTGCAATCCCCTGCCCTGCCCCTGTGTTTCCACTTTCCTAAGGACAGGCGCCACCATAGCCTCAGTATGACACGTCACTAGCTCAGAGTGGTTCCTTTCCCACCACGTTTCCATGTCTAGTTAAGCTGCTTTTTGAGAGACCAGAGACTGAGACCAGCTGCCTCTCTTTCCTCATTACCTATGTGTGCATGTTCACAGTGGTTCTGTCTCCCAGTCTTTGAGGTTCTTGTTTGCCTTCCTCTTGGTTCCTCCTGCTGCTTTCGGACCTGTCGGTGTTCTCAAATGTGGCTGTGTTAGTTTCATTGGCTGTCTCCTCAATTTCCCTCTAGCACCCTCCTCCCATTCGTGCCATTCTCTGGGAAAATCCAATCCAACCTCAGCAGCCCTGTGACCTCTTCCCCAGGAGAGCTTATGGAGTCCATAGTTTTTGACTCCTGCCCTACTGTAGAGGCAAACACTTTTATTTATCTGATGGTTTGTGTGTCTGTGTATTGAACTGGATCTGTGAATACCTTGAGGTAAGGAGTGGGTCAGGATTTCTTAATCCACACTCACACACAGTGACCACTCAAAAATGTTTCCTGTGTTAGCCATTCGTCCAGCAAGCTAGCCAGGGCTTCTCACCTGCCTTCCGGCCTCCTGGCCACGCCCCTTTCTTAGTTCAGCCAGGCTGACCTTTCTAACTGGAACCCCTGTGTCCTTTCCCTCCCAACCCAGCTCCTGTGTACCATCCACAACTCAGTCAGTTCTGAGTTGTCATTACCCTTCCCAGTTGGATTGAGTGAGAAGGGATTTTTAAAACACTGAAGTAATCTAGACACTCAGGGTTCCATAAGTAGCTCCGCATCTTCTTGGGTGTTCTCAGAGGCTGAGGTTGAGCTGCTCCTTTGAGGCTCCCTGTGGTTCAGCTGCTGAATTCGGGGTCAACATGAGGTATAAGGGGGTTCAACCAACCAGCTTGCCTCCTCTCTGTTCCCTCTCTCCATTCTCCCACCCGTTATTTCTAGCCTTTCCTCTTCCCATCTCATCTTTTTTACTTTGAACTTGGTGAGCATTCTGCCACAGGACCATATCTAAGGGGCTGGGATGTTTGTAAGCACAATGTGACAAGTGAGGGATGTGCAGTGTGAGTTGCCATGGTAGCCCTGCAGTTCTTCTGTGCCTTTCTCATTAACCCAAGGAAACAATGCTCCCTTGGAAGGCTTTCTCCCCAGCTCTGAAGGAAAGACTCACAGCTTCTATTTGATCTTGAGGCTCAGCTCCAGAACTGCTGCTCCCTGGCCTCTCACAGAGGAAGCCAGCAGATCTCTGTGCCCAGTGCCAGAATGCTTCATCATAATCTCACTGAGGAATGCAGACTGGGGTGGGGGAGTGCATATTTGACTCGGGCACCTTAATGGCTAAGTCACTCTTCCTCCAAGTGGCAAACCACAGGTTACTTCATAAAGGAGGATGGAGGACTGTCTGGCACCCTTGTTGATGTCCTTTTTGGCTGTGAGGAAACGGCACAGATAGCTTCACTTAGATTTACGAGGCAGTATTCATCATAACAATCTGCAAAACTCTTAGAAGGACCAAGCTTGTGTGACAGAGTGAGTCAGGCTCTTTGTAATGGGATGTCTGCAGGGTAGGGTGGGGGAGAGAGGGCTGAATAACCATCCCTGAATAACTGTCTCCTCTGCCTCCTCTCTAAGCTGAATCATCTTATAAACAGGATACAATTCATAGGTTTTGTAAAGGTCATTATACAAACAGGAACTTTTACTTTGGGAGACATACTACCTGATGAGCAGACCTTGTATTGAGTTAGAAATAAATTTCTCTACTATATATAAGTATTATGTATCTCATATAGTATCTTTTTTGAAGGTTTTTTGGTTTGGTTTGGTTTGGTTTGAGACGAGGTTTCTCTGTGTAGCTCTGGCTGTCGTGGGATTCACTCTGTAGACCAGACTGGCCTCAATTTCAGAGATCTGCCTGCCTCTGCCTCCCAAATGCTGGGCCTAACGGTGTGCACTACCATCAACCAGCATGCATAGTATCTTTAAAACAATACCTGGTATGTGTCGTCTTTCTTCCTTTCTTGTTTTTTCTACTGTATTTTAATGACGTTTTAAATTTCCTTACAGCTATTTCTAACCTTGATCTCATTTAAAGGTGATATGTATATGCTTGTATGTGCATAGGATGCACACGGGTGCTGCATGGTATGAAGGCATGCATGTTGGGGAAGGTATTATTTACTAACTGGCTGATGGAGAGTCAAGAAGAAAGGCCCCTTTGGGTTTGGATGTTCTGGTTCTGGGAGGGTAAGTTCTTGCATTCTGCATGGTTGGTATTTTTCTGTTGCTTCCCAGCTTAACAGAAATAGATGTTTTAAGATCCTTTGTCTAAGTCACGTTTGACCTTTCCTCTTTACGTAAGGACTCTTAACTTTGTTTCTTACTTATTTTATATCAGTTACTCAAAACCCAGAAATATAGAATTGAAAAATAATTTGAGTCATTTGAAAGGCAGTCTTGCTTTGGTTACATTTACTAATACACGAAGAAACAAGCTACAGAAGTTGCTAGAATTCAAAGTAACTGCAGAGATACCCTCAGCTGTTAAAGGGCAGGAAAGCAAGCCACATATTGATTTCTGAAGGGTTAATACAAAAGCCATGATGGATTCATGGATCTGTCCAACTTTGTTCAGATAATGGAATTCCTACACTGAGAGGCAGATTCCTCCTGCCCTAAAGAAGAGAAAGGGCCAGGTGGTCTGCTCCCACCACTGTATCTGAGGACCACACATTTCTTGAGTATTGAACTAATGAATGAATGAAATTTTTGAGGACATGCTTTTTTTTCCTCTTTAGAAACAGAATTGTTTAAATCTCAAATACAAATGTAGGAATCAAGGATCATTCCTCATTTTACAAGTAAGAAAAGATTTTTCACTTGAGGCTTTTCAAGCCATGGTGTCTGTCTATGAGAACAAGCAGTGAATTCTGCATTCTAGAATCTTCCTGCTTAGAAGACAGGCCCACAGCAGAGTTCCACATGACAGAAATGTGAACAGAAACTGTTTTTGTGGCAGTGAGATTCAATTTCTGATTTTGCTTGACAAACTGAAAAATGCATCCACGTTAAAGAATATGAAAATTAAGAATCAAGGCTCAGGGGCTGGCGACGGAAAGCTGCTATCCTTAAGGTCCAATGACCACACAATGAAGAGACCACGACGTGGGTCATGAAAACATCTTCCAGAAGCAAAGATAGTTTTCTCTGTTGAAGAGAAGTTTGTCTCTTTTCCTTCCGTGTTATCTGAGTTTGTAGGGGTGAATACCTAGGTATACAAACTAGGTCTTCGAAGTCATAACATTTCCCTTTAGTTCAGGGCTGTGCTATGCCTAGAGCCAAAGTAAGCCATCTGGCCCTCCCCCATTTGTCTCTTGTTTAGGCCAGGACCCACCTCATTTGTTTAGATGGTACCTGTGGCTGCTTTCTCATGGCAGTGGCAGATGTCCACCAAAGCCTAAAGTTTTCATTGCCTATCCCTTTACAAAGTGTTCACTGACACCTGGCTCAGGCTTTATTTCTATTCTTATTTTGACTATTTTATTTTTATTTTTTTAGACAAGGTTTCCCTATGTAGCCTTGATTGTCCTGAAACTCACAGAAACCTGCCTGCCTCTGCCTGCCAAATATTGGAACTAAAGGTGTGTGCTACCATTGCCTGGCTTATTTTGACTTCTTGATCATGGTGTTTCTGCTGTTCCCACTGTTAAAACTGACGTAATGTGCTCATGGCTTTTACTCCTCCGCCTTTTAGTCCATGGACAAAATGACTACCTCTACACTGATCTCTCATTTTTAAAATATGTTTGTTAATGATCTAATGCCATGTAATACATTGGAACACACATTCCCTCTCAATGACATAAAGGGTAAAATGGTGATATTGATTTATTTTTATCTATCGGTCTACCAGGGATTGAACGTGGGGCCCCGTGTTTGCAAGGGTGGGTTGCCTGTTTGTCACTGTGACAAAATGCCTGATATGCAGCCACCTGAGGGAGGACGGCTTTATTTTGTCTCTCTGTTTGGGGAAGTACAGTCCACCATAATGAGGAAGCTTATGGAGGGAGTGGCTTGAGACTTGGACAGAAAGAAAGTGAATCTGTGTGCTTACTTGGAGGCTGATCGGGAAGCAGGGGTTAGGTCCAAATCATTGCTATAACCCATAAGGTGTCCGCATCTCCAGCAACCCACATCTTCTGATACTCAGAAGGCTGCACCACTTCCCATGACAGTGTTACCAGCTGGAGACTAAAGATTCAAACACATGAGCCTCTGGGGGCATGTGACATTCAAACCGTAATATTCTATCTGTGGCTCACAGAGGCTCACAGATCTCTCATGTTGCAAACGTCATCACAGCCTCACTGTTCCAACATTTAAAGGCCCAAAGCCCGAAATGGAGGAATACACAGAGCAAGGAAAGACTGAACTCCAGCAAGATAAAAACCTAGCAGAGAGAACAAACAGTGCTGTCCCTGTCTGGTGTCCAGGTCTACAACGGGTGTGGCTGGACCCACCTGTCCTGCTCTGATGCCCAAAGCATATGACCTTTCTCTTGACTACACTTAGTACCTGCACGTCTCCTTGGTGGATGGCCCATACGCCTGGCATCTATTACATCCTAGACACTCCACTACAACTAGGCTTCATGTGCACAGCTTTACACAGTGGCCTCTTGGGGCCACCTTATAGGGAATCTCTCCCAACCTGGCCTCTGTGGCTTTCTGGAAATTAAAGTCTCTATGATCTTGCATTTTCCATGTCTGAGAAAGCTAGTACCATGTGGTTGAATTCTGCTGCCAGTTCTGTAGCTTGACCCCTTTCACCATGGCTGTGGTAGCCTCTGTGTGCCTTGTTGGATGTTTTTGAGAGGGAGCTTCTCCAGCAGCACTAGCTCTTGGTGGGTATAGTCTTATGCACTTTGTCTCAGCACTGACTGTATGGTATCTCCTTGCATTAATTTCATCAGTGGCCACTGCTGCTTTATCCTTGGTACTTTATCCCCTGCTTCAAATCCAGCCATCCTCTATGTGCCAAACTGCATGTATTGCTTGTATGTTGGTTCGCACTATAAATCTGGTTGAAGGCATTGAGTAATAGCCATATCACAGTCTGGATACTACACTGTTGTGAAACTTCCTTCTCCAAACAAATTAGCCTATCACTTTTTGCATTCAGCCTCAGACCTTTGTTTAAGATGTGAGCGTAAGGCAGCAAGGTGCTTTGCCAGAATGTAACATAAAGAGCCCCTGGTCTCCAGCAGAAGCCTTGCTCCTCTCGGAAAGCTCCCAAACCTGGCCTATGATGTCCACTGGGCATCCTGGTTTCACCTTCATCTGAATGGCCCATTGAGTCTTGCTTTCAGAACTCTGAGGCTTTTCTAATCTACACCTTACACACTGCTGTATTATTCCCGCAGCTAGTTCTAGAAGCACAGTTTAGCACAGTGAGGACACCACCTTCCTTCCTTCCTTCCTTCCTTCCTTCCTTCCTTCCTTCTTTCCTTCCTTCCCTCCCCCCTCCCTTCCTCTCTCCTTCCTTCCCTCCTTTCTTTCTTTTTTCTAATGGCACAAGGTCTTCCTATAGAACCCCTGGCTTGCCTGAAGCTCACTGACTTGCTAGGTAGCCCAAACTGCCCTTGAATGTTCACCAGTAGTTCTGCATCTGCCTCCTAGGAGCGAGGACTTCACGTGCTCCACCACATCTGGCTAGGACCCCAACTTTTATATTGTTTTACTTTTCTTATCACTGTGAGCAAATTCTTGACAAGAAGCACTTTAATGGAGGAGGGGTTTATTTTGGCTAATGGTTTGACAGTCTAGTCTTTCATGGCGGGGAAGGCATGGGAGTGTGGCCCGAGGGAGAAGTGCAGCTGGGAGGAAGAGCTGCCAAGGTTTGAGTTCTGTCCTGCACTGAGTCCAAGAATACGGCAGAGGATAGAAGTCAGAGTGGCCTTTGCTCTTCTCCTTCCTCGTTCTCCACCCTCTATTTTCTCCTTCCTCATTCTCCACCCTCTATTTTCCCCCAAACTGAAACTCTTCTTTCTCCTAAGTCAGGCCGGGCTATGGTGGTTGGTAGTAGTTGTTAACGCGATGCCTAGGAGGCACAGCTGTGAAGATTAAATTAGCCTCTGAGAATGTCTATGAGGGATCGTCTTGATTGTTAGTTGACTTGAGAAGACCCATCTTAGTTGTGGGTGAGGTTCCCCTGGGCAGGGTCCCCTGGGCGGGGTCCCCTGGGCGGGGTCCTATGCTGTATAGAATGGAGAGGAAGAGCTGAGCACTAGCAAGCATGAGCTCCTTGCTCTCTTCTTCCATTTGTGGGTTCAGTGTGGCCAGCTGCCTCAAGCGCCTACCCCTGAGGCTCCACCGCCATAACAAACTGTAACCTGGAACTGTGAGCCAAGCAAACTCTTTGTTCCTTAAGTTGCTTTTAGTTTTATCACAGCAACAGGAAAAGAAACTGGTGGAGGAATTGGCTCCTCCTTGAATGGAAGCATTTCTCACTCCACCAATCAGAAACCTTCAGGTAACCCCCACCCCGGAAGTCTACCCCGGCTCCCTTCCCTTTTATAGTTCATCCTTGAATGTTGTGTATGTCAGGCCTTCTCCTGCACGGTACAGTCAGTATGATAAGAAATACTCTTTCCTATGGATGAGAAATCAGGGTCAAAAGTCCAGCCCTATGGCCTTTCAGAAGACTGGCTTCTACTTGGAATATCAAGGATTCTGTTGGGCGCGGGGCAGCCTGAGGACACCTTGGGAAGGATGAGAAGGCTAGGGGAGAACAGATACTAGAGTAAGGAACTTTGCAGTAGGAAGAGGCTCTGCAGATCCTCCTCCCAGCAATCTTGGGAGCACTACAGTTTGACTGGGTTCATAGGGAACTGTGTGGTTTTTTTTTTCCTTACTGAGGATTGAACCCAGGGCCCCATATAGTCCTTAGGTTGTTATTACAAATCCAAATTAAGGTTTTGTTGTTGTTGTTGTTGTTAGCCTTTCCACCCAATTTTAACAGTAAAATATCAAATATTTCTATGCAAGACATTTCTATAGTTATTTATGTATATGCGTTTCAATTCAACTAGTTTTTCTTGGAGGGCACTGCAGGTGGTTGTATTACCAGAGTAGCTTTTCTCTCCATTTGTTCATCTGATTTAAAGGAAAAACAGTTGGCATATCTGTTTGGTTACACCTACTTTGAATATTTTCCAGACCTGAGTTACTTTTGGCCATGTTTAATGATGTAGAACTGGAGAGCTTTTGTGTTTCAGAGTTCTGGAGAACCTGTGTGCCACCTCCACAAGGGGACGGGTGTTCCCTGAGCAGTCTGTTTTTCTGGAAAGAACCTAACACACCCTGGCTGATAGTGAAGCACAGGATATGCTCTCCAGTGAGGCCAGAGAACAGACCCTTTAGAAAGTAGAGTGGTGTTGAAGGTGGCCTGCACCAGAGGCTGCATATTCTCTCAGGTCAAGAAGTTTAATGTGGCTATACCCTCAGGTGGCCTCCAGGCCTTGAAAACAGGCACAGGCTGTTTTTCTGAGAAGGTTCACAGCATCTTATCAGGTTCTCATGGTCCTCCACAGTCAGAAATATGGTAAGAGGAGAGGTCATTGATGTGGAAAAACTGCATTCTCACAAACTCACCTAGCAGTTACTGAGATAGTATCTGTGAACTGCATCACTCTGAAAACAGAGTTACTAGATTGTATGCTGATGTGAGCCTACATGGTGGATGAGTCCATAAGAAAGGGTTCCAGGAACCCCAGTTCTCTGTGAATTATGAGGCATGTTTGCCAGGAATGGTGTGGAAGGGTCTGACCCTCAAGTATAGAGTGCAGTTGCATGGGGTAAACTAACTCTTGTGTTCTCAGTACATTGGGATAATGATGGCCGAGGACACTTAGTGCCATCTTTCAGAATAGCTGGGAAAGCAGACTTCGGCATCCTTAACACAATGCCATGAAAGGTGTGTGAGCCAACTGGTGTGCCAGTTAGCTAGAGCTGATGCTACACACTGCACTCCTGAAGAGAGACCATTCTGCACAAATCCACAGAGGGTAAGGACATTTACCACTGCTCAAGGTTTCTGCTTCACAAGCAAGTCAGGTCCAGTTTCCCTTCTAGCAGCCAGTTTCCTTTACCTAATGTTCTCTGGGAAGCTTCTGCTCAGCTATTGGCTGCTGGAAGGCCAACCCTGTGGCTCTTATCCAGTGAGCGTAATAATTTCACCCCTGGCTTTACCAGTTTTCAACTATTCATTTTCTGCTTCCCTTATGGTAAGACTACTCTAAAAAGTTTTGGTCTTGGCATAGTGTCAGCATCTTTTTAAATTTTATTTTAAGCTGGGCAGTGGTGGTGCACGCCTTTAATCCCAGCACTTGGGAGGCAGAGGCAGGCGGATTTCTGAGTTCGAGGCCAGCCTGGTCTACTGAGTGAGTTCCAGGACAGCCAGGGCTATACAGAGAAACCCTGTCTCGAAAAACAAACAAACAAACAAACAAAAAAATTAAATATTGTTTGGGACCAAACAAGTCATACCTCAATTTAAAAAATACAAAATAAATTTGTTTTTTAGCCATAAATTGTCCGTTGTATTATCGTATAAGCCACTAGGTGCTTGGGGTTTAAAAATGAAATAAGACAAGGGTTTTATGACTTAGATGTGTTGTCTGGCAGGGGAAGAAAGAAGTATGGTGATAAACGGGATAAAATATCTGAGGCAGGGGTGTGTTATATAGCCCAGGCTGACCTTGAACTTGAAATCTTCCTGCCTCAGCCTCTTGAGCCCTGGGATTAAACATGTGTGTCCAGCTAAGACCAGTACACTTCAACAGGGGAAGTCAGGCATGGATTTAGAGAGAAGCACCACCTTGTGAGCAGTTTTAGAAGTCAGGAGGTTTTTGCCAGGTTCGCAGGGTGGGTAAAGACAAGAAGCCTCAGGAAGCTGGGCCAAGTGTGTTGTATTCTGGGAACCGTGATGCATTTGGGATAGCTGAAGTAAGATGATAATCAAGAACAGCCTCAGACTGATTAGTATGGGTCCTTGCTGAGTGACTTGGTGTTCACCATAAGGCACCAGGGGATCTAACCCTACAGTCTGCAGGGAGGGACTTAGTCAGTGGTGGCCATTTGGTGGGCTTTGGGGTGGAGACAGAGTTAGGAAGTTACTTTAGCTGTCTAAGTGAGACGAGAATGTCTATCAGGTCACTACTTAATGCAGAGCAGTGTGTATATTCACATACATCTGCTCTGGAACAGAGAGCTCTCCACTTTTCCAGGGAGGAAAGGAAATTGTTGAGTAACACTGAAAACATCGCCCCCATGACGAAATGCACGCAACGCTCCAGCTGTATACTCATGTGGTCAGTGCACAGGAGGAGACATGAAAAGGGTGCATACTGAGCGGATAACAGGTCAGATAACTTTGGAGAGAGCTCGGATCCAGGAAGAAAGAGATGAAGGGGAATCATCTGTGCCCATGGATGCATGACTTTTAAGAATGTATCCATGCATGAATGCAATGTTCTGAGATGAGTGAATAGGGGGAGAGTGGTGGGGGATGTGTTAGAGGGTCACTCTGGAACACTGAAACATGCTGAGGAGAGAGCTAGGCAGCAGTGTGCCTGTCTTTGAACAAGTGGAGTTCAGGGCTGGGTCTTCAGCCCTCAGTTGCCTGGTGAAGGGAACCAAGAATTAGACAAGTCCAACTCACACTCCTTTAGCTCTTCCATGTCTGGGCACCTGATTACTGCAGCTCTACTTATAGGAAGTCGTTCATTACAGTCCCGTACCGGGACAGGACCAATAGGAGACTTGGCCAATCAATAGCTTAATAGAGGGGCAGGTTAGTTTAAGTTATGGTGTGTGAGATCATAGAGGCAACCCGAGAGGAAACTACAAGAGGTTTGATGTGGTTCTGGCCCAAAAGCCATTTGCTGTCAGAAGCTTTTCCTTCTGCTCACTTCTGGGCCTGACTGAATGAGGTCCACCCACACAAGGGCAGAATAAAACTAGTCTTGCCTGAGGTCCCAAGAGGAAAATGAGTAAGGCCAGGCTCCCTGAGTTAGTCAGCTTCCTGCTACTGTGGAGATCGCCAGAGACAGTCAACACATAAGAAGCTGACTTTGGCTGATAGTCCTAGAGGTTTTGGTCCATAATGGGTTGGTTCTGTGGCTTTTGGTGCTGTGGTAAGGTAGCACACCATGGTGGGAGTGAGTGAGGAACACAACTGTTGCCTTAGGCTAGGCTGAAAAGGGAACAGGCAGTTGAGCTGTGAAATCTGGATGCCATCAAGGGCAATCAACGTACATAATGACCTGAAGGCCCCCCTACACCAATGATCATGCCAGCCTGGATGCCCTGTCACTATAGATATGTTTCTACTAAGCTCGTTTTAGGTAATGGTGTATGAGATTTATAGAGGCAGCCTGAAGAGGAAACCTTGGGAGGTCTAGCGTGGTTCAAATCCAAAAGCCATTTGCTGTTTGAAGTCTTTTCTCCTTTTCAGGTCTTTGCCTGACTGAGTGCCAATATAGGACATGAAAGGCCAGGTAGCCTTATGAACCCAGAGTGGTAGTGGCCACTGCAGTACTGGGAAGGAGGGACTGAGTGGCAGCCCATAGAGTTAGGCTGCAGAGAGAGGAAGCTAGGAGGCAGTGGTTTCTAAGAGAAATATGGAGGTAGAATCACCCTAGGTGGGCAAAAGAGAACATGCTCTTCCCTGTTGGAATTAAGGGACACAGTTGTGGAAAGAAGCTTATGAGTCAGCAATGTGCAGATGGGAGGAGGTGTCTCTTGGCCTTGATGCTCTGGCAGGTAGGGTCAGACGACCATCTTTTTTATGGTTTGCTTAGCATGTATTCATTCCACAGAATAATTGGCTTCACTTTGACAATTTCACACATGAATATAATGTACTTTTACCACAACCCCCTGCATTACCCCTCCTTGTAAACCCTCCCCCACGTGCATAGGCTATCCTTTCTCTCCCATTTCAGTCCCCTTCTGCATCATCATCATCTACACCTTCACCCACCCGATCCTTACCCCTACCCCACCCCACCCCCAGATTCAGCAAATGAAAGTACAGTGCTTTGCTGCCTTAGTTAGGGTTTTATTGCTGTGAGAAGACACCATAACCAAGGCAATTCATTTCATTGAGGCTGGCTTACAGTTTCAGAGATTCAGTCCATTATCACCATGGCAGGAGACATGACACTGTCAAGACAGACATGATGCTGGAGGAGCCAAGAATTCTACATCTTGATCCAAAGGCAGCCAGGAGGAGGCTTTCATTGCACACTGGGTGGACCCGGAGGATAGGGTTTCTCTGTATAGCCCTGGCTGTCCTGGAACTCACTCTGTAGACCAGGCTGGTCTCGAACTCAGAAATCACCTGTCTCTGTCTCCCAAGTTCTGGGACTGTTTTCTTTTTTATAAAATGGCTGAATAATACTTCACTGTGTATATTTTCCATGTTTTCTTTATCCATGAATCTGTTAATGGACGTATAGGCCGTTTCCATTATTGTGGTGGTTATGAATAGTGCCGTGGTGGTAAGGCAGGGTTAGATCACAGGAGGCAGTAAGAGAAAAGGGTGCATGGCTAAACTACAATTGGCCTACATAGACTACAGTGAAAATGGGTGTTAGATAAAAAAGGGAATTTAAAAAAACGAAGCCAAGAACCCTGAGGATAGAAGCAGAGACACTTGCAGTTGGATATCCACCAGACCATAAGAGACAAACGGCCAGTGATGGTAGGCATGCTGGATAGCTTCCATGAGAGCTTTACCCTATGGGAAACACACTCTAGGTCTGACTGCTCATTGCATTTTCTTGCTTGAATGCATTACCTCTCATGCAGCTAGTTGTCTAAGGTATAATAAGGGTGGTTGATAACCAGGCAGCCCTATTTCAGGAAAGTGATTCCAGAATGTGGTGGTTTGAATCCACTTGGGGAGTGGTACTGTTAGGAGGTAAGACCTTGTTGGAGTAGGTGTGACACTGTGGGGGGTGGGCTTTGAGGTCTCCTCCAGTGTTCAGGCATCACACATTGCTGAAGAGAGAGCTTCCTTCTAGCTGCCAGAGGATGTGAGTCTCTCCTGGTTGCCTTCAAATCTAGATGTAGAATTCTCAGCTCCTTCTTCAGCAGTGTATCTGTCTAGACACTGCCATGCTTCCTACTATGATGATGACATTGGACTAAACCTCTGAAAATGTAAGCCAGGCCCAATTAAGAGTTGCCTTGGTCATGGTGTCTTGTCATAGCGATGGAAACCCTAAGACAAAGACCATACTGCAAACAGGCAATAACTAAGAACACCACAGGTGCTTTTTGGTAGCTTCGAGAACAAAGAACTTCATATAATTAACAGCATGTAGGACACCTGCAAGGTCAGAGGTACCAACAACAGCCAGACACTAGTGACCAGAAGAATCAAGAGCAAGACTAACAATACCAGAGAGCTTAATGTGATTAACAGCAAACCACCACTGACAGCAGACAGATAAGCATATCAACAAGCCAGCCGAAGGCAGAGATGGGCAGGGGAGGTGCCATCCAGCTGTAACTGGGCAGGTGATGCATGCATAATGCATGATTACGCCCTTGTTGGGAGGCAGGCCTAATATATGTGGACACTTCCGTTGGCGTAGCTATGATAACTCAGGAAAAGGACAATGACTGTAGAAATGACCTCAGGCTTCCGGCAGTTTCCACCAGGGTCCTATGAGAACCCCTAGACAACAGAAATCCAGCAGTCTTTTCCTAGCCCCATCCACTCAGGGGTTTTTCTCACTCTCCTTTATTCTTATTTTCTGTAACTCTTAATAAATGCTGCTTCTGCTTTGCATATACCCATGAGAGCCCATCCCTTTCATTTTCATTTGCGGGGAAAAAATAAACTTGGACCCACTGTCCCAGAGCAGCCTTTGGTGGCTGTCAGTATCTGGCATCTTAGGACTTGGTTCAGCAGCCTAAGCTGAGCAACCACAGGATCCTATCAGGCTCAGGGACCTGCAGCAACAGCTTGGGTGTGCAAACCCAGCTAAGATGTGCTGATTCTGATCCCTCTGAGTATGTGGTAATTATGTTTCTTTGGTTGTCGGTTTGTTTTTCACCAGCCCCTTTACTTATATTTTTGGTGTTCAGACTAATTTACATTCCTAAGAACAGTGTACCCTGACCCCCATTTTTCACCGTCCTTTGTTGATGTTTTGTTTCCTTGGTTACTTCTTTCTTGTTGTGCAAATAGCCATTGCCTTAGACCCAGACAATAGAATGCTCCAGCCAGTCTTGGGAAAATAGGTTAAGTAGATATAGTGATGAAAGGTGGGAGCTGAGCAACATATTACACACACGCACGCACACGCGCACACGCATGTACATGCACACACACACACATAATTTATTTGCAGGGGTGAGATTTCCTTTCAGGCTTGAAATATTTCAACTCAGAGTATCTCTCACAAAATGACTGTGGGGGGAGGGGAGGGGTCAGCAGGGCAGAGAGGCATCTTATAGTCAGCAGACATATTGTCCGGAAGAATCAGAAAGGATCGTTTAATTGGCAGAGGCAAGCAGGTTAAGGGAAGTAGACACCAGGAAGCATAAAGGGGTGTGTATGGCTGGACACAGAAAACCATTGAAGAGTAGGCAAGAGAGATTTGGGTGGAGACATGAGCGTACTCAGGTTCCCCAGCCTTCAGTGTGTCTAGCACTTGAGGCTCAGTGGCTCCAAGTGACAAGAGGGGATCTCGGAAGGAAAACAGAATGAGTTCTCTCACCAGGGGAAGATGAAAGCCTGCTGTGGCTTCAGGCGCCTCAGTTAGGGTGGAAGTGTCTGTACTGGAGCCAGAGGCTGTTTGCCATCTCCTCCTGCACCTATTTTATGGCATTTTAAGAACATTTTATAAGTCCCAGGAGTTGCCTCTGCCTGCTGTAAAAATGAAAATAGTTTGGTCAAGAAGACTCCCTCCCTGAGAGGACACCTCTCAGGTCTTGGTGTTCGCATCTGTCCTAACGCTGGGCCAAAGCACCTTTTTGTCTTTGTTTTTTTGTTTCTTTCTTTCTTTCTTTCTCTCTTTTATTTATTTGCAATGCAGCTGTTGCCCTACCTTTCTGGTTCCCCTTCCCACAGTTCCTCATCCCATTCTTCCTCCCCATCTCTGGTGAGGATGCCCTCCCCACCAGGCCTCCCTCTTCCCGGGGGGGCCCCAAGTCTCAAGAGGATTAGGTACCTCTTCTCCCAATGAAGCCAGACCAGGCAGTCCTCTGCTATAAATGTGTTGGGGGCCTCAGACCAGCTCCTGTACGCTGCCTGGTTGGTTGCTCAGTGTCTGGGAGCCCCCAGGGGTAGTTGAGACTGCTGGTCTTCCTATGGGGTCTCCCTCCCCGTCATTCCCCTGATTCAACCATAGGGGTCTCTGACTTCAGTCCAACGGTTGTGTCTGTCTCAGTCAGCTGCTTGTAGGGCCTCTCAGAGAACAGCCATGCTAGGCTCTTGTCTGTAAGCAAACCATCAGTAATAGTGTCAAGCCTTGGTGCCTCCCCATGAGATAAATCCCAAGTTGGGCCGGGTCACTGGACCGCTTTTCCCTCAGTCTCTTTTCCTTCCAGGCTAGAGTTTTTGGCTGTAGGTTAGTAACCCCATCCCTCTACTTGAGGCCCTGTCTTTCTACTGGAGGTAGACTCTTTGAGTTCCCTCTCTCCACTGTGGGCATTTCATCTAAGGTCCCTTCCTTTATGTCCTGAGAGTTTCTCACCTCTCAGGTCTCTGGTGCATTCTAGAGGGTCCCCCCACCTCCCACCCCATGAGGCTGTGTATTTCCATTCATTCTGCTGGCCCTCTGGGCTTCTCTTCTTGCTCCCCACCCTCATACCTGATCCTGTTCCCTTTTCCCCTCCCC
>JADRCH010000235.1:588640-616141 GCA_019843965.1 Rhynchomys soricoides
CAGAACTGTGGCAATCCCCAATATTGATGAGTCTTCAAGTGCTTTCAGTTCAAGGCATTTCTTTCAAAGAGCCTGCAGTGTCTTTACAGTTCTGGTCATCTAAAACTCACTTTTCCTCTCCCACACCTCAGGAACCTCATTTGTCGTTTTCTGCTTTATTTATAGAACTCAAAACTAAGTCATCCACCTACCCCCGCACCCCCAGCCAGAAAGAGGAGGGGATTGAGTATCTTAGCAAAAAGCAAAGTAGGGGAGAAAGTGTTTATTTGGGCTTACAGTTCAGAGGGGACACAATCATCATGGTGAGAAAGGCAGAGCAGTTGAGGTGTGAGGTCTGGCAGTCAGGAAAGAGAGGTCATACAAACAGCAGGACAGGAAGTAGGGCCAGACTATAAGACCACAAAGCCTGCCTCCAGTGACACAGGTCCTCCAAATAGAGCTCCACCTCATAGTTTACAACCCAAATAGCGCCTCCAGCTGGGGACCAAGTGTTCAAACACGTGAGCTTATGGAGCTTATGGAATCATGACAGGAAGGAAGTTACTTACAAACGTTGAAGAACATCCGCGTTCATAAATATGCTATAGTACAGCAGTACCGTGAGGCTGGCTGCCAACTCTGCGGGCTGGGTACGAGGGAGGACTCTGTCACAGCCTTTCATGTCATTGAGAATTATTAAGAGGAAAGTGGACAAGGAAGCCAGAAGAAAGATGGCTCCGGCATTCCCGCACCACTTCCTGCTGACTGCCAGCTTCCTGCTCAGTGGGTCTGTTTCTGTCGCCATGATTGCCGGGGGGAACATGCCTGCATGTCCTGTGGTACAGAGCTAGGAACACAAAGTGCTTCATCGGTGCTGTGTGAGGAATGTAGGCAAAGCTAAACTAGAGTCAAACTCTCATAAACACAAGCGGACACATTGAGTCAAATGGAGGCTGGGGAGTCCTTGTCTGTGACTTCCCTTCACCATCACACTCCTCTGGGCACTGGGTACTGAGATTGTACCTGGGACCACGAAAGCTTAGCTAGTGACAATGTAGACAGGAGTGCCTCTTTCTTGTGCTGTGGAACATGAGAAAGGAAATCTAGTATGTTTCTTCATCTTTAGATCTCTGAGACTTTTGGATCAGACAAGATTTTAAATATAGGCCAACACAAGACTACATAGTAGATCTATGGAGGCTGTTGACAGTTCAACAACCTTGTCAGCCCCTGGTCCTAATCTGTGTTAGCTGTGTGTTCAACTCAGGAAGAGACCGTGAAGAGATGGAGGCTTGTTAAAGATGTCACCATGGAAGAGTTGGCCTGCTGACTTGTCAATCCTAGGCCAGTGCACCGGAGAGTAGAGCTGTGATCTCAGTCTTGCCAAAGAAGAGGCCATTTCTTCCTGGAGACTTTGAGGCAAAAAGAAAGAAGCAGTTTTCAGCTGTCTCCTGCATGTATCCAGTGTCTCTTATGAAAGGAAGGACGAAAGAGGTTTTCCTTGCAAGGGCCTCAGAAATCTTGGAGCCGGACCTCGGGATCTTGGCAGGGAGCAGGGTTTTCCAGAGTGGAGCTCGTCAGTGATTGAGGGACGTGCTGCAGGGCTATTTTCATGAGACTCAAATAAAACTCTCTTGTCTCCAGGCTGCTTTGGATGGTGTTTTCCTAATGATTTCCCCAGTCACACAGAATGGCTGTTCAGTTGCTGGAACACCTTGGGCAGCTTCCCGTCTACCCTGGGCTCTGCCCCCCTCACACACCACTCTGCTGTTCTGGAACTGCCTGGATTGAGCTTTGTAGATGAATGTTGACTCTTTAATCCAAGAAGAAGTGCCAGGAACACAAACAGTCCAACTAACTGGCACTCACCCGAGGGGAAGCCTGGGGCCAGCCAAGCTGGTTGCATTATCTCGAGGGGCCCTTACCTAACACTAAGAAAAGACTCAGGCACTGTGCAAGTGTCCAAGAGCATTTCAAAAGGGAAGAAAAAGCTGCCAGGAACAGGCTGGAGTTGGGAGGTGCTCCTCTCTCGGGTACATTGGAAACCCAAGCTTGGAGCTTATGTTTCTGGCTAATCTCTTTTTGGCCACTTATGACTTTAAGACATTCTAGCTTGGCTGGCTTTTGATGAAGGGCTTTCGTGTTGGTGACCACAAGCTGAGTGCCAATAACAGATGTGTGTGTGTGTGTGTGTGTGTGTGAGTCTCTGTATATATGTGCGTTTATTTATGTATATGTGAATATGCTTGTGTGTATGTTATTTGCTTACATGTGTGTATGTGAGTATGTGTACTTATGTATATATGTGTGTATGTAAATGTATGTATGTTTTCTGTGTGTCTATGTGTGTGTGTGTGTCATCTGTGTATCTACAGTGTCACAGTCCCTCTGTGCATTCCTACTCTTAAGTCTTAACCACAAGGCTGCTTTGCTGTTAAATGTTTCTTCTGTGGCCCTATTTTACATTAGTTGGTTAAGAGCCATTTCTTTTAAAGATAGAGCTCGGGTTTACATTAGGAGGAAGCTAGAGAGGTCCCGCCATTGCCCCCCTTGACCCACAGCCCTTCCATCATTGTCACCATAAACCCATACTTGCTCATCACTGATACCAAGACTGCCCTTCATGGTAGCGAAGGCACTGTGCATTTAGGGGTTTGGACAGATGCAGTGACAGCACCTCTGTCACTATGTCACATGCAGTCATCTCACTGGGGATCCTGAGCTCTACACATTCACCCCAGCCTCCACCAGCCACACCCCCTCTTTCTGCCTTGCTTCCTCATGCCTTTCCATGGTTGACCACTCATTCCTTTTTAGTCCTGAGTTATATTTCTATGGCCTGGGTTACCACAGTTTGTCCTGTGGTTAATAGAAGGATATTGTGCTTGCATCCAAGTTGTAGCAATCGTGAATAAAGTTTCAGCGAGCATCCTAGAGTCTGCAACTTCTGTGGAGGTGCTACCCACTTTTCCTACATGTGCTTTTGTGTCCTCGAATGTTGAGACAACCAGGGGGGTTGATGAGGACCTTTCAAGAATTGATTTATAGCATATTAGAATTACCAGCCATGGTTCTTGGTGACTGTGTTCCTTAGCTTCTGGCAGCTGCCAACCCAGACTGACATTCTGACTTCATGTGGTTTATTCCTCCTGTTAGGACTACCGACTTGCTCAGGGCCTCCTGTTGCTGGTCTCCTCAGACAAGGGAGGCTGTGTCTACCCATAGATTCCTAAGGCCACTTCCAGAAGACACTGCCTTTTGGATAGCACAAGGATACTTCTTGCAGGGTATGCGAAGAATGTGCAGGGGTCAAAGGTAGGAAGTTACCAGAGAAGTTCATTAGTAATAAGACTTTTTAACATTCTGTTGTCTGACACAGGAAATCTTCTTGTTAACCCTTAACACACACACACACACACACAAATGCACACTCATGTGCATGTACACCACACACACACAAATGCACACACACACACAAATGCACACTCATGTGCATGTACACCACACACACACAAATGCACACACACACAAATGCACACTCATGTGCATGTACACCACACACATACACACACTCACATACTCACACACTCACTCACACACTCACTCACTCACTCACACACACACTCACACACACACAGTCACTCACATACACACACACTCTCACTCACACACCCACACACACTCTCACACACACACCCACACACACTCTCACACACTCACACACACAGTCGCTCACACACACTCACACACACTCTCACTCACACCCACACACACTCTCACACACACTCACACACACACAGTCACTCACACACATACATACACACACACTCTCTCTCACACACACACACACTCTCTCTCACACTCTCTCTCACACACTCTCTCTCTCTCACACACACACACACGCACATACACACACACACACACACACACACACACACACGCACCTCCTGATACCAATACGCCAACAGATGGGGACAGAGATGCATCTTATTCATAGCTTCCCTCTGCCTTGCCTTAGTTTTGCCTCAGGTAAAATCTGAGACTTGAGAACAGAGATGAAGGAAACTGAAAATCCACAGCTAGTCTCTGAATAATTAGGAAATTAATAAGGAAAATAAGCCTTCCAGGGGCAAAACAAACCTACAATGACTCCTATTGATTTCGGACATTCTCTTATGATGGTAAGGAAAATATCATTAAAATTCATTTCTTCAGTTAAATCTTCTCATCAGAGTTTTGTGTGGTTCTGTGCTTTTATGATACAGCACATGTTCATGTTTAACTTTAAGAAACTTTATTCCGACTGCTCTCTGCAGGTAAGAGTGGAGCCCGGCTATCTAAATGGAGCCTGGCTGAGGTCTTCGGGCAACGATGGCACAGAACAAAGAAATCCAGAGGCACTGAAGGCAAAGCCTTTCGTCTGTGTGTGGCTTTGACTCTGGGTTCTTAGTTCCTTCCATTCTCATTCTTCACGGAAACTGAAGTCAGTGATAAAATAACAGTGAGAGGAAACTCCCTCACATGACACCGCTTCTCACAAATAATTTGTAGATCTAGATGTACAGACTAAAATATTAATTCTCAAACTGTAAGTAGAGATTTTGAGCAGTTGGCTGATTTTTTACATTAAATTTTAAACTTTGGGAGAGGTAGATATCATCTCCTTTCATCCAGCTCCCTCACCCTTGCCTCTTCATTAAATTCTTAAAAATGTGTCATCCTGTATCCCAGACACAAAGTTGATATCAACACCATGAAGACATAGACTATCCCTGTCATAGTTATTTTTCTGTTGCTGTGATAAAATAACACTCTGACAAAAGCAACTTAAAGGAGAAAGGGTTTGCTTTGGCTCACAGTTCCAGGGGGATACAGTCCATGGCAGGGAACACATGACAGAAGACAGGGAATGCATGGTGGCAGGACCAGAGGCTGGCTGCTCACATTGCAGCCAACACTTAAGAAGTAGAGGGTGGACAGGAAGTGTGGACAAGCTATAAAGTTTCAAGTCCTCCAGCAAGGCTCCACTTCCTAAAGGTTCCTCAACCTTTCTCAGTAGCTGGGGACCAAGTATTTAAAAACACATGGGCCCATGGAGACATTGCATTCAAACCGCAGTTTGGATGTGCCTGGCAGCCACAGTCTGTTTTCCATTACTGTGATTCCTGGGTCACCTATTTTTAGAAACACGTTAGGGACATTTCTCCATTGAACACATACAGGACTAATGACTTTCATAGGGGAAGCCAGGTTTTTATTTATAGCTTCATGTGCTCGGCACTGCCTTGGTTTGCCCTGCCAGAAGACAGTGTGGGGTCCTGCAGTCTAGATTTTTGAGACATTGATATTACAGCTATTCCTGCCATAAAATGCCTCTGCCAGAGGCTGACAGCACTTTCTCACTTGAATTGTACGACCCACAAAGCAGGCCAGAGAGAGTCCACGGTGGCTGCTTTTGGGGATCCCATGTCTCTGAAGTAGTCAGCAAGGGGAGGGGGGGAAAGGTGCTGGTGAAATGTCTTGGTGGTTGAGAGCACTTGCTGTTCTCACAGAGGACCTGAATTCTAGCCCCAGCACCCACATGGAGGCTCACAATGTCCTATAACTCCAGCTCCAGGGGATCTGGTGACCTCTTCTTGCATCTGTGGGCACCCATATGCACATGTGCACCCCCACCCATGCATACACATAATATTAAAAAAACAGAATTTACAGAAAAGACAGAGAAGGGAATATTTGTCTTCACCAGCTTGTGACTGTTCCCTGAGCAAAGAAAGCAGCGCTTTCTCTGTTCATCTCTGCTTTGTGTCCATCTTGACTCTGGGTTACATGCAGAGCTACAGAACGCCACAGTCTGATTTAGATGATGCCACTGGAGATGAAAGAGTCTTTGCATGTACAGACAAGCCTTTGTGTTAGCAAGGGAATGTCCCCATAGGGACTGATTTTAAGCAGCCAAGACTCCTAGGTTACCCATTTTGCTGTGAGGTTTGGGGGAATTGCTCATTTGTTAGGAAGACTTAGATTTAATCAGGGACAAGAGACTGTCTAGGAGAGAGCAAGTATGAACTGCAAAATATGTCTGGGACATCTTTTTGAAAGTTTCATTTCTGGACACACGTGGTAGTACATGCCTTTAATCCCAGCACTCAGAATGGAGGTAGATCTCTGTGAGTTTGGGACTTGCCTGGTCTACATTAATGAATTCCTGGCTAGCCAGGGCTACCCATGCCTCACACCAAGAAAAAAAGTGTCATCTCTCCTGTCCATAATCATATTGTAGTAAGCCCAATTGCCTACATCATAAAACATTCATAGCTTCACTGTTCCCAAGAGTAACATCACAAAAGCAATGCAGACCCCACACAGGTTCTCAGTCTCAGCGCAGCCTTCTGCAACAGCAAGTGTTTTCTCTGTGCAGGTGAGGGGTAGGCTACTGTGAGGTAAAGCAGTAGTAAGTCCTGACCAAGCCCACTCAGTCAGTCAACAGGCTCTCCAACTCACGAGTGAGGATGGAAAAGAAAGAGACAATTAGACAACATTACAGCATGGTCTCAGTCAGTTCTGAGACTGAGGGCAGTTTTACTTTTTTCCCCAATCTGCTTTTATACAATTTTAATTACATGCAAGCAGTAAGGTCAGTTCTAGGTTGAGGAATGAGCAATACAATAAACAAGGAACAAACAAGGCAGTAAACAAAGTCCTGTGATCTTTCCCATGAGCACTGTTTCTAAAGGCTTATCAGGATGACCAAGATATCTGAGCCTACTTCCCAGTCCTAGCCCAAAGTCATATTCATGCCTGAAGCCTACTTCTTTGTTCTACCCTAAGATTAAGATTCCTACCTGAACTTACTTTCCTATTCTAGCCTAAGACTAGATTCCTGCGGGAGCTTAATTCCTTGTCCTTGGCCTAATGTCAGATTCCTGCCTGAAGCCTGTTTCTTTTTCCTTGGCTAAAATATCAGGTTTTTGCCAAGCAAGCGGCCCCAAAAGGCTCTCCACAAAGCCCAGCCTGGCTGTAAGATCCAGCCTTTCCTTAAAAACCAGCATCATAGTTTCAGCAAATGTGCGTCTGACATCCTTCTGCATGATTTTCTGACTGCTGCTTGCTCTCCTAGGTCTCTTGCAGGGGTTGTTTCTGTTCACAGTTCCAAAGGCTTTGCCGTGGTAAAGGCCCGCAGGTGAGGTCTAGCCTGCCACCTAGCTTTAGAGCTGTGATGACGAAGGTCTCTGAGGCCTCCAGAGATCTTGGCTTTAGTGGGTCCTTACAGCTACCCACTCTCTACTTCTGACCTCTTAGGTTGATGCTACCTGGGGTGAGAAGTGATTCTGACCAACAGTTTTCTCTGTGAAAATCCCAGACACACTTTGCCATGACCATTTTTAATTTTTAAAGGAATTGCATTTATTTAGGTAGCAGGACATAAGCCACACTGTGCACTTGGAGAACAGACACAGGACAACTTTTGAGATTCAGTTCTCTCTTTCCACCCTGTGGGTCCTAGCCTTGAACTCAGAGGGCCCTTAGCCTTAGTGACAGGCAGGCTTGTTCTCTGAGTCATCCCATTTTCCTAAGCAGCGATCTGAGGTGTGTGTTCAGAGGCTGTTACGTGCTCTTACGTTAGACAGCTTTGCTAACTGCCCCAGTAGCTCTGAACTTCATCTTGGAAAACTTTGGAGTAATTTTAGACTCTGGAGGATCACATTGTGTCATAGTTGTTCTGTACCCTTTGCTCATCCTTTCTCAAGACTGATTGCTTATGGAGTGATTACCTCTTTCAAAACTAAAAGACAGGGATGTAGCACAGTGAGCTAAACCACTGCCTTACTTTCTCCACTGGTTCTGTCTTTTCTGCTCTAGGACTTAGGCCAGGCTGCCATGTTGTAGTGAGCCTCTTGATTTTAAACATGTAAAATGGTTCCATCTGCCAACAATCACAGTGTTCTCTTAGTTTCTGAATCAGTATGCATGGCTTGGTATGTGTATTATGGTGTCTGTGTATGTGGTATGTGAATATATGTGTGGTGTGTGAAGTATGTATATATGGTATGCTTGTGATGTGTATGTAGTGTGTGTGTGTGTGTGTGTGTGTGTGTGTGTGTGTGTGTGTGTTGAACTAAGCTCTTGCCCCAGATGGTTTAAATGGCTTCTCTCTCACAGGTTCAGCTTGCTGTTTCTTCCACACAAGTTAAAGCACTGTGCATTCTCCCTTTCCTTTTGATCAGTGTCTGCTCCATCTTCTCCAGGGAGCTGTCACTCTCTCATGCTCCCCATCTGCTTTGGGTGCAGCCTGTGCTCCCCAGGAAGCCACTGTTAAACATGTCCCCTTCACTTACAGCATGTCTTGTTTGAGATGCACATTTCTAGAACTGATCATCCTCTGGAAAATGACTATTTGATTTGATTTTCTTTTTTCTTTTTTCTTCTGTTTTTCCAGACAGGATTTCTCTGTGTAGCCCTGGCTGTCCTGGAACTCTCTCTGTAGACCAGGCTGGCCTCGAACTCAGAAGTCCGCCCGCCTCTGCCTCCCGAGTGCTGGGATTAAAGGCGTGCGCCTCCATGGCCCGGCTGTTTGATTTTCTATAGGTGCTCTGTCAGTGTCCATTGGGAGCATCTTGCCTTCTTCAGTCACACTTATTCCTTAGTCTTCCCAGCTTCCCAAGACAGAAATGTGCCTGTCTCTCTCGCTCTCTCTCTCTCTCTCTCTCTCTCTCTCTCTCTCTCTCTCTCATCTCATCTCACGTCATACTTCCATGCTCCTCAACACAGAATCCAGAACATCCACAGTGCTAGGGAGCACACATCTACTTATGCAGCATACCTGACTGTGCCATACCCCACCAGAGGTCAGGCTTTCCTGCTTCGACCTTTCTTCTATGGATATTATATAAGATGCTCTCTTGTCTCTTTCCTTGATCAACTGCTAAGATTGGTTAGGTAGGTCTTCTGATGTGTGATGTGTATATCTTTTAATTACATCATGGTTCAAATATAAAACCCCCGCTTATATATCCCTGTCAGCTTATAGATCAGAGGCTTGGTTACTAGCTCATGGGATCCAGGAAAGGTGACTGGATCTTGAAAGGCTGTAGCTTCACCAATGAATGAATCCGTGGCTGAATGGACTGTTAGGTGACAGGTGGTGGGATCCAGTTACAGGAGGTTGGTCACATGTATCTTCTCACTTGCCCTTCCTTGCTGTCTCTCAGCTTTCCGCTGCCATGAGGTGATTGGTTCCACTCCATCCTGCTTCTCTACCCACAACAGTTCCAAAGCAGCAGAGCCAACTGTGCTGCTCAGTTTTTGTCAACTTAATATAAACCAGGGTAACCTGGGAAGAGGGGATTTCAGGTGAGAAACTGTTTCCATTGGATTAGCCTGTGGGTAGAGCATTTTCTTATTAATGACTGACATGGGAGTAATACCACCCCTGGGAAGGCTGAGCAAGTCAGGAAGAGCAAACTAGTAGGTAAGGTTTCTCTATAGTGCCTGCTTCAGTTCTTGTGTCAGGCTTCTGTGTGGCTTCCCTAAAGGATAGACCATAAGATGTAAGCTGAAATAAACCTTTCCTTCTCTAATGTCTCAGTCACTGTACTATTGCTGTGAAGAGACGCCATGACCATGGCAACCCTCATAAGATAAAGTATTTAACTGGGGCTGGCTTACAATTTCAGAGGTTTAGTCCATTATCATCATGGTGGGGAGCATGGCAGCACCCAGGCAGACATGGCACTGTTGTAGTACTACAGATGAGCATTCTACATGTAAGACACCAGGCCTGGCTTGAGCTTCTGAAACCTCAAAGCCCCAAGTGGCACACCTCCTGATAGTGCCACTCCCTGGTGACCAAGTATTCAATTCTGCAAGCCTACTGCGACCATTCCTATTTACACTGCCACACCTAAGTTGTTTTTGGTCAGTGTTTTATGACAGCAACAGAAAATCACACTGGGACATCAACTGACTCAATCCTCTGACTCCATGAGCCAATTTATAATATAATCTTTTCTGCTGGAAGTTGTTTTTCTCATCTTTCTGGAGACAGTCTCTCGCTGGCTTGGATCTCACCAAGTGAAGTAGGCTGGCCGGCCAGGGAGCTGCTTGTCTCTGGCTTCCAGTGCTGGGTTAAAAGGAAACTGCACCATGCCCAGCTTTGTATGTGGGTTCTGGAGATGGGACTCGGGTTCTTGTGTTAAAGTTATTTTACTGACAACACATCCTCAGCCTTCAATGTCACTGAGTATCATGTTGATTTGAGTGAAGACGAAACAAAACAAAAACAAAAACACTCCTGGGTAGAATCAATTTACTTGGAATGTGCAAGTCCAGTGGGCACATCAGCAAGGATGACACACCATGCTGGTGGGGTTAGTATTTTTACACATCCTGTGAATTGGTTGTGGTGCTATTAGGTGTGAAGATGTATTATGTGATGTCTACCTGATCTAAAAGTGAAAGCTTACTAGTAATGCCATATTTTTGATGCAGTTAATTCTCTGTGTCAGTTTGTTGTTGTTGTTGTTGTTTCAAAAGCTTTAGACTGTCGTTCACTACCTGTGTAAGATGCCCGACCTCTTGGTATTGTGGACTGTGCTGATCGTTGCTGGTTGGACTTCTTGCCTTGGTCGGGGCTGTCATGTGTTACAGTTGCTATACTGGCATTTGCCATATCTATTTTCACCCGCAGCTTGCCTGCATCTTTCCACCCACACTATAACAGCAAAGTTACAGGAATCAGTAAACACTGCAATGGTCTCAATCCCACAATTAAAAGACATAGATTGGATTAGAAAACAGGGTTCATCTTTCTGCATCATCTGAGAAACACACCTCACCATCAAGGACAAGGACAGATATCACCTTAGAGTAAAAGGGCTGATCATGGCTGTACACCAGCTTTTGTGAAGGTATCATCTGTGCATGTAATTAGCGTATTTCTGTTTGAGTTCAGCTCAGCTATGAAGCGTCTTTCAAGGAAATCTGTGCCTTTGTGATAATATCCAACTCTGGTTACTTTCTAAGCCTTTACAATTAGTGTCCAGGCTTAGTGGGTAATGCCTAATAACATTCAGGCACAGGTCACCTGAGAGGTCTGTAAAGGAAGCTGAGCAAGCAGCCTTGAATGATGACATTTACCCTGAGGCCAACACATTGTCCACACATTGATGCCACAGTCACTGTTGGAACTAGATATGCACATTAGGAGTGAGCAGTGAGCTGGGACTGAGGGATAGTTTGCTGAGAGGAGTCAAGGGGAGGCTGGTGACAGACTGTGCAGCTCCGCCCATGGTCTTGCACATAGCCCAAGCTAGAGAGACCTGGACCTTCACAGGTCACCGATTCCTCTGAGTACCTCGAATCTGGCCTGGTGACTGGCACATAATCATTACTAGAATTTAGCTCCTTTGCTTTTACCAGTGATACTATGAGATTTTCTGCCCGCATTGTTTAGGTTCTGTGTTTGGATTGTAGTCTCTTAATTCTGTATTACATTTTCAATCCAGTAGAAAAGTTTGGCCCAGGTAACTGTGAACCTAACTGAGGTCAATGCTCTCTGGAGCCAGTGGTGATCTGCACAGAGAGAACAGGAAATGACATGCCCAATCATTTTTTTTTTTTTTTAGTATGAAATTATCATCTATATCTAATATAGAGTGGAATCATGAGATATCATGTTTGACATAGATTTGAAACACATCAGTTGTGTTTTACGTATTCTACCTACACCATTGAGATACTTGTACTGCCAGACTGTTTTAAAGCTAAACTCATATATCAGATCTCATTTCATGCATATGATTTCCTGATCAGAAAACCAGTGTGATATGATCACTGCAACCTGTCATACCTAGCAGCTTTGATAATTATTTCAGAGTCTTTCAGAAGCTGCTCGGGGCTTTCTCCCCAGCTACTTGTAAACAGTGGGGAAGTTACTCTACCTTACAATCGCACTTCATTGGTTTCACCAAATCTGTACTGTCATCAGGGTTTTTACTCTTCTGAGTAGTGCCTAGGTGGAGGGACCCCTGGGCTGTTTGCACTGGGGGACTGGTGGCTTCCTTTTTTTCTGGGACCAAAAACATTAGACGAACACTCTGTACCCAACCCTGTTATAATGACTTACGTCATAGGTTTTACTGGGCAAAGTTGTGAGGAGTTTGGCAGTAAAGTTTGGTAGTATTCTCTGTTTGAAGTGGCCCTTGTTTGGCTATCTTGTCCCCAGCTGGGTGCAGTTTGGGGACTCTCCTGGGCCAGGTTGGAAGAGCTAGAGGTGATGGCTTATCCCTATTTCTGGTCCCATTTCTACCTGCTGATCTACCAAGATAGCAGGTATGTAGTCCCACTGACTCACTCCCACTGAACTGCCCAGTGTGCTGTCCCTGCTACAAGGGACTGGATGCCCTGAGACCCTGAACAAAAAGAAAGAAGCTTTCTTCCAGTATGTTGTTCTGTCTAGTATTTTGTCATGCTTGGGGCTTTGTTAAGAAATCACAAAATTTATTTGACCTCAGGACTTGTTGTTAGGTAACATTTGTCAGGCAGAATATATTTTGGAGGAGGCTGTCCTAACAGGGAAATGCTGTCTCCGGATAGCAAAATAGAAAAGTTTGACTTTAGCCGGGCCGTGGTGGTTGCTCGTGAGGTAGCTCGCGAGGCAGCTCGCGAGGCAGCACTGGGCTGGACTGCCCTTTATTTGTGAAAAACTGGCCAAACAAGACTTCAAAAACGTTTAAGCAGTTGCAGTGCACAGACATCTTACAGATGTCCTCATTTCCATGTAGTCTTAAAATTTGTTTATTTTATTTTGTTTTATTTTATTTTTTTTAAAAAACACTTTGTTCTAAATAACTCACAGCACAGCTGGTTTAAGGAAGCCATTCAAATGCCTTCCCAGTCTGAAACTCAGCATGCGAGTAGAATGGAACCCATGGGGCTTTGCTTAGAGTCAGACACATTTCTACTCACATGTCCAGCACAGAGGGAAAGGATAGGCCAGGAGCTGGGAGGCTTGACCTTCTAATCCCTTGTGAGGCCTATGGGTCCTTGCCTGTGTTCTGGCTTTCCTCTAATTCTCCCGTTCACCTTCACAGTGCTGCCCTCACACGCACCTGTTAGACATACACACTGACATATTACAGGCTACGATCTGCATAGGAGGGAGACATGAGAGTTTTGGTCCTTTCTGAGTTTGGGTCACCTTGCTTAATATCATACTTTAAATCTCTACCTGATTTCCTAAAATGTTCATGATTTTTTTTTTTCTGAGTACTATTCCACTTTGTATATGTACCACATTGTCGCTGTCTATTCATTGTTGGGGACAGCTAGGCTGGTTCAGTTTCTTTGCTGTAGTGAACAGAGTGGCAGTTTACACACAGATGGGCCAGTATCCCTCTGGTAAGGTGTAAAGCCCTCTGGGTATATATGCCCAGGAATAGAGTGGCTGGATCATATAGTAACTGCTTAAAACATGAATGGTCAAGAGGCCAGCAAGGATAATTGTTCTCCATCCAGTCCCTCCTCTGTCCTCTGTGGGGTATAGGAGTGACAATGGAGTTGGGGGCATGGTGTGAGGGCTCTTTCCTCTCTAGCTCAGCTCATGTGATGTCCAACTTGCTTCTTCTATACCTTCCTGATCTGCACACTGGATCAGCACCTTGCCAGGCAGGGTTTGTGTGTGTGTTTGTGGTGTGTGTGTGTGTTGCGTGTGTGTATGGTATGTGGTATGTGTATGTATACGTGTATGTGTGTGTAGTGTATGTGCTTGCATGTATGTCTGTGTATATGTGGTTCTCTCTCTCTCTCTCTCTCGCTCTCTCTCTCTCTGTGATCTGTGAATTGTGGGGCTGCTTTGATCTCTGGTGCCATAATTTTTCTCTGTTACTTACAGTCAAACTACAACTCCAAGCCGAAGAGAGAGGAGTTGTGTCTATCAAGGGAGTGTGTGCCAACCGGTACCTTGCTATGAAGGAAGATGGACGGCTGCTGGCTTCTGTGAGTAGTGCTTTCTGTGAGGGGTTTCTTTCATTTGCTCTGTGCAGTTATTTACTAGCATTGGTACTGATTCTTTGTTTGGGTTTCATGTGCATCATTTTTATCATTGTATTTCTCTAGAGAGTAGCATTCCCTGCATTTCATAGACTTTAAGACTCAAGCAGGGAGGGACACACAGTGCATGTAAGATGGAGTCCAGGCATTCTACAGTCACACTGGCTCCTAATCACTATGCTTTTCTCTGCAAAATGATTGGAAAAAACAGTCTCCCTTATGGTTGTTTAAAGGCACACATAAAACTTGATTATTAGTTTTGAAGTTTCTTCTTTAGACTCATAGGAAATATTTGCCCTTTAGATTATTAGTTGAGAGAGTGGGCTTCTAGCCTAAACACAGATGCTGACCCCATCCCTTGATCCCTCATGTGTATCACAGGTACATTGACCCCATCTTAACACAGCTTTGCAAGGATTTAAGTGGGTATTATATATCATTTTTACACTGTATCATAGCTAGTCAGGGGCTCTGGCTCTTGGCTAGTATTCTTTCTCTGAATGAAAGCCCCCTCCCAGTGTCTCCTTCACCATTAGAACTGGAGGGACAGACTGTTGGACACACAGTGCACAGAGAACAACAGTACGGTAGAATCAAGCCATAGGACACAGGGCACACTCCTGCCTCTTACAGGAGTGGGTGGGGCATGTGTAAAGGACAGATTGTATGGTCTTGAGAATGGCATCAAGGGCGTTGTGCTAACAGGCCAGTGTTCTTCCCCTGAACTCAGCTCTGCCTACCCTCTCTAGCGTCCTGGCAGATAATACCATAGCATTGAGTGGTTCCGGTGTTGTCGGCTGTACAGCTTGTTCATATCTTTTCTTTCTGAATGAAGGTGTTTAGATTTTGGAAAGAGATTTTTCTAATCATCAATTTTCAGACCCATCATCCGACAGAGATATTGTCATCAGTAAATGCAGTGTCACTGATTGCTGTCATCAGTCAATGACAGATTGCTGTCATCAGTCAAGGTGAACTTGGCAGGATAATTGACAAAGCTGTGTGCAGGGCTTGTAATTGTCATTCGGCAGCTAAAAACATTTCAAGGCCCTCTTCAAGAGTAGCCCATGATGATAGAGTGTGCAGTATGCCGGGTGTGCTAGACAGCAGCCTTAAAGAGCCGAGTATCACATGTTCTCTGCCCTAATGGGTCCATTGTGCAGGAAGGCAGAGGTGTAAATGTGGGTGCTTTGCTGAGTCCCAGCCACACTTCACACACGTGCACACAGGAGAAGGTTGGGGGTACTGCAATACAAGGAGTAATTTAGGGAAGAAAGGGACTAGCTTGTCTAGAACTCACGGAGGTGAGTTGTAAGTAGAGTGCTGGGTGAAAAGGACCCCAGGCAGGGGTTGAGCTGAAACAGCGGGTACCAGAGGCTACTTGACACATCTGGAAAATTATGAGCAACTCACCGCAGCTGGAATGTGACCCACAAAGGACAGAGCACAATGAAAGGGAAGAGAGAAGGCTGGAGAGGCAAGCAAGTTTTTCTTCAAGTCTTCCATCACACTAGTCATGCTCACTGTGAGGCTGTAGAGCGCCAAACCCAGTAGTGTTTGCCCTCGGCTGAGAGCACTCTGGCAGCAGTATAGAGTGGCTCCCGGGAGCCTGGGGTGTCAGGGAGACTAGAGTGGAAGAGAAAACACTGCTGCGGTCACTGCAAACGAGGGCATCACAGGGACTGGGGAAGGCGGGTAACGGTAGACAGAGGCACAAGACTCTGCGTTCACTTTAAGAATGAACACTTTTTACTTTCCCCACGGCTGTTTATATGTTGTGTACTAGCTGTTAGAGAGACCACTGCAAGCAGAGCTTGAGCAAACAGTACCTTTGACCCCTTTATCCAATATCTTCCTTCTGTACTGCCCTGCCCTTGTGACCTTATTAGGTGACCTTATTTAGGACATTCCTCCTAGGCTTTATTCGTAGCTTTCCACAGTCACAGGATCGCATCTGGGTTAGGGTTTGTGTCCTAAAGGAACTGCAGACTGTGTCTGGACCCCAGCAGAACACAAGCAGCATTTGCAGGGCTGTGTTGAAGCGTACTGATCATGTTTTGGTCATAACTGGCTGTGGACTCCACTAGCCCTGTAGCCTTAAGATTCTCTTCTTTCCTTTCCACTTCAGTCTTAGTCGATGAATGCCTCACTAGGGTGAGAGTGATCACAGTGAGTCCTTATGACAGTCACAAAAGGAACTCGTCTCAAGAACATAGGCTGGGATGGCGGGTCCATCTACAATGGTTAAAAATCACCACAGTTTTCAAGAGTGCCAGAGACAGAAGCTGCCCCGCTGTCCACCACCATCTCTGTGGTGACTGGGTTACAAACAGGAAGAAACGAGCCAAAGATGGCAGAGGTGAAAATGGGGCTGTTCAGGTCTTCATGGGGAATTCTGACCTTTTTTCTTGGCAAATAGATGTGAAGCTTCATAATGTACTAAGAACTAGGTAGGGTTTCCATTCCCTTCCTCAGCAAGGAAGCCACTGCTGCAAGAGGAACGCCATCTGGCTCTCCCAAGTTTTACTGGAGTTTGCTCTCTTTAGTGCATGCTAACTCTCTTCATGATGCAACCAAATACCACCAAGCTGACAGAGTAAGAGTCAGTTTAGTCAAGTTTAGAGATTTATCACAGACCCCCAGCATGGAAAAAACCCAATGGCTACACACACATGGAAAATTCGAGATCTGTCAGGTTCTTCTGAGGAGGGTACAAGCCAGATTGGCTGTGGTAACAGCTAGTATGTGTTCTTCCCCCACCAGAGGGCCCAGTCCTGCTGCCAAGTCACAAACTAATCTCCGGCCTCAGCATTCAGTATGGCTGTCTGCCATGCTCTCTCAGCAAGTCCCTCTTCTCAGCTGGGCAGGGTGGACTGTCAGTCTTCCGATGAAGAAGTGCTGTACCTCACAGCAGGAGGGGGTGCTGATGGCCTAGCTCAGTAGTCTTTCTCTCTGAGTCATATCTGCCATGTTCAGCTGTCAACAGTAGTAACTTCTGGAGTAACTCCAGTGTCCTGATCAGAAGCCATCATTTGGGGTTGTGAATATGCCTCGTGTCTGGAGAGGCTGTTTGTAAGCTTGTACTTGACACAGGCATAAGTCCATCTACCTTCTACCTGGCCCCACGGCACTCTGTGTGTGATGGCAGTGACATTGGATTGCTCTGAATGCTACCCACTGAATGACAATGAGGACATGATCACTCCTAGGTAGATAGTTGAGGAGAAGGTTTTTATTGTAGATGAGAGAGTTCAGCCAGAGGCATCTGGAAGAGTCCAGACTGCGCATGGCCAGCAGAATAGACTGGATCATAAGAGGAGTGGGAGGAGGAGAGGAAGAGAGATGAGCCAGGAGCAGAGGACCAAGAAAGGAGACAGAAAACCAAGAGAACCAAGAAGGGAGCCAAGGGGCCAGGAGGCAAGTGGACAAAGAGAACACAATGCCAAAATGGCCGGGTTATGTAGGAAAAAGAATCTGAAGGAAGGGCTCAAGGGCTGGGTTTAGAGTAGGGGGCATTGTGTGTGCATGTGTGAGTGTGTGTGCATGTGTGAGTGTGTGTGCATGTGCGTGTGAGTCTGCATGTGTGAAGAGGAGCCCAGACTCTATAACAGGTACTTGTGGTGCCCAGGGAGCCTGGTGGCCTGGGTTCACTTTGATATATTCATAGGCACCTCAGTTAGCTATTGGTCTTGAATTTCGTTGGGATCTAACACCAGCTGTATGATTCCTGTAGTGGTTCTCCAACATACTCACCCTCTTGGGGACAACAGTACCTCAGAGAGTCGTGATGGCTGTACTGCTGTTTGAAGATATGAGAAAGGAATTGCACTGGTGTAGCAGCAGTGGTCTAAAAGCATTCCAGTTAAGGATTGCTTATGATTTCAAACTGTGTTTGTGTGTGCTCATATGTGTGGATACGCATGCTGTTGAGGCCAGAGCTCAGCCTTGGTATTGTTCCTTGGGTGCAGTACACTGTGCTTTCATTTTCACATTTCTTTTTATTTATTTGCACTGTGTGACTGCTTGTTTGTGTGAGTACGCCTGGGTGGAGCACCTGTCGAGGTCAGCAGAGGGTGGAAGATCTCCTGGGACTGATGGCATAGGCAGTTGTGTGTCTTGAGTTTTTTAAAAAATTAAATAATCTTATTTATTTACATCCCAAATGTTGCCTCCCCACCTGATTTCCCCCTCTCAGAGTTTTTTCCCATTCCCCTTCATCTCTGAGAGAGTGCTGCACCCCATACCAAGGAACCCCCCTTTCCTGGGGCATCAAGTCTTTAGAGGATTAGGTGCACCCTGTCCCACTGAGGCCAGACAAGGCAGTCCTCTGCCACATATGTGCCTGGGAGCTTGGACCGGCCTGTGTATGCTCTTTGGTTGGTGTGCCTTGATTTTTTTTTTTTTTTATCTGTTTGTTTGGTTGGTTTGGTTTTGCATGGGATATCTTGCTGGAGCTTGCCAAGTAGGCTAGGCTGGCTAGCCAGCAAGCCCCAGAGACCTCCCGTCTCTACCTCTCCAATGCTGGGGTTGCAAGCATATGGTAACAGGTGTTTCCTCAGTCTCACAGAAATCTACCTGCCCCTGTCTCCTAAGTGCTGTGATTAAAGGCAGGTGCCCCCACACCCAGCAATGCCAGGCTTTTTAAATTCCAGTCTGGAACTCAGATTCAGGTTCTCGTGCTTGAATGGCACATGCTCTCCCAGCATCCCCCCAGTCCCTGCAAACATGTTCTGAAAAGGCTTCCTACTTTTCTAACAGCACTGCACCTCTGCAAAGGCCTGTACTTGGCTGGGGTTGGAGCTCTTCGGTGTATGACAGGCTTCTTACTCAGTTTCTTATGAGGAGGTGTTTTTGTTGCTCTAAGTTACAGAAGCCCAGAACAAATATTAAGATCAACGGTTCTACTGAATTCACACAAAATTGTAGATTTAAACAAAATTGCATCTAGTGAGTTTAACTGAAGGTCTTGGTTGCAATACCAAACAACTTTGAAGGTAGAACATGTAGAAGAAAGTATTGATGAGCCCTCTCTGTGAGGAGGTCGCCTGTGGTTTCCTATCTGAGGCTACAGATTGTATCACCCTGGACAGGATTGAAGGAAGAGTCAAATGGTGCTTTTGTTGGCCCGTGTAGTGAATGCTGAGGGGCTGTGTTTTAGTTAATCCAAAGCGTGTTTCACACACAAGACAATGATTTGAGGAGTCTTAATGGCGACATGAATTCTCCAGTGCAGAAAAGTAGGGAGGTAGTGTTTTAGGGTTCAGTGTTTAGGGCTCAGTTTTGCAGTCTACACTGACCAAATTTGTCAGAAACAGAGAGCTAAAGAAAAAGCTACATCTTTGTAAAGATGGATTGAATGCAGAGCAAGACCAAGAGAATTCCTGCTCTTGGAAACCATTCCCAACAGTTCTCTGCAGCCTTTTTATAAGATTGAGACCACGTTGGCTCTTAAAGTTTTCCCATTTGTGGTTTTTATTTAGTTCTAAAATGCTCAACATGAATACTTACATCACATCTGTTTTTAATTCTCAGAAATTGTGTGAGCAAATGCATTTTGAGATTTCTATTGAGCAAACTCCTTCATAAGCCAAACTGCAGGAATCAAAGTACTGTAAACGAGTAAACAGCTCAGAAAACAGAGCATGGGGAAATGACCGTAAGGTTGAAAACCTAAAACAGAGCAGAGGACCAGAGCCAGTGTGCAAGCGGGAGGGGTGCCGGCAAGTCTCCAGGCATCCTGCTGTGTCACAGATGTTTCTTACTATGTGGAGACCATCTGATTCAGTGAGGCCTAGAGAAGGTACAGAATTTGGTCAGATATCCTGCACATTAAATAGGGATTGAGGCAAAGCTGGAGTCCAGGCTGGAAGCCATCACAGATGTCAGGTCAGGGCCACTGGACTCTTGGAAAGAGCCATCTTCTCAGTTTCCTCAGAGAGTCTATATGCAGCACAGTTAAGCCATATTCTATATTCCAGTTCAAAGCCAGACTTTTCTGGCCCAGATTCTCTCTTATTCAGATTCTGCAACATGAGTGTAGCTTTATTTTAAGCGATCTACAGTATTTTATTTGCTTATTAATTTAGTAGATATTTATTGATCTCTTTCTATGTGGCAAGCATGGATACCACAACATATATAATAAATCAAATTTTCCACATTGGATTTATAGGAAGACTTTCGCCATGTAGCAGCTGACTCTCTTAATATACTAGCTTTATTAATTATCCGAGGGTTTCTTATGCTGTATTCTGATCATTTTCTCCCCATTCCTTCTCTAACTCCTCCAAGAGCCATCTCCACCTTTCCACTGCCCACCACCATTTTGTATTCTATTTCTAAAAAAACCCCACTGAGTTCAGGTAGTGCTGCCCATGTACTCCTGGGTGTGTGTGTGGGGGAATCACATCATGGATTGTGGTTGACCAATCAGGGGCCAGATCCTTTAGGGAAACTGATTCTCTCCTCTAGAAGCCATCAACCATCATTAGGGGTGGAGGCTGGCAAGCCCCTCCCACATCCTGCCTAGAATGCTGACTGGTTTGATCTTGTGTCAGTCTTATGCAGGGAACAACAGCTGCCATGAAAGCAGTTTACTCTTAAGAGATGATACATTTTAAGAAGGACACAAACTAAAGGGACATACATGTATAAATAAGCTGTATCTATGGATAGTGGAGAGATAAGAATCACTGCTTTAAATCAAGGATTTGCTTTTATTTTATAACTAGAGATCGCTCAGCCACTGGAGAGATTATTATTTTCTGCACATGTATGTATGGTGAAGGTGGTGGTGTGTTGGGGGGGGGGAGCACAAGCACGTGCACCTGTATGAGGAGGCCCATGGTTGACATCGGGTATCTTCCTTGATCCCTTGCCCACCTTATGTATCAAAGCACGGTGTCCCAGCAACAGTTTTAGGTCAACCTGACACAAACTGAGTCATCTAGTTAGAGGGAACTTTAACTGAGAAAATGCCGCCACCAGATTAGTCTGTGGACCATCCTTATGGTCTATTTTCTTGATTTTTTATTGATGTGGGAGGGCCCTGCTTACTGTGGGTTGTGTTCTGCTAGGGCTGGTGGTCCTTGGTGTCCTAAGAAAGCGGAGCTGAGCAAGCCAGTAAGAAGCACCTCTCCATGTTCTCTGCCTCTATGTTCCTTTCTTGACTTCCCTCAGTGATGGACTGTGATGTGAAACTGTAAGCTAAAATAAATCCTGTCCTTCCAAAGTGGCTTTTGGTCATGGTGTTTTACCACAGCAACAGAAACAATAACTAAGAAACAAGGTTTCTTGTGGACTCTGGAGTGATTTTGGCTAGGTTGGCTAGCCAACCTTGCACTGGGGATCCCGTCTGCCTTCCATAGACTGGGCTTACAGGTGACCTCCACTCCCACCTGGCATTTATGTGGGTTCTGGGCACCTCAGTTTTGTCCTCACACTTGCATGGCAATCACTTTATCCATCGTGCCATCCCCCCAGATGGAAGGGCTCTTTTCTGGTAACTCTTGAAGGTCTAGGGTCTGGCTTTTGCATTAATTGTGTTTTATTTTTATTGTGTGGTTTAATGTATTTAGAATGGACATGTTTGGGGTCAGTATATACCATACAATGATCACATCAGGGTAAATCTTTCTTAAGAATACAATGTACCTTTATAACAGTTTTATTGCAAGAAAGTCAGGAAGATAGTCTGCTGTGTTTCTCCATTAGGTGGCTGCCTGCCTGTCACACAGCAATAGCAGTAGCTAAAGTCCATAGTGACTACCACAGCTTAGTTTTCCCCTGAAGATCGTCTTCAGGGCCAGCTTTGGTCATCCTGTCTCTGTAGTTTCCTCTAGACAGTGACCATTTCTTAGACTCTCCTTATTTTTCATTACTTTGCAGCCAGGCATCTTTAGGATCCTCTAGTGTGGGATTGCCTGGTGTTTTCCTTGTGGCTAGACAGAGTTCTGAAAGTTTGAGAGGAGAACCACAGAAGTACAGACTTCATCCTTTGGTGGAAAGTGGGTGTCTCCACTCTGAAGTTAGTCTTTCCTCTCCTTGGGAAGGGAGTCACTAAGCAGGAGTTCACTGTTAAGGGATGGACCACCATAAGGAAGTCACCATGCAGCAGTTCACACCTAGGGGATGGTGTGTTGAGGTAGGACGTCACCATGCAGCTGTTCACACCTAGGGGATGGTCAGAACAATGTATAGATCACTCTTACAGGGTGGAGCTTAGTTTTGTTGTATGTCCTTGAGGGAGGGAATGTTACCTATAAGTTAAAGTTTCTTTATGTAGAAAATTTGTCGGTTCTCTATTTACTCTCCAGTTCAATCATCTTTATATTTATTTATTTAGACAAAGACTGACTTTGTTGCTGGAACATTCGAGAACTCTTGCATTTGGCTCTGTGCTTTTGACACTTCTCACTGTGTTTATTTTGAGCACTTCATCATTTCTCGGGCAGCAGTCCTTACATGTAAATCCCCTGCTGTAGCTTAGAGTGATCCATTTCTCCAAGGAGTCTCGCTCTTTTTATTGGAAGATGGAATCACACGATTTAGTATGCTTGTTGCTTTGGAGTTGCAGTTGCTAAGCTCCGTCAGAGGTTGTACATTACTAACCTTCTTATACACATATGCGTACATGTTTCTGTATCTAACCATCCGAACCTGTGTTACACTAAACATGGATTAGTATGTCCTGAGGTCACCATCTCACCCATGATCTGTTGGTTACCCTGGAATATTTTAGCCCCTTCTCCTTGCTTGGCTCTCATCTCCACACCAACAGAGCCTTGCTCATGGTGCCTCTTCAGAGCAGTAGAAAAGAAACTAAGACAAATGGCTTCTTGGGATTATTGTTATGTAGTACCCTGTGGCATTCCAAGTTCACCAGTACTTTTCAAAATTCCATTCTGTAGTTAGTGAAGGGAAAGGCCCAATGATTATGAGCACTTGTTCTTTCAAAAGCCCCAGATTTGATTCTTGGTGGCTCACAGCCATTGGCAGCTTCAGTTCCAGAGGATCTGATACCCTCTTCTGACCTCTGTGGGCACATACATATATACAGGCTGAATATTCATACTGCTGATTCCTCAGAAACCAGTATATTCTGGATTGCTTATTCTTCAGAAAGAAATCTGTTCCAGATTGTGTATTTAGAAACTGGAATGTTCTAGATTGCTTGTTCTTTGTTACTGATTGGTATTTGGAGATTGTCAATCTCACACCATTCACTGTTTCAGAGTATTTTTGGACATCAGGCAACCTTCGATGTTTTCTACACAACAAACTAAAAGCAACTTTGGTTACTAGCCAACTTCAGGGAACTTATGCTGTCCCTCCTTTTTTGTGGGAAGAGTACTTTAGGCCAACCTTTTGACATTATTTCCCTTTAACCTCATGACAAGTGTAAAAGTGAAAATGTCTAACTGTCAAGCTACCCCAGGGTTCAGGAGTGTGGGTGTGAGACACCTGGAGGAACATCCCTCCATGTTACAACATGTGGCCCTCCTAGGGTCCCCTCAACATTTAAGTTGTAATGTGCAGAGTCCCAGGTAGTGTGATCATTTGCCCTCCATGAGGGGTTGCCGCCTAATACCTTGCTGACTGGTCACAGGGTGACTCCTGTCCAGGAGGCACCGTCCTATTCACAGGGGTTCCTGGCGTCATCCATTGGCAGAACTGTCACATTTTTGACCTGAAGTCTTGTTCCCTGGTTATCTTGTTGTCCTCTCAGTGTTTACATGAAAAGCCTAAAAACACATTTTCCTTTCTTTTTCAGAAGTGCGTCACAGAAGAGTGTTTCTTCTTTGAACGGCTGGAATCTAATAACTACAATACTTACCGCTCACGGAAATACTCCAGTTGGTATGTGGCACTGAAACGAACTGGGCAGTATAAACTCGGATCCAAAACGGGACCTGGACAGAAGGCCATACTGTTTCTTCCAATGTCTGCTAAGAGCTGACTCACTTTAGACACTGTCACTGAGAGAGAAGAAAGGAATGTCTACAGCTGAGTTTGGATGCCTTTTATGTAAGACACTTAACCATTACCTCAGTAAAGGAAAACAACAATTTTTGGAAAATATTCAGGCTTTGCCATTTTATATAGCTTTGGTTGTGACCCAGTGAGAGTTAGAGCTACGATCTTGTTCATGTATTTCCTTTATTTGAAAAGAGGATTTGAAAATATGTACATTTATGAATTTCCACCATGGACATCATGTATGTGAGAAAACTGGTGCCAGGTATGAATGCTGGCATTCAGTGTGTCCCCATTGAAGCTTTGTAACTCTCTGGCAGTTCCCTGTGATAGAGTTTGTAGAACAGGCCTGTGTACACCGCAGGGAGTTTCTCCATGCTGAGGTCAATTTTGTCAAACCCTTCCCTGTGTCCGTACAGCAGTAGCCTAGCCACCCTGCTGGTGATGGGGGTCGTGTGTTTAGTCCTGGCCAGGTTTTCTAGATCAATCCATTCACACTTCAAGCATTCCTGCTGGCAGAAGTTGATGGTGAAGGAACATGGCTGCAGGCGGCAGATCAGGTACATGTCTGACATCCCAAAGGCCCCAGGGCTCCTGTGTTGCTGCCGGATGCTCAACAGGGACCTAAATTCTGACTTGACACCAGTCTCTTCAAACACCTCTCGAACTGCTGTGTCTCCTGTGTGCAAAAGAGAGAGACAAACATAAAGATTTCATGCTTAGAGATGCTGTCAAAGATTTTCAGTTAAAATCTGGAAGTTTAAGAGCAAAATTTTGCCTTCACACTGCTTTCTGGACATTGTGAAATACACTTTGTATTTAAGACACTGAGAGTCTCTTTGGAGGCTTATACATGTGTATATTAGAAGTCACATCTTCTTAACCTCTTCCTGTTCTATTTCCCAAAGGCAAAAACACATTTGCAAACAGAGCTGCAGTTACTACGCTGATAAGTCCTTCACTATTGTCCCTGCCTGAGTTTGTGGTTGTCTGAATTGAAAGGACCCATCCCTGGTTACAGAAGTCTGTAGTGCTGCACATACTTGAGTGAGCTGTGAAATGACTCTGACTTCTTTGGGATCTCAAGTCTGCCCTCCAACCCTGGGCAAGGTCCTTTGTCCTTGTCCTGGCTGCCAGTGAACCTCAGCCTGATATAGAAACTGTGTTTCCTTGAAATCAGACTGTGTAGAACTTGGGATTAATTCATCAACACCAAAATGCAATCGCTGTCTCATCAGATACCTGTTGGTTGTTTAAATACCTTCTAATGCCTCTCTGGATGATTGTGAGACAGCACATACATTTGTCTTGCCAGTAATCCTACTGATAACACCTATGCAATGAAGAGCAATTAGAAGCACAAAGTTCCCGTGCACTCAAACCATGGACTGTCTTTCCTGCCCACTGGACATATACCAGCCCCCAAGGCATGCTCTTGTTCCTAAGAAACAGTTCTGGAAAGGCTCACAGGAAGAGTAATTTGGTCTAAAACATAAGACATCTACCTACCATTCTTTAACTATATGCTGACTTTCTCTGTTATTGAGATCTGTCCATAAGATAAGCATGGCCAAAAATTACATTCCAAAACTGAAAGCACCAAGACTAGGCATATAGCTCAGCATGTGGAATGCCTGCCTCACATGTGTGAGGTGCTCGGTACAGTTCCCAGTACCAACTACACAATGAGGGAGGGAATGTAGGCATCAAGGAACATTCTAGGCTCACAGAGTTTCTCTAGTAAGAAAATAGTTTTTATCTAGCGTATAATACATTATTAAATTTATTACTAAAAATTGTGGCACTAGTCTTAAATGTTTATAGTGGCTTCTAACTCTTGTTTAAATATATATGTATATTCTTTAAAGGTTCTAGAAAATAACCTTGGGGATCCTGCTCAGTTTTTAGCACCACTAATCTGACCAGCTGTACATAAATTACAGAATAGGACAGGGTAAATGAGAGAATGGGTGTCTTGCTTAGCAGTCACTATAGTACTATGGTGGTGACAGGACAAACACTGGGAAGTCTGAGTAGTTTAACGTGAATCAGCACATCCCTTACTGGCTGAAACAGGAAAATGAAAGCCAACAATTCTGCAATCTGAAATGTGGGATATCCTCCCCTTCCACTGCAAAATGGAAATCTCTCCCTCAGTTTTAACATGCATTTAAGTTTATCAAGAGAAACTGTTATTCCTTTTGAATTATCTTAATAGACTTTAGACTCTGCTGAAAGACTAATTACTGTATATGAGGAATAATTACTGTATACTGTATTTGCGGACGGAGAGAGATGTTTGAATGTCAGACTGGACTGGTGAACAGTAGGAGAGCAAAGCTGTTCTGAGGTGTCTCTGTTCTGTAGTACGTAATGAGAGGATGGCTGGGGATGGAAGAGTGATGGGAAGCCTCCATAATGTGGCTTTCCTTGAGCTCCCTCTAGTCCTGGTGAACATCTCTGGTTGCCTGAAACAGGACATGGTTTTCACCCATGGCACTGACATATTTTAGGAAGGTCTTTTGTTCCTTTGAACTGTACAGACACATTTAGACTCGAGCCTTGAAGACTTCAATTTATTTTGCATTTTACTAACTTAATTTCTTAAAAACACTTTGCATATCAGTGTTTCGTTTACTTAGCATTATCAGAGAATGAAAGATTCCAAACAAATGAGTTTCCAAATTAACTAGTATTTATTTACTGGAATTTTGCAACAGCCTAGTTAACAGCCAATAAATGTTGGATTGTTCAGGATGGCAACATTACAAAATTGTACTTCATGCTTTCCTAAACAAAGGTCTCAAGAATATAATTCCCATATGCTCTAGGCAATCAGAGTGCTTTTAGTTTGTTCTGTGCTGTCAAACTGTGCTATAGAAACAGGCTGGAGAAGGGCAAGCCCAGGGAAATGGTGAGTGTCAGCTTCTGCTTTTGTTTTTCCTTCAGATGGGTGAGTTATTTTGATAACCACAGATACTTAAAAAAAAAAAAAAACCAAACTAGTAGTACATTTAAAATTATCTAGGATTAAAGGAAAGATTCTGGAATTATACTTAAACCTGAATTTATACATATTTAACTTGAAAATGTTTCCCCCATTTATATCCAAGTCTGTCTGAATTTCTTAGGATCTATTAAAACTCAAACAGGGAAAAGAAACCTCACCTCAATTCATTTGAAAAGGCATGCAGAGCTGCAGATGGCTTCCCCAGTGTGGAGGGTGAGAAAACTAGACTAGAGTCACCTCATTCACATGCTCTCAATACCACACAGGTAATGGTGGCATTGAGAAATGGAGAAAATGAAGAAGATGGCTTTATGGGAAAAAATGGCTCTTGCTCTCAGTATTTGGTGCCCTTACAAAATACAGATGAGTTTGCACATAGCACAGGGTCTTGATACACCTTCCTTCTGCCTTAGCCTCCTTAGTGTGTGATGAGTAGGCTGTGCTAACACACCCAGGTCCTCAGAGTACACACTGTCAGCAGACTA
>JADRCH010000235.1:616151-830967 GCA_019843965.1 Rhynchomys soricoides
TGCTAACACACCCAGGTCCTCAGAGTACACACTGTCAGCAGACTACCTACCCGAGAACTGAGGAAACAGGTCACTGAGAACTTAACACCAAGGTTTGTTTATGTGTCTGAATGTCACTAGTATTGCCCATGGGCTGCTAGGAACTGGACTTGTAAATACATAGAGGGCATTTTGATCTGTACAACACTTAAAAATCAGATCTCATGAATATATACTCAAACATAAGTAAACAAGGGAGACTGCTCCAATACAGTGGCTGGTTAAGGAGAAAGGAGAATGTGCATATTAAAGAAGGCCGTTGAGAAACAGTATTGGTATCTAATGTATTATTTATCCAGAAGGATGATGTTGAATTTAAGCTAATGGCTTAAGGAACAACATGATTCTATACTGTGCAGATCAGTGACTAAGTGCGGAGTTCATCCTAGCTCCCTATAAGCTGTTTTGGAGAGAGGGGGAGGTATGTTATTTCCCACTCAAGACTTTCTCATAGGTAATTTATTATGTTTTAGGTTATTCATTATAAATAGCCGGCAAAATCTTCAAAGGAGAATTATATCATTATTTCTTTATAGTTGGTTTTATTGTACTTCAAAATTTATCTAGAAATTATTATTCACCAATCTGTGATAAAATGGTCAAGAATTTAAAATTTAATCATTGTAGCCATATTTGAAAAATCTTTATAATTAACTTTACTGATGACCTCAGAGCACCATTGGAAAGGGGCTCCCCCATAGGTATCAACTGTACGAGTGAAATGAGTATGTTAGAATGTTCTTGCTAACTTTATATCACTCAGAAGAAATCTGTCTGAAGTTTTCTAACTTAGTGTGAACCAATTAGAAACTTTAAATTCTTATTCTTAGCTACAGAGCAGAGAAGTAAACATATTATGAATTTTTCTAAACATTTTCAAGTTTATCAGAAGTATATAAATACATACCAATATCTTCTCCCGGCTCTGACAGGCCCCCAGGAAACTTCCACATGTTTTTCAACTGCAGTGCAAAGTAAAACATAAAAGTTTTTTTTTGAGACAGGGTTTCTCTGTGTAGCCCTGGCTGTCCTGGAACTCACTCTGTAGACCAGGCTGGCCTCGAACTCAGAAATCCACCTGCCTCCGAGTACTGGGATTAAAGGCATGTGCCACCACTGCCCGGCCAAAAAATAAAGTTTATGTCAGGACTTCCTCTCTTCCTCTCCTGTCTCTCACCCCACTCCTACCGTGTCCACTCGGTTGCTGAAGGAAGTAAAAGCTTGTTTGTATGATGGTTACCCTTCTCCCCCGCCCCAGCTTTCCTCCTACTTCATGGTTTCTCTTTTGAGGGAGATGGTCACTGACGGTGATTTCCTCTTATTCTTCAGGAAATAGACGTGGTGTTATTTAGTTCATGTGATAAACTCGTCTTAATGAACCTTCAGAGGGAGCTATGTATTCAGTTGTATACTTCACAGAACTTGGCTGCTAGTTAACTATGAACAGATAGGATCTTACAGATGCTGCTATGAGTAAGTAGAGGACAAAACAAATGTAGCCGCGAGGTATGCTACTCTAGATTTTTACATGCGTTTACTGTATTTTGTTTCTAATCACAGGTATTACTCAAGATTTCTGTGTGTTTATCGTTTTATGTAAAATTTAATTGCTTTTTATGGGTAGTTGAATAAAGTTATTTTGGTTTCTTGGCTATCATTTCTTTGTATTTTCTCACCAATCATTTTCTTTCTTTCTTTTTTTTTTTTCTTTTGATGTGGGAGGATGCTAAAGAGGTAAGCCTTAATCTTATTTCTTGAAAGAAATAAGATTAGATTAAAATAATTATGAGCAAGCACAGGACAGTTTTCTCATGGCTGTCATGATTGACTCCGTGTAGAATTCTGCATATGGTATGTATTCATGATACTATAAACCTCAAGAATGAGAAGTTACTTCCTAAGCCAGCAGAATTCATGCTCCTCATTCATAAAACCACTGTGGACCTTCCACTGTGTGCTGTGACCCTCTGGCTTCCTGGAAGCATGCTTCAAGAGCATGCCTCACCTCTCAGCTATGTGGGCTTGGAGGCCAGTGGCAGGGTTCCTGCTTTCCATATACTGTTGACTACTGGGTTCAGAATCCAGGCTTTCCACCTGTTTGTGTCCAACTCAGGCTTGACTTTAATCTATAAAGCATATTATACCTTACTTTATTAGTGTAGAAATCTACCTCATCTGCAGTGATTCACTGTTTTTTGCGTTACACTTTAAAATGGCTCTGGAGGCTTTGTTTCTATGGAGACTGGTAAGATATTGGACACTACAATCATAAACTCTAATAGTAATAAAAAAATGAACGATGTAACAGGTTATTTGAGAACTCAGTATTACTGTAACATTAACCATCCCATACACCATCTTTCTGTCATCACGATGAAGCCTGCCTATAGCTGCTATTTGTATGTCAAACCTAAATTCACCACTGGCTCCCAGGCACCCTCACAGTATGTCCTACCATACCTGTGAAATTACATTCCCTACTCTGTAGTCACTAGTATCAAATGTATATATTTCTGTCCCAATCCAAACAGAAAATTTATTAAAGGTTAGGGCACAATACTACTTTAGAAAGTAGTTTATGGTAGAAAATTTTGTTCAAATCAGAGATATGGCCTTAATTTAAGCCTCACAAATGACTTAGAATAATTTTAGATAGCATTTCTGAGAAACTATGTATTAGTAAGTCTATATGATGAGGAATGTTTAATTTTGTCCAGCAATATTTAACAAAGGGTCTGAAAGGGTAATTACTCTTGCTGTGCTGGCTCAAGGTCAGGGGTATACCACACAGGTAGAACAGGCATCCCCCTTCACTTTGACATCCATGCCTGAGCACTAACACATTTCTAATAGTGGCTCTTCTCTTAGTCTCTTAGGACTCTTCTTTTAGCCTTCAGTACTGCTACCAGTCTCTCTCAGATCAGATCCCCTGCCAACCCTCCAGATCACAGTGATGGCAGCCCTTGGCTGAGCTCTGTGCCTTCACCCAGTCAATTCTAACTTCTTGGTTTATTGCTCTAGCCTTTAAATATAAATTTTTATTTATGTGTATGAGTGAGTGTCTGTGTGTGTGCATTCCACACGGATGATGACACCTGTAGTGCACAGATTCCCAGAAGCTGGAGTTACAGGGGCTTGTGAGCTGCCTGACATGGCTGCAATGAGCGAAACTCTGCTAGTGCTTTAACTGCTGAGCCATTTCGCCAGTACCTTGCTTCGCCTAGCCTCTCCTCACCTCTCCTCCCTCCTCTTTCTTAACCTGGTAGGTTCCTACTCACTCTAGACTGAATTTGAAATGTCACTTCCTCTGAGGCATCTCTGGAGGCTCTTAGGGCAGAGTTAATTGTCAGTATCCATTCTAGGACAGTCCAAAGACTGTGCTGCAGGACTGCTGGGGTAACCTGTTTTGTCTCTGTTCTCTCTGTACCTGGAGCTCCTGGCAACACTAAGAATGCTGACTGATTGGATGCTACCTCAATAATGTGTCATCCCACTTAAACACTACCGACTGTAATGTTCTACAGCCATGAAGTAAGCACAACACCGAGGATCACGCTGACAGGTTCAGGTCTGTATCACAACTTTATTTAGATAAGTATCTAGGTGTTCCGTAACTGCTCAGAAATAACTATTGAAGTACCTTTCTGAATTCCCTTAGCCGTATCAACATGTCTCCATTCTACGTTTCTCTAGAGAGAACACCTTGGAAAGCAATCTATAAGGCAGAAGCAACTTACTTTATTTCGATCTTGTACAACCAGTACTCTCCTGGTACTAACATCAAATACAGCACCTTTGGGGGGGGGAGAAGATAATCACAAAGTATTAATTTCATTTATCTTCACTTCCTCCATACTAACTGGTGGTCACCCATTAAAACCCCTTATTTGAAGGCCTGGTTTGGATACCTCAGCCATGAAGACTGTAAAACATCTCCAGCAAGGAGGTAATTGCTCAGCTGACTAATGTTCTCTGTCTCCCTCCCTTCTTCCTTCTCTCCCTCCCTCCCTCCTAACAATTTGGAATGCATATGTTAAATTTGTATAATAATCACCTGCATGACTGTCTATATCTCGTGGCATAGATGAAGATCTTTTTTATCCTTTAGTATCATTTTCTTTGGTGGCTACACAGCTGAGAGTGCTTGCTGCAGCCCGTCTGGCTCTCTAAAGATACTCTCTATTGAGAATTTAGAACGTTCTCTTTCTCACAGGTTGAGGAGCTAAGAAGTCCAGGATCAAAGTGCCAACATCCAGATGTCTTGGAAGAGCTGCTTCTCATAGAGAACACTCCCACACGGGTATAAGGCTGGGCATCTTTGGCCACTGTTAATAAGGGCTCCAATGCCTTAATAAAGCTTTGCCCACAGGACCGAGCCACCTGTGCAGGCCTCACCTATTATTGTCACCACCCCAGGGATTAGGATTCTAACATGACTCAAGCATTCACACTGCAGTGCTTAAAGCACTGAAGATGCACTGGACCTTCTAATTCTTACTTCTTGAAGCACAGCACAGAGTTCAGGTCTCTGTTTCCTGGCTGTTCAGATGCCAACTATCTCAATATTTATCAGGACCTGTCGAAAGCCAGCTACATTTCCTTACTGTGTGTGCCTAAAGGTCTAATCCAGTCCTTTCGATTACTCATCCATCATTCAGACTGCTCAGTGCACTGTGGACTCTGCTAGATGTCAGGACAAAATCCACTGTCCTTCCTCTTTTTAGATTTTTTCCTCTTTGTCTTAATATGGGCGCTTTGCCTACAGAATGTCTGTACTATGTACATGCAGTACTTCAGGTCAGCTGGGACTGGAGTTACAGATGGTTGTGAGTCATGTGGGTGCCAAGAATCAAACTCTGGTCCTCTGGAGGTGCATCAGGTGCTCATAACTGCTGAGCCATCTCTCCAGCCCCCCTTTTTTTGTATTTTGTTTTGGCAATCCTGCTTCAAAAACATAAATAACTCTTTAATGATTTATACTAGAATCCTTGCAATGGGGCAACTTCAACACATCCTATCAGAAGGTATTTTCTATATACTTATCCATTCTTTTAATACTCCTTTTTGAGTCTTTCTATGTAACATACAGGAATCCTTTAAGTATTAGCTGAGCTCCTATTATGTATAAGGTATTTTTCTGGGAATACACGGTAAACACAACACGACTTCCTGCTCTGTGTGGAGTGCAGGCAAATGAAAGTCAAGTTATTCAGAACAGAAAGTGGAAAAAACAACCACAAACAAACATGCAGAGGGAATTCATGTGAAAAGAGAGCTTATTTGTAATTGAGGGCTGGGGAGATGCTCAAAGGTTAAGGACCTGTACTGTTTTGGCTGGGGACCCAAGTTCAGTTCCCAGCACTCACTTCAGATGGCTTACACCTACTTGTAACTCTAGTTCCCAGGGTCAGATGCCTTTCCTAGTCTCTACGCACCCCTCCCTCACACACACACACTCACACTCATAAATAAAATTTATTTTAAAAATCAAACATTAAAAAGTAACTAAAATGAAATACTGCACTTGGTACTTATTCTCAAGGCTGGAAAGAAGACCAATAAGTATATTAACTCCAGTGAGGAAAGTATCAGAAGATGTAAATCTAGTTGGACTTTTCAAGGGACAGAATGCCAAGAAACCTATTTTTAGATCTGAAGACTTGTGATTATCTAATGTCTCTTTTCTTTATTGTAGTCAAGAACAGCATAAACTCAGAGTGAAAAGATATTAAGAGCAATTGGAGCGACCCCTGCTGGCCACAGCACAAAGCTAAAACAACACAAGATTGGAATTAAACAGTTTATATTAGGCATGGCATGTCTCCTTTGCAGTAGCTCAGGTGTGTGTCACATGGTCATGTGAGTGTCATAAAAAGTGACCGAGTCCACACAGCCTCACAGTCTCAGTGGGAGAGCTGGGCTTTATTCCAAATGGGCACTGCTCCATCAGGACTTGAAGATGTCATCATCCACCCATCTACTCACCCGTCCGTCCGTCCGTCCGTCCATCCATCCATCCATCCTCTTTATATCCCTTAGTTCACCTATCCATGGCACACTTGGTTCCTACTTTGTTCTTGCTGTCTTTAGCCTGAGCAAACATGGTGAACAAGATACAAAATGGCTGGCTTCGTGGACTTTGCATATTGTTAGGGAAAGTAAGCACATATATAACTTCGGGGTGCATTGGGTGCTATTTTTAAATATATGGATAAAGAGTCATAGACTGGTGGAATTGACACGGGGTAGGTCCCTATCTTAGACAGTAGGTTTGGGAAGTTTTCTGAAGTCACTAAAACGCTTCCCAGACAAGCATGGGAACCAAGTTCAGGTCCCTAGCATCCATATAAAAAGCCAGGTACAGTGAGGTGCGTGGGTGCCTCTGTAGACGAAGTGTTAGGAGGTGGAAGATCCCTGGGGCTTGCTATCTGGCAAGGTGGATGGTCCTGAGGAATGGCACCCAAGGCTGTCCTCTGGTATCCAACACACACACACACACACACACACACACACACACACACACTGGTTTTGCATGACTTTCTAATGACGCATCAGGCCATCACCAAATTATGGGGTTGACTCTTCTGAGGTAGAGCCCATAGAAAGTTTTTGAATGCCTATTTGCTGCAGGGCAGGAAGGCTACAGATAAAAATATTACTGGACACCCCTCCAGCTCCTTTACAACACTTTAGGTATGCACACTATACCTGTAACGCCATGTATAAATTATATGGAAACAAAAATCCAAATTACTGAGGTAATAATTAATCGGCATTGTTCTTTTATTTATCTAAGGAGTCCTTACTATTTTAATTTTTTTACCCCCTTTAGAAGCCCAAGGATTTCTGGGAACAGCAGTAGCAACAGCTGGCAGGGAAATTGGTAATCAGAATTATGGGACTAGAAGTAGCCACCCATTTTAGAAAGGCCTCTAGGAGATTTTGATGCCCTCAGCAATGAGAATTTCCTGTTTCTGAAGCTAACTGTCAGGCTCTCCCATAGTTTCACTGTTCAATCTTAAACTGCTGCCACTTGACACATTAACCATGTAAAGTCTTAGGAAGCAGCAGTCAAATAACCACATAGTTAGTTTGCCCTGCTTCAAGTTTAACCTAAAAGTTTTCCTGTACAATGTTATCATTTAACGCATATTTAGGCTGAAACAGTCGTGAACTTCATCAGAATCAAAATGGGGTTCCCTGTGTCACTCCTGACAGAAGGAAATAAAGCTGGGAGGTTATGAAGGGCGGGCTCTTAACATGAATGCCTGACAGTAACTATCACAAAAGTCTGCTGGAACCACAGCTGCCTGCAGCCAGACCATGGCGTGCCCCACCAGGACACGCCCAACCTTTGACCAATGCCGCTACGTCCCTTAATGGCTGTGTCCAAGGATTACTCTTTGAAGTACCTGAATATTCTCAAGTTTACCTTTTGAAACTTAGTTTTGCCTTCTTGAACATGTTTACTATGGCACATATGTCTGATTGCAATATACTCAAATCACCATCACCCCCCACCCCCCCAAAAAAGGCTACTTTCTAGAGAATTTCATGTTTATTTGGAGTGACATATGCTTTAAGGAGTGTGATTTATTTCCTTATCCTAATTCAGTGCTACCACTGAGAATGGGAGTTCAAATATCTGTGTGAAGCATGTCAACTGTGGCTTTGGGAAGCCTGCTTCTGCACTTGTTTTCTATGCCAGCCTGTAATTCACGGTGCAGATACCCTTTCCTTTTTGGAAAGCACGATGCCACAGTTGCACAGTGAACAGTCACACAGCACTCACTGACAGCATTCACTCACTGATAGACTAGCAGCCCAGCTTCAAGGAGACATGGTAAACCTGTGGAAAGGTGGCTCCTGTGGTCATGAGTCTGAAACTGACCTGCAACCCCTACTTGGTGTGTAGCATACCCTGGGAGTCTGCTGGGTCCTTCTCCCAGCCACAGAGTCAGCGTTGAAGAATGGGCTTCTGTGTGGTGGAAGCAAAAGCCCAGGGAAGCAGCAGGGGCGATGAGGTGGCTCTGCAGGATGGGGATGTGCAGCCATGCAGCTATCCGTCCTTCTGAGCGCCACTGCTGAATGGCGGCTAGAATGCAGAGGGAGGAAGATACACCCTGTAAAGGCTTTATGTGAGATGAACGTCCCCACCTCTCTGCATTGCTATAGCCAAGTTGTTTACGTGATTCTCCACCAATCACAGCACTGGTGTTTATAACCAAACCAACCAAATACAGACCCAGCACACAACAGGTGCTCAGTCAATGTAGAATGGACAATGACTGATTCATATGCAGTTTGGGTACATTGTCTTTCCAGAGTTGCATATGCTACAGGGTACTCTACCATGGAGCCAAATCCCCGCCCACTCTATTTCTCTTAATGCCCTAAACTTTAATCTTCATAAATGATGATGAAAGGTTTTTTAAAAAACTCTTCTGTAAGAGTTCTGATGTTCTTCTTGGTTTATAAACTGCAAAGTGGTTAAATAATAGAAATAAAAAAATAAGTCAGATCTATTACTAGCTTGAAGAGAGGAATATTTTTTGTGATTTTTTTATTAACATGTCTACAGCTTATATTATGCCTTTTATAATACATTACATGTTAAGCAGTCTATCATTAAAATTCCTTCAATGAAAGTGGATTCCTGAATTGCAGCAACTTCCCTTATGTATCCTACAAGCTAACCATCTTTTATTTATTTACATTATTTAAAGTTTTTTTTAATAATAAACACCATTCTGAATATAGATAGGTTTTCTATCATAACTTTTTACATTATTATTTTCTCTGTCTTATTAAGCAGGATGGGAAGGTGTACAGTTATTGAGCCTTAGGTGTTTCAGTGTGCTTAATATCCAAGAGTGAAAGACGGGTGAGCTTTAATTTGTGGGTGGGAAAATGCAGCTCACAACTGAGACACTGAGACTGTAGAAAAGCTTCTCGGATCACTCATTCATCTGTCGTTCGTAGATGACACCCTTTCACCATGGTGCCTGAGTGTCTCATTATCCACTTCTGGCTACTTGACTTCCCTTCTCTTCCTCAGCCTTTCTTAAGTAGCCCCTCCCTGCTAAGGACATGGGCTCCCCATCTTTGGAGGCCAGTTTGCCTGGCACAGCGACAAGATGTTAGTCCTTAACAGAGTTGATTTGATCCAACACGCACTGTGGATATGGGATCAGATTCTTCTTACCTCACTTTTTTGAAATCAATTTTTTTCTTTTTAATTTGAGGTGTAAGTACATAAAGCAAAATGCACAAATCCTAAGTGTGCATTTCAAGAATTCTGACCTATGCATGCATCCATAACCAATGCCTCCATTAAAACTACAGAACATTTCTATAATGCAATATAATGGTCTTGTGTGTTCCTTCCCAGGCAATCCTTCCAATTATTAAAACACTGGTTTCTAAAATCAAGTTATTTGACTGTTGGGTTTTGGTTTTACCTATGAACTCTCTACCTTGGAGGATTCATTTGTTGCCACTGCTTCAATTGAAACAGGAAGTTACCCAGTTCTGAGCACTCTTAACTCTTAATTTTTCTTCTCCAGTTATGCCAGACCTGTCAGTCTTATGTCTAAACTGAATCCAATGCCCTAACTAGCTTTGTCCAGAGGCCTGTCCATTTCTCTCACTAATATTTGAAATCTTAGACCCAACTCTATTAGGAATCTTTTATTCCTCTAGTAATGTGGTTTTCTCTCCCTTTTCCATCACCACAGCTTTTATGAGCTCCTAGAAGCCCAGCCTCTGCAACAGTCTTTCCTGACCACTGCTCATGTGTTACTATTATGTGAGCATATAATAACACACGATGTCTGTGTGAGGTATCAGAACATATCACGTGTCACCAGATGGCATCTACTAACTAGGTTTTTTTTCCTAGCTAAGATGTCATGAATTTGCAATTCTCCTTCTAGATGCAGGGCTATTTCACTGACAGTGCAAACTCTATGTGATTCTAGGCATGGTAATTACCTCTGTAATCCTAGAAGCAAGGTAGGGGGTCATGAGTTTGTAGCCTGCTTGAGCTATCTATAACATTTTCCTATCTCAAAACCCCTCTGCCAAGAAAGTATTCTATGTAAGGCTAAGTATACTATAATCCTAATATCTGAGTTGTGTAAAAACAGGAGTAAAGAAATAGTGACCTTCATGTGCAAATGTGCTTTAACAGCCATTACTAGCTCATTACAAACATGTTTCATTTCCTTGAAGAGACAGACATTTAATCAGCCTTTCTTCTCAGATTAGCTCTTTACAGGGACTGCCAACTAGTTTGGTTTGATTCCACAACAGAACTATTGGATGCTCACAGAGCAATGTGAACAAAGCACAGCCCAGAGCCAGAGGAAGGTACCCATTATCTGTGGGCCTTGGCACCATCTCTATCAACTAGGATGAGCACGTACTTTCCATGTTATGAGGATGAAATACATTCCTATTTGTTAGAATTCTTAAAAACAATGTCTAGTACTTGATAATGACAGTGAAATGTTTTATTAAAGGGGTTTCATTCAGGGTGTCTTTGATCACACTTACCCAGTATCTAGAACTGGCTAGCTTTATTCACCTAAGAAGTCTTTTCAGTGGTTGATTAATGAATGCCTGGCAAAGTGCATAGCACAATCTTGGACTTGAACCCTGGACATGTTTCCAGATCCAATACACTTTCTGGAGTGGTGCTTAGATAATCATCGGCCACTGGGAAACCCTATGTACGACAAGTACCTGTGCTCATCCATATGCGTGCACATATCAGAGATGAATAGATTTGATTCTCTTACTGTCGATACTGTTGAAGTCTAAGCAATTATAAGCAGGAGAGATGATGTGAAGTAGATTGGTTTGAAAATTAAACAGCATTAGAGACGCTAACTTGCCATGTTTGTTGCTTATAAAGCTCATTTGTGGTTTCCTGATTATGTAAAAGGATCCTTTCCATTGCTAAATTTCCATGCTATGCCTTCAGTCTGAAACACAGACTGCTCTAACAAATCAGACCCTTATCCCAAAGTGAGGGCTCCTTCACTCAAGCTTCCTTTCAGATAACTGGGCTCACTGTTCAAAGCCAGTGATGTGTTCCTATTGAAAACTGCAAAACTCTGCGGGTAGAAACAAGCACTGGTTCTTAACTTGTCTTCCTACCCGTTCCGATAAGGAGACAGTTTTGCCTGGCAAAGCGTCTGACAGAATCGAAGTACCAGCAACACTTAGGCTGCAAGGTAGCGCACAGTGAGGTCGTCAGTGTTTACTAAGAGCTAAATGTGTGGCCGACACCGTGCTAGGCGCTGCGAACCCCGCGTCAATCTCAAGGGCGAATATCCAGGGTTTGGAGCCGGACATGGCTGAGGGCACTTCTAGGTCACAGCGAGAGGACCGCTGGGTGTCCTTTCAGCTTTCACCTCAAAGCCCACACGCTCCGCCCTGGTTTCCGGGGCCCGAGACCCGCACTTGCCCTGCAAGAGCCTCTGGAAGGCGGCGGCATCCAGCCCGTGTAGCGTAGGGTGCCGCGACAAGTGCACCGAGACGCCCCCAAATCTGTCCAGCTCGCCTTGTAGTTCGCCTCCGCAGGAGCCCGAGTTCTCCAGGCCGCCCGAGGCTGTGCGCCGCCCCGCTCGGAGCCCAGCTCCGCCGGCGTTGAACAAGGCGGAGAACCAGCAGACGGCTTTCTTCACCCACCACATTGCTTGCCCCTTGCCTTTCCGACACCTCGCTTCCTCCCAGTTCGCCCCTCCTCGCCCCGCCCACGTCGCCTGACGTAGCCTCATCTCACCCCTGGCGCGCGCACGCCCCGCCCCTTCCCGCCCCGCTCTCGTGACCTCGTGCAACCTCACCTCTTTCCGGCGATCGCCCCGCCCCATCTCGCTCCGAACAATCTCAGGCGTCTTCCGGAGCTCGCTCCGCCCCCTTGCGCTAGGAGGCGGTCTGACCGTAAACTCTCGAAAAGTGTCGGCTCCCGCTAAGCTTGAGCTGGGCTTTCATTTTGGCAAGGAGCTTAGTTGAGCTGACCTCGACGGCTCTGGAATAGAGGGGAGAAACTTTCGGATTATTTTGTGTTGTTACTTTAAGCCAACCCACATTTGCTTCGGGAGTAGGCAAAGCAGAGGAACAACCGAAGTTTACTTTTCAAGGGTTCCTACGCCTAGCCGGTCTTCCTTTACGAAACAGTTTCTTGAGAGACCCTCGCTGACCGCTTCAGATTAGGGGGCTGCGCTCTACGTGGAGCATTACGGCGTGCGCGCCGCGCCCCTGACCTCTGACCCGGAAGTTTTATCCCCGTGCCGCGCACGTTGAGCCGGCTTTGGGCTGCTTTTTTCCGACAGCCTGCGGTCATGTCTTCCAAGAAGAACAGAAAGCGACAGAAAGAGGGTGCGGAGGGCACCTCGCCTTCGCTCTCTGCTACTTCGTCTCGCTCGGGGACCTCGACTCCCCTCGCCCAGCCGAACGTGGCGGCGCCGGGGATGCTGGTGGTGACCAACTTCCTTGAGAAAGGTGAGGAAAGCGCGGGCAGCGGTGAGACTGAGGCGCCTGAGGGGAACGCGGCGTGTGGAAGTGGGCGTGACACGGGAGCGCGGGGATCGCTCAGCTGCCGGGCCCGAACCGCCTGGCCCTCTTCGCAGAATGTTCAGAGTTTTCCTTTTTTGCTATTCATTCTTTCTTACTTTGGGAGTACTGGAGATTGAGCCCGGGGCCTTGCATGCCACGCATGCCTAGCAACTGAGCTGTGACCACACTCGAGATGAGATGGCCGTGGCTCCTTGAAGATTTACTGTCTAGTCAGCACTGCAAAAATGGTTCTTACCTACTAGACCTAGCTTGCGCTCAAAAGCTAATTGTTGATGATGAATCCGTACTGCCTCACAGACAGCGTGTGGCTTTAGGAACAACAATGTTTAGTTATTGCTGTTGACCACTTGCACGCTGGTGTTAGTAGTAAGTTACCCTGTCGCTTGCGTGGCTCATCGAGTTTTCTTTTTTCTTTCGAGACAGGGTTTCTCTGTGTAGTCCTGGCTGTCCTGGAACTCACTCTGTAGACCAGGCTGGCCTCGAACTCAGAAATCCTCCTGCCTCTGCCTCCCAAGTGCTGGGATTAAGGGCTTGCGCCACCACTGCCCGGCTGCTCATCGAGTTCTCACAGAAAATTTTATAAGTGAGTACGTAATGATACCCATTTCACAGCGTAGAAAAAGCTAACGGAGTTGCATCTGAGTTACACAGGTATGAATTGGCAGAGTCCATGTTTGAGTTCAGATGTATTTGATTCCAGAGCCGTTGTCTCAGATGAGTTTTGTTGGCTTGGTGAATGGACAGACTTCACGTCTGAGAAGTCATTTACTTGGTAAACCTTTTAGCATGCTTGATGTGTAGTGGTTCTGAAGAATTGAGCAGATTAACTAGGGACATGGTTTTTAAGACTTTCAAGACTATCTTAGCATTTGCATGGTGTTTTTAATCTGCCTTAGCCAAAAGGATACAGCTTGTTCTGTTCTGCAGATTCAACATCTTTTCAAGTAGTTCCTTCCCACTGTCATTTACACATGTCAATTCTCTGATGTCTTAAACCACTGGAGAAGTTCCACAATGTCTTCCTGCCACCACCCTCTCTCTACACCTTTTAGTTGTCTACTCATTAAGTGGAGTGTTCTCTGCCTGTTTGTCAGTCATATACCACAATTTCCATGCCACCGACTCTTGGGCACTGCTTTGTAACGGTCACAGATAGTCTCTGTGGTGTCAAATCCAGTGGATGGTTTTCATTGCTTGCCTTTGACTCTGTAGCCTTTGGCATTGTTGATATTTTCTACCTCAAAACATCTTGCTACTTATTTTATTTACCATTACACATTCCTAGTTTTTCTCCATGGACATTGGCAGTTATTTTCTCTGTAGGTTTACCATTTTCTGTCTGATTTTGAAATATTGAAGTTTCTCAATTCTGATACCCTCTTCTCTAAATATTCTTTAAGGCAAGAATATCCAAAGCTAAGTTTCCCATTTTTATTCTCTTCAATTTTGATTTTATCTTTGTACTGCATACTATGTACTGCATACTATTTCTGAGTCTTGATTAAGTTGTGTTTTATGTCAGGATTTCTCAAACATTTTACGTAGCAAAGTTAAAAATGTTCAGAAGGTCACAGACTGACACTTTCATAAGGTAGTGTAATTAGAAAAAGTTTAAAAAGCAGAATAATGAATTTATTGGGTTCACAGACACAAACTTTTATCTGCTTGCTGTGTAAGTTTCTAAGTGATTTTTTTTTTTACTTAGCCTATTATGAAGTAGTAACAAGTAGTTTGTAGACTATATTTTGAACAGCACTGTTCGTTACCTCCTCCCTTTAATTTTCACTCAGTCACTTTAGAATCAGCTTCCTAAGTCGTCGTCTTCCAGTAATACAAGCTTTAGTCCTTACAAAATTCAGAAACCTAGGGGTCAGGCAGAATACCACCCATGCTTACATCTGTGTTTGCTCCATTGCTGGTTTTTGGTTTTTTTTTTTTTGTTTTTGTTTTTTTGAGACAGGGTTTCTCTGTGTAGCCTGGCTGTCCTGGAACTCACTCTGTAGACCAGGCTAGCCTCGAACTCAGAGATCCACCTGCCTCTGCCTCCCGAGTGCTGGGATTAAAGGCATGTGCCACCACTGCCCGACTTTCCATTGCTGATCTTGTATATCATCCAGATAGTCTCTGTTCCTTTTCACAGCATTCCTGCTGCTTCTCAGTAACTCAAACATCATCATCTCCCACCTGAACTACTACAGTGGCCTCTCTGTTTTCACTTTGTTCTCTTACTCTTTCTACTTTATAGTCAGAATGATCTTTTAAAATAAAAATCTTGTCATGGTTCTATTAATTCCTATGGGCTTCCATTGCTATCAGGGTTATGACCAGTATCTTGATGCAGTACACTGACATAGATGGTTTTGGCCTTCCTTAAGCAACCCTCTTAGTCTTTGAAGGATGCATCATGCTCCTGTCTATCCACAGCATTTCTCTATACGTTTTTTTTCTGTTGAGAAATATAAATTCTCTTCCTATTTATTTATTTATCTTCCTCCATACCTGAATGTTAGCAGCACTTCTGTTGAATAGCAGTTTCTAATTCTTCCAAACTAGCTCAGATCACACATAATAGCTTTGCTAGGTCTCTCAGTATTCTGTTATTGTACAGTTATGGCTTGTAACTACACAGTTATTCTGTATTCATTTAATAAGTCATCCTGCTAGATTATAAAACTGTGAGGTGATAAAGCAAGGATGAATGGTTGTTCGAAATTGATTTTATGGGCTAGTGAAATGATTTAGTGGGTAAAGATTTTAAGACCCAGAGTTCAGATACCATGTAAAGCTAGGTGTGGGAGCTGGGGAGATAGTTCAGTGGGTAAAAGCTCTTGTTTTGCAAGCATGAGGACCTGTATTTGAATCCTCAGCACCGATGTAAAAAAACTGAGTATGGCTGTGTGTCTTATAACCAAATAATTGGGGCTAGAGGTGAGTGGATCCTGGGAGCTCACTGGCCCAGATTAGCCAAAAGCTGTCAAACTTCTTTCTGATTAAGAGACCTTGTCTCAACACACTAAACACAGAGCTCTAGTGTGGTGGTGCATACCTGTAATGCACGGGGAGCCTGTCCTAGTTTTCTTTCCATTGCTGTAATAAAATACCTGAAAAAGCAGCTTAAGGGAGAATGGATTCATTATGGCTCGTAATTCCAGTTCATCATCAAAGGAAGTCACAGTGGCAGGAGCTTGAGAGAACTAGTCACATCATATTGACAGTCAGAGCAGAGAACAGTAAGTTCATGTATGCATTCACTGCTTCCTTGAATGTGATGTGACCTGCACGGGGCTGCTGCTATGACGATGAGTGGCAATGTGCGTGGAACCTGCATGGTATAAGGAAAGAGTGGACTCCTCAGATCGACTTCTTACTGCCACACACATGCATGCAGACACGAAATGTAGTCTTGGAGAGTAAGGACTGGTAGAATTCTGTGGAGAGCTTGAGTTGATTTGGTCCTGTAAGCAGAGAACTGTATAATATATTGGGAAACAAGGACTTGGGTAGAAATTTGTACATGATCTTCATTAACAGAGAGATGTGGAGGTTTTTAGGGTAGGTTCTGAAGTGGAAGCAAGCCTCTAGAGCCAAGAGTATATGCCAGTTCTTAGTGGGAGTCTTTGAAACCCAGTAGCAGACTCAGAATCTTTCTGGAGAAGGCATGGAGACATAGGAAGAATAGTTTTGTTGCTGTTTGGTTTTGATAGTGCTGAGGATAGAACACAGGGCGTGGGCCTGCTAGGTAAGTGCATACCTCTGAGTCAATAACCCAGCCACCAGTATGTTTTGGTTTTTGGTTGTTGGTTTTGTGTGGGGGTTTTTTGGTTGTTTGTTTTGTTTGTTTTTTTGTTTTGTTTGTTTTTCGAGACAAGGTTTCTCTGTGTAGCCTTGGCTGTACTGGAACTCACTTTGCAGACCAGGTTGGCCTCAAACTCAAAGATCTGCCTGCCTCTGCCTCCCAAGAGCTGGGATTAAAGGCGTGCGCCACCACTGCCCAGCTACAAATATGTTGTTAGTGAACCAAGAGATTATTTTCTTCACTTTAAACTTTGTAGGTTATAGTGATACATTGCCAGTAAACACTCAAAGAGGTTTGGCTTCCCCTTAGTTTGTTTTAAAAAGTTTCTTTAGGATATAAGTTCATTGCTGCAGTTGTACGAACATAGAATTTTCATTTATTCTTTTAAAAAAATGCCTTAATTTCAGTTATAAAATAGTATAAAATAATTTCTTCCCTTTTTTTTTATAGTAGATGGCAAAGTTCCTAAGACATTCCAGAATTCCCTTGTTCATCTTGGACTTAACACTATGAAGTCTGCAAACATATGTATAGGTCGCCCAGTGCTCCTTACAAGTTTGGATGGAAAACAAGAGGTAAAAGTCCTTATCCTTTTACTTTGGAAACATTTGAAATCATACTGGTCTTAACTTTTGATACAAGTAGGAGTTGGTGAACAGAATTTTTAAACTGTATTTGTGGATTGGAAGTTGGTTCTTTCTTTTTGTGATGTCCATTTCAAGGGACAAACTCACGCTGTCAGGATTGTTGGCAAGTCTCTTCATCTGTAGAACCATCTTGCTGACTCAAGAAAAAAAAAAACCACAAAAAATAGTGTATTATTAAAGATAGTCATATGGTGCTAGAGCAGCGGCTCAGCGGTTAAGAATGTGTACTGCTCTTCCAAAGGAGCTGAGCTCAGTTCCCAGCACCTACATCAGGCAGCTCACAATTGCCTGTGACTCTAGCACACACCCTCTCACCACATGTCAGGGCTTCTACTCCTGCACAAACATCATGACCAAGAAGCGAGTTGAGGAGGAAAGGGTTTATTCAGCTTACACTTCCGTGCTGCTGTTCATCACCAAAGGAAGTCAGGGCTGGAACTCAAGCAGGTCAAGGAGCAGGAGCTGATGCAGAGGCCATGGAGGGATGTAACTTACTGGTTTGCTTCCCCTGGCTTGCTCAGCTTACTCTCTCACAGAACCCAAGACTACCAGCCCAGGATGGTACCACCCACAATGTGCCCTCCGCCCTTGATCACTAATTGAGAAAATGCCTTACTGCTGGATCTCATGGAGGCATTTCCTCACCTGAAGCTCCTTTCTCTGTGATAATTCCAGCTTGTGTCAAGTTGACACACAAAACCAGCCAGTACACCACACATACTCGTATATACATAATTAAGATAAACATGGCTGTCATGTACATAATAGTCACTCAAATACCAGAGAAAATGTCTTTTTTTCTTTAAGGAGGTAGTGTTTCTCTAGTTCTGTTTCTCTAGTGTGTTAAAAACATTTCTTTGCAGAAATGTGATTTTGAGGTAGGAAGAGTACCTGCCCTTCATTACAAATATTTATTATTCTCCTGGGTTTGGCTATACTTTCTCTTGATGTCATGTGGAATTTGAAGACTTCCAAGACGAGAGTTTTTCCCAGATTTTTAGCAGCTTGGCTCTTTCTCTGTTGCCAACTCCAGCCTCTGCCCTAACTTTTTTTTTTTTTTCAACTGCTTATTTCATCTGTGGGAGATGTTTGTATACATGTCTTCATATACTTATAGGTACCTCAGATGCTTCTTAGGCCCCACTTACCCTGCTCTTTGAGCTGGGGTCTGTTACTTGGCCTGGAACTCATAGATAAGTCTGTGGTGTTTGGCTTGTATTCCCCAGAAACACACTGTCTGCCTCACCACAGAGATTACAAGTGTGAGCAACATGGTTGGCCTTTTTTATTGGTTCTGGAGGTCCACTCAGATTCTCACACTTGCATAGCAAGTGCTTTACAGACAAAGCCATCTCCAGTTCCAAGATCCAGGCATTAAAGAGACTCTTGCAGTGTTTGCAATGCATCAAGGGTATGAAGTACCAGGTTACCTGCATTATAAGTTACTTGCTTTTAATATTTTCTCCTTTGCTTCTTACATTACCATCTATTAATGTCTTTGTTTTTAAAAACCTGCTTTCCCTCATCTCACTATGAGCTCCTTTGTGATCTTCACAGAAGATGTAATAGTTCATTACAAATAATTGGTGAACTTACATAGGATATAATTTTATGGCTTTCTTTTTTGAACTGCAATTTATCCCATAACAGTTTGTATCAGATACTGTTTGAAAATAATGTTTTATGTAGTAGATGTGTTTAACATATAATACATAAATTGATGGCATTATATATACTGGTTTTCTAATATTGCTGTTTTCTTTCTCTGGGTAGGTTTATACAGCCTGGCCAGTTGCAGGATTTCCTGGAGGCAAGGTTGGCCTGAGTGAAATGGCACAGAAGAATGTGGGTGTGAGAGCTGGTGAGACTATCCGGGTCCAGCCTCTTTTGGGTGCTGTGCTTCAGGCTCAGGAAATGGACTTGGCACTGAGGTTTGTCCATTCTCTTTAGTGACTGTCTAGCTCAAAGCTGCCCAGTAGAAGTGTATTGAAATGGAGCTGGAGAGATGGCTTAGTAGTTAAGAGTCCTTGTTCTTGCAGAGACCCAGATCTACTTCCCAGTGCCCACATGATAGATCCCAGTCATCCATAACTCTAGTTCCATTGAATCCAATGCCCTCTACTATTAGCCACAAATATGGTGCATAGACATGACACACTAGCAGAGCACTCATACACATTAAATAAAATAAATAGATTTTTTTTTTAAAAGAATATAATGAGAGGTACAAACGTGCTCAATTTTGGTTTTTTGTTTTTGTTTTGTTCTTCTTTCTATTTTGTTTTTTTCGAGACAAAACACAGGGTATTTCTGTGTGGCCTTGGCTATTCTGGAACTGGTCTTATAGACCAGGCTAGCCTTGAAACTCACAGAGATCTGCCTACATCTGCCTCCTGAGTGCTGGGATTAAAGGTATGCACCACTACTGCCCAGTGATTCTGCTTTTTATAAACAGATGGAATGGATTGTTACAAGTTTTATTTAGCCCACTATATGTAAAATATTATTTAATACATAATTTTTAGAAGTTACTGGGAAGGTATTTTACCCCCACTCCCCTTTTTTTCTAGATCATTTGTTTGTTTTAGACAAGGTCTTACTATGTATCCCATTCTGGCCTTAAACTATGATGATCCATCTAACATTGCCTGTAGATACTGATTTCTCCTTTGTGTCTGGGATGGAAACCAGGCCTTTGCACATACTATTAATCCCATTAACAGCAACATTTTGAGTACACGATAGTCACATCTGTTAGTGATATTCTATGTAAGATACAGCATAAGCTGAATGGGTAGATATAATCATGGATAAGGCACTCTGTAGTTAAGTAGCCCTGACATTTTAAATGGAAGGGATTATAACTGATGAACATATAGAAGTGTTTCATCTTTACTGTCAGTTAAATCGGGGCACTTACAGTTAACACAAGAGTAGCAGCATATTGTTTTAGAAACAAAATGGGTTTTTTCCTCTTTGCCACTGAAACATTTATTCCAATATGAACATGTCAAGTACTTTATAAATTAAGTGTATAAAAATTAATTTTCTAATGAGAAATAGCCTTATAGAAATATTTTAGCAAGATATTCTAAATTCTGTTGTTCAAGGCTTAATAAAATGTTGAAATAATTAATTGCTAACAGAAAAATGGTATGGATGACTTCGCATTCAATATTTGTATTTCACATAACCCAGAGAAATTAACTTAGAGTAGTACCTTCAGTTGAAAAACTAGTACAGATAATTTTCCTTTCTGGTATCAGCATTTTCTAAAATGTCTCATCAGTTTGATAACTTCTAAAGATTTTTGTTGTTGTTAATTCTTTTGGGAATTGAGTACAATGTGTCTCAGCCATGTTCTTCCCTCCAACTCTTCTTCGACCCCAATTCTCTTTTCTTTCCCACCTAACTTTTTTTTTTTTTGTAAGCCTGTCAAGACTAATTTGTGATGCCCACATGTTCTTCGATGACTAACAAGGGTCTACACTTTTATAGAAAACTGAATCTTCCTAGCAGCTAACAGCTGTTCTCCTCCTTAGCTCCAGGTCTAGGGGTGGGATTTTGTGCCCAAATCCTTCTCTCTGCTGGGATTTGATGTGACTTTGTTTTTTGCAGGTCTTGTGCATGGTGTCACAATGGGCTCTAGTTCATATGTGCAACTTTCCTGCTATGTCCAGATGACACTGCTTCTTTGTATCCACTGTCTCTGGCTCTCACATTCTTTCTGCCCCCTCTTTCACAATGATCTCTGAACCTTGGGAGGAGAGGATATGGTATTTGTGTCCCATTTATGGCTGGACTTCTACTGTCTTGCACGGAGCCCATCTTGCCAGTGGTTTTTACTTACTTGTGTTTTTGAGGCAGTTTTACTTTATAAAGCTTCATCCCTTTGAATACTTTAAGTACGTGCCACTGCAAACAGCTCAAGAAATGATTGTTAATTATGATAACTCAAGTAAAAACATTTAACCTAGTAAAAATACAGGGCTGTTACTACCAAGAGTTTTAAATGGCCCCGACCGAAGGGTGCACAGAGGGTCTCTCCTGTCCTTTTGTACATAGTTAATGGTTCTGAGTTAGACTGACCCAGATTTACTGTAATAAAAGCACCTTTTGATAATTTAATACCAGCTTAGCGATAATTTAGGGAATGTTTATGTAACAATCCAAAAACGTTTTCTAGTTGTCTCAAGTTAAAATTGATTTTATTTTTTATATATTCTGAGCTTGTGTTTTGACATTATTCCTCTGCCTACTTTGAAGGACAAGAAACTGTTTTCTATTTCAAATAAGAACTAAATAAATAGCTATTTAATAAACATTGAAAAGCAGAGAGGAAAAGTAAAGAATATAATGTTGAGAATCAGTTTTATATATCAGAGGCATATATGTGTGTAGTAGCTTGAACAAGAATGTGAATGCTTGGTCCCCAGTTGGTAGAACTGTTTGGGAAGGGTTAGGAGATACGGCCTTGTTAAAGGAGGTCTGTCATGGGGGTGGGCTTTGAGGCTTCACGAACCTCACCTTTCCCACTGAGGACTTTGTACAGCTATGCATCTCTTTTAAAAAAAAAAAGTGATCTTGAATACTTGGAGATACTAGCTCAGGAAAGATTCTGCTTGTGTTGCTGCAGAGAGCAGAAGCATCAGACATGTTAAGAAATTTGTCTGAGCAAGCTTTTAAAAATAAGAGCAGTGATTTTAGATGTTCCCACTTCCTGTACTTCCTACACACAACTTTCCTGTTGGAGACACTGATTACTAGGAAGATCCCAAACAGTTCCACCCACTGGGGACCAAGCATTCAAATATAAGAGCCCTATTTTTTCCTTAGGCAAGTTTCTCAGAATCAATTTCCATTGTAGTCCGTACTGTTTTGTTTCCCCTCCTGTTTGTACCTCTTCCGGTGATGTACTGTGCAGGTTTGATTTTTCTGAAGAGCTGATGTGTAAATTATATGAAGGGGTGAAGGTAGCTGAGAACAAAAGCTTTTTCTCTGTGCCAGGCAGGCTCGGAGAGGGGGATAATTTAGGCAAGTGTGTTTCAGACGTGTTTGCCATCACACAGGAATACCCTGATTACAGCTTATGTACAATATGTGCGTTTATGTGTGTACCTAAAGAGATGATGGATATCTGTGCATATACACGTACATGTATTTACCTGTACATGACATAGGTTTGTATGAGAAAACGTTTTACAGAGCAGTATTTGCCATTTCTCTGCATTTCATATGGGATTAGTTTTTATGGTTTCCTGATCTTCTAATGGATAGTACCCTATGTGTTGAAGATCACTGACCTTAGCTTTTATAGCATCAAACTGAAGATATTTTCCTGCACGTGATATGTCTGAAAAGTGTAAATCAAAGCCAAAATTGTATAAATCATTTGTTTTCGGGTTTTAAACAGATTGTTCGATTGGTCTGTAATATTGCTATGCTTGGCACCTTTTCTGTGGTGTAATGTACCTAATGCTGATTTCTGTTTGTTTTTCCTTCCTCTCTGTAGTGACAAAGATAAGGAAATTAATGAAGAAGAACTGACTGCTTGTATTCTGAGAAAACTAGGTGAGACTAGTATTTTAAATTGTTTTCCTCAGTTTTAATCAGTAAACAAGCAGCAAAAAGTGAGCGTTAACATATATATTTTTTAGACAGCTAAGTGGATATTCTCAATTAGTACCCATTTGAAGACAAAGCTGGTAATAGAACTGAAGTTTTGTATGTGTGTGTGTGTGTATATGGCTGTCCCCCTCAATGTTTGTGGATGTGCACGTACTGTGTCCCAATGATTTGAGTCCTGACACTCTACCTAGGGGTGGGGAAATGAAGAAACAACAAACACAGGAGACATGTACAGAAATGCATCTTGGGTCAGATGTATGTGTGCTTACTCTAGTGAAGTGGCATGCACTACTGCCAGCAGACATATATGCATATATGTATGTATACCATATGAGTGCCTAAACTGAGACTTTTTAACCTTTGTGCTTGCACATTTTCCAATGAGGAACATTGCAGTGTTGGTTTGAGTGTGCCATTTAAATTTAGCTTTTTGGTAAATACGGACTTTTGTTGCTATGATTTATACAATTTTGGATTTACTGACCTACAGGATTTAAAAGGGAATATGTGCCCTCTATTTTTTGTGACAGTTACTTTTATTAGTGTTCCAGTTTTGTTAATAGCAAATATATTGCTATTAAAAACATTACATAGGAAAAATTATGCTAATGTATATTTAATCACTTGTTTTTTAGATGGCAAGATTGTTTTACCAGGCAACTTTCTATACTGTACATTCTATGGACGACTCTGCAAGTTACAAGTGTTGCAAGTGAAAGGGACAGATGGCACAACATTGGGAAAGCCTCAGAGCGCCGCTGGCACTGATGCCCAGGGAATGGTCTCTGAACACTCCAGCATGGAAAGCAGTGATGTGGATATATCCTTCCAGCTAAGCCAGTTAGATCTGAAAGAACCTCAGAGCCCAGCATCACAGAGTACTCCCTGTAAACCCATTAATGACAGAACTGTGAATAAAGCCGACGATGTTTTGTTGGATGTCACACAGAGCCCTAGGGATGGAAGTGGACTTGGACTAGAGGAAACCACAGGTCTTAAGTGTAGTTTTGATTCATCCAAAGAAGGAAATACACAACCAATCAGTGAAGAGAAACTGCTAAAATCTGCAAGTGCAGGGGCAAAGAGCAATACTGATACTTTTTATTTTATTTCTTCAACAACAAAAATCAATCTTCGAAAAATTTGTACGAATTCAAAAGAACAGGACAGTCAGTTCAAAGTAACTTATGACATGATTGGAGGCTTAAACAGTCAGCTGAAAGCAATAAGAGAAATAATTGAACTGCCTCTCAAGCAGCCGGAACTTTTCAAGAGTTACGGTAAATCACCTTCAGTTTACTGTATTCATGTTATGTTCAAACTCAAAAGCAGTTGGTTAGTTTTACTCTCTAATAATTTCTCACCCTCCTGTTCTTATTTCCCGAGTTGAGTGTGAATTGCTTTGGGAGATGATTGCTTAGTGAAATGACTTATTTGCAATACTTGGTCTTTTAAGTTGTAATGTATGTGAGTGGCAGGTCTCTTCTGAGAGCATATTATCCCCTGTTGGTGGACTATATCTGAGACAGTGTCTTGTTATGTTAGATAACATAGTGCCTAAAGAAATAAACCAAAGATAGCCATGGTTTAGTTAAAACTTACTAGTAAATGTTGATCTGTGTGTGTCTGCCTTGAAGCAAATGAATAGGGAGTAATTAACGCCTAGGAAACTCAGCACTCCTGCGGGCTGCTGTCCAAATCCTTTGCTTATGTTTTTTTCCTTTCTCATAAATTTTTATGTTTGTAAAAGGAACTCATGGATTTATATATTTGCTAGTAATGTTTGTATTTCTTAAAAATATAAGTTGGAAGTAATTGTGTTCTGATTATTAAATTGTGCTACTTGGGATGGGGTAAGACAAGGGCTCTTTTTAAAAAACAAAACCCAAAATTGTACATGATTCCCTTGGTTTGTGATCTATAGAGAAAAGGAAAATCATTAATGGGGCTCAGAATTTGGAATAGATAGTGCACTTACTTATCTGGGAAGTAGGGGAAAGGTATTCTTAATTTGTAGTATAGTACAAGGTAAATTCCCATTTATAACTTAACACTGGAAGTTGTATGGCAGCTTACCAAGAACGTTAATAATCACACTGAATGCATTGTTTGTGTTTTCTTGTAGGAATTCCGGCACCTAGAGGGTTATTACTCTATGGGCCTCCAGGTACCGGAAAGACAATGATTGCTAAGGCTGTTGCTAATGAAGTTGGAGCTTATGTTTCTGTAATTAATGGTCCTGAAATTATAAGCAAGTAGGTATATGACTTAGTAAGGGAAGTTAACATTGCTAAGTTTATAGATCTCAGATGTGGCTCCTTAAAACAGTTGTGCTGTATTCTGACAAGATATTTCATGCATTAAACTATTTTGGAGTATTTTAAGTTTGCCTTTTTCTCCCTGAGACATGGTTTTATCCATGTAGCTTAGCCAGACCTCATATTTTAAATGTTTTTGTGGTTATACATGTTCTTTGAAATTTACTTTATATAATACATACAAAATTTGAACATAAGTATTAAAAGTAATTTTAAGTAGTTTAGAAATATTTGAAAATTCAGACTATCTTTTATAGAAAAAGTTCTATAAATAATAAGTGTTCATGAACTTTTTCTTTTTTTCTTTTTCTCATTACAGATTCTATGGTGAGACTGAAGCAAAGTTACGCCAGATATTTGCTGAAGCCACTTTACGGTATTGTTAATATTTGATGCTTTGGAATCTTCGAGACTCTATTTAAGTAAAATAGTAGCACTTTATGCAAAGATAAGTAACACAGATAGTGATGGCTTTAGAGACGGATGGGAGATTTAAGGAAATGTTTGTGTCTAACGCTTGATAAAGAATTACTAAATGACAAAGTTTGTCAGTTCCTGGGATCATTTCCTGCACTATTGGAATCGTTTTCAGAGTCTTTGCCTAGACTGCATCTTAAAAGTGTTTTGCCCATGATTTCTTTAGTAGTTTCAGTGTTCTGGCCTTATAAGTAAATCTTGAAACCTTTGCATATGTTTTGGTATAGTGTGAGAAATATTTCCAACCTTTTTTCTGCAGTGACTGTTTTAGACACCTTTGTTAAAAATTACATGGCTGTTGCTATGTCTTCTATTCTGTTCCATTAGTCTGTGTGTATGTTTTGTGTCAGTACTATGCTGGGGGGTTTTGTTTTGTTTTTTTTAAGATTTACTTTTGTAAGTGTCTGTGCATCACATGCATGCAGTGCCTGTGGAGGCCAGAAGAGGGCGTCAGATCCCCAGAACTAGAGCTACAGACTGTTGTCAACCTCCACGTGGTATGGGAGTCAAAACCCAGTTCATCTGAATCGCTGAACCATCTCTCCAACCCCCGTGCTGTTTTTCTTACTGTGGTTCTGTAATAGTTTGAGATTAGAAACTGGTAACTCCAGCATTCCTCTTTCTACTTACTGTGGCTTTGGATGTAATACCATGCTAAATGGGTTTGTCTTAATTTTATTTCTGTTGTTAAAAATACTCTAAGATAGAGCAATTAGATGGGATAAGGTTTTGGTTTATTTCTTAGCTCACAATTCTAGTTATAGTTCATTGATGTGGGAAAGTCAAGGCAGTAGGAACTTGAAGCAGCTGGTCACATCAAATCCACAGTCAAGAGCAGAGAGAAATGAAGACATGCATGGTAATTGCTTGCTTGTGCCCAGCTTGCATTTTCCACTCTTAACAGTTCAGAACATGTAGGGAATAGTCCTCTATCAATTACCTTAAAACAGAATTCTCAGAGACATGCCCATAGACTAACTCCATAGACAGTTTCTTACTGTAATTCTAAGATGATTCTAGGTACTGTCAAGCTGACATTTATAGCTATCATGGAGTTTTGTTTTTCTGTATGAATTCTGACGTGTGTTTTTTTGTTTGTTTTTCATTTACTTTTATCTGTTTCTGAAGAATGTCACTGGAGTTTGATAGGAAGTGCATTAAATCTATAGGTTGCTTTTAGTGACTTTTGTAACCATTTTTATAGTATTAACTGTTAATCCATAGTAGTGGAGGTCTTTTATCTTCTCTTGTCTTCTTTATCTTCTTTTGTCAGTATCTTCAAGTTTTCTTGTAGAGGTTTTTTTCACCAGCTTGGTTAGATTTGTTCTTAGGTTGATTTTTCCTTTGTTTAAGCAACTGAATGGATGTGAATGGGATGTTTGTCTTAATTTCTCTCTGGGAAAGTGTGTTATTGTATAGATGTTCATGTTGATTTTTTTTTTTTTCTTCGAGACAGGGTTTCTCTGTGTAGCCCTGGCTGTCCTGGAACTCACTCTGTAGACCAGGCAGGCCTCGAACTCAGAAATCCACCTGCCTCTGCCTTCCGAGTGCTGGGATTAAAGGCGTGTGCCACCACTGCCCTGCTTGTGTTGGATTTTGTATTGTTACTTTGCTGAAACTGTTTACCAGGTCTAAGAATTTCCTGATGTAGTTTTCAGGATGCTTATATATAGGATTGTGTCATTTTTGAGTAGGGATACTTGGAACTTCTTCCTTTCTGTTTGTACCTCTTTTATTTTCATTTTTCACTTTTCCTTTCCTTTTTGATGATTCTGGGGATTGATCCTCAGTACATCAATACAAATAGACTACCACTGAGTAACAGCCCCAGCTACCCCTTTTATTTTTCTTACCTTACTGCTATGCCTATGGCTGGATATTGAAAAGGAGTGGTAAGGGTAAGTACACTTGTGTTGTTCCTGACGTTAGACGAAATGCTTTCAATTTTCCCCCATTTTATATTAGGCTGACCAAAGGCTGTCTAGCCTTTATTATATGCCATAAGTTGATTTACTTGGGCTCAGGGCTATGGTATTGCATGCCAGAGGTATTCTACTCTGTTCTACTCTGGGTAGGCCTACATTTCTCTGTGCACTTCATTGACAGAGCAGAGCTTCTTGAGCTTGTCAACAGTTGGCCTCAGGTTCTCCACAACTGCCTCTTAGGGCTTTGTCTCACTTTAGGTCCGTTTCACATAATAGGTTTTTCCTCAAGACTTTACCCAGCCTTTGCCCATAGTGTCATAGATAAAATGGAATTTCTCTTTGCTGACTCATCTGCCAGAAGAATCACTGTCACTGAAAACCACAAATGGCTTTGAGGCTTATGAGAGCTCTGACCTTGTTCTGAGTGTAGGACTATTGCCAGTGTCTTTTCACCAATCTTCCTTTGAGAGTGGAGGTTGGGGCTGGGGACTGATAACTGGAGCTGTGTAGCTCCTGTCTTTTTATCCATGTTTAAGTTATCTTGCCACTTCTTCTGTGAATCTTTGAAACTTTTTTCTTTGAAATAGTCTCTGTTCTCTTTTACTGACTCTTCTGCTTCCCCAGATCACAAAGAGGCATTTTATGAAGGCAGATATGCTAGAATGTGAGGTTGATAACATTATGCTAGAATTACTCTGAGATATTTTTGATTTAGCATTTTAGTGTTTTCGTTTTTAATATTGATCAATAAAAATTGAAATTTAGTGTTATTTCAATTAAATTTTTACACTAAAATTAAATGTTGCATATTTAATTTGACTTGTTTTAGGCATCCATCGATTATTTTTATTGATGAGCTGGATGCACTTTGCCCTAAAAGAGAAGGAGCTCAGAGTGAAGTGGAAAAGAGAGTTGTAGCTTCACTCTTAACATTGATGGATGGCATTGGCTCAGTAAGTACAACACTGGCATTTGGAGTATAGCATAGCAAAACCTCCCAAATGTTTCTAGGTCTGAGTATTCCAGGGTGAGGGAATATCATCAAGCATGAAGGTATGTTAGCACTCAAAAGTAGTTTGTTTCAGCAAACTGCTTAATAACTGAGAGGCCCAATAGTCTGGCATGTTTTTCTATTATGTAAAATAATTTACCATAATGTATTTGTGTGTTATGTTACACATGATAGTAATTTAAAACCTGAGGCACATGTCAGTAAGTGAATTTTACTGAATTTAAGAAATTTCATGCGTCTCCCTGGGTATTGTGGTCTATGTTTTTAGTCCCTTAGGAGGCTGAGGAAGGAGGATCATTTCAAGGCCAGCCTCATAGTGAGTATGAGGCCAGCCTTGGCTATGTGAGATTGTCTCAATAAATTAAATCTTACTAAGTTCGTGAGCCTTTTTCCCCGTCACCCCTCACCTTGAGCTAGGTCTTTGTGTTTAATCAGGGTGTTGAGAAAGCTCAGTCACTCTCTTACAACCTCCTACCTACCACGATGGTAGATGCCTGCTACTGCAGCCAGTGTTTACTTGTTAGAAGTACAAGTACCCTGTGCTGATTATGAACAGACTGATATAGAGCATGAGTGAAGGAAAATTCTCTCAGACTTTTCACATTTGTTAATCAGAAAACTGTACTTCTTAGAGTAAACTGAAAATGACCAAAGTTCTTAGACTCACAGTATGTTAGCACCAAGAGAAATTTTAGAAAGCATATAGTTCCACACCTTCCTTGTGCACGTTAAAAAGCAAAAGGAGTGTTTAGTTTTATTTCCTGCTGATGGGAAGTGAATATGTGAAAATAATGTGACATTTTGGTATTCACTCAGTAGATGTTTCTTTAAGCAGGCCAGATCTCTGATTCTGGATGACCATGATACAGAGAGCTATATTATAATTGGTTCTAAGGTTCTTGGTAAGAAAGATGAGTTAGGATCAGTGTTGGAGAATCTTAGACACCAAGGCAGTTGGTGGCTTTTTCTCTGCCACTGGGATAAAGGCTCTGTGAAATAGTATTCTTGTCTTTAACAGGACTAGATATTTTAATCTGATATTTAATTACATAACACTGATATTTTAATCTGAGAACATTTAAGGGGCCTGGATGTGTGCTTTTAAATTTATAAGTTCATAGTAGCTTGTGTATTTTCTGATGGTATACTCACAATTGATGATGCTTTAGTTTTCTTATGAAAAAAAATCACAAAATTCTTTTAATGCTTATCTCTGAAATTACACATGCCTCTGGATAATGTCTGAGCATGATGTTCATAGTTCTTTATAATTTTCTGTTTTTAACCCCATTTTCAGAGAGTAAAAATCTTTGTGTATTCAGGCATATTGGTTATGGTTCCAATACTTTTCTGGAATTGAAAAACTTCATCACAATAAAAAACCAGGACTAGCAAGATGGCTCAGCAAGTGAAGACTTGCCACTAGGCCTGACAACCTGAGTTCCATCCCCAGTACCTACATGGTGGAAGGAGAGTACTCACTTTTGCAAGTTTTGTCCTTGGGCTTCTTTATGCACTTACAAAATGGGGCTTGGGCAAGTGTTTGCACATACTTCCACTCACAAACACACAGCAAATAAGTGTAACTTTAAACATTTTGTTTGTTTGTTTGTTTGTTTAAAAAGATAACAGTTGATGTGTGAGAAAGAATCCTTAAGTCAGTTGCTAGTCAGGCCTGTTCTATGTGAATACTCCTTAGGCTATAATCTTTACTTCTAAGGAGGGGAAACTACTTAACCAATAGAAAGCTTTCTCGAGTAGAAAACAATGGAACTAAAATTTGAAAACCCTGTACTAAAGTTAATAATTTTTCTTTCTTTTGGTTTTTGGAGACAGGGTTTCTCTGTGTAGCCCTGGCTGTCCTGGAACTTGCTCTTATAGACCAAGCTGATGTCCTGGAACTTACTCTGTAGACCAGGCTGACCTCAAATTCAGAGATCCTCAGCCTCCAGTGATTGGATTAAAACCATGCACCACCACTGCCTGGCTAAACTTAATAAATGTCCAATAGAAGTTTATTACAAATAAAAGTTTGTTAATTAGTTAGTAGAAATATAAAGATTAAGTTTTAATGCTCTAGACCCTTCTGTCCATTCTTTTCCACAGAATCAGTTTTCACCTCTCTGTTCTTCAAAAATCAATATGCAATTTTATTTTATTTTATTTTTTTAGGAAGGAAGTGAAGGACGGGTATTAGTCCTTGGGGCCACAAATCGCCCTCAAGCACTAGATGCTGCACTCAGAAGACCTGGGAGATTTGATAAAGAGATTGAGATTGGCATTCCTAATGCCCAAGACCGACTTGATATTCTCCAGAAACTGCTCCAAAGGGTGCCGCACTTGCTCACTAAAGCTGAACTTCTGAGGCTGGCAAATAATGCCCATGGTTATGTTGGCGCAGACTTGAAAGCCTTGTGTAATGAGGCAGGTGAGAGTGACCATCTGTGATGAGTCTGTTTGGCTGTTTATAGACTGATAATTTATGTCACTGCTTGTTAGATATAGCTTTAGTTTATTTAGTCATAATATATATTTATTAAAAACTTATACAATTTAGAGAACTATGAAGAAGGAAAACCACTCTTTATTTCTACCTTTTCAAGCTCATGACTTCTAGTATAACATATTCTAAGATTTTTTTCCTCAGCACATGTGTCCATACTTACATAGCCAGATGTGCAGATGTTAATATTGATGACAGGATTGTTACATAGCAAAACTCAAGAATGGGTGTGTAAGGGCTGTTAACTCATCTGTTGCCTGCTGAAGAATATCATAAGGATGTGTGTGTATACACATGTACTGGATGACTTCAGGTGTCTGGTCCTTACCATTCAGCTTGCTTGAGGTAGAATCTCCTTTTGGCCACAGAGTACACAAGGCTAGATGGCCCTTGAGTTTCTGGAGATTATTCTCCTTTCTCTGCCTCTTATGCTGCTATAAGTGCTGAGATTACAAGCGTGCTAGTGCATCCAACTGTACATGGGCTTTAGGGATCCAGCTACAAGTCCTTCTGCTTGCACACCCTTGGCTTTACCCCACTGAGCCATCTTTGTGCCTCTGTACGTACTTCTGAAGCTCTTCTGTACAGTATTTCAAAGTATATTCAGCTGTGGAAAGTGTACTTAAATGAAGGTAGCTTTTATAAACTGTTGAAATAGTTGATTCAACAAATTTGTTGTTCATAATGTTTATTGAAGTCCATTTTTTGGGAGGGATTTTATTTTCTTAAACTTCTGAAGATCAAGCATGTCTGTAATCTTAGATGTATCCCCAAGTCTCTGGTGGTATGTTTTCATTTCCTCTCATATTCTGGCTTCTCGTTGCCTCTACTGTGGTATTATGTTGATTCCAGTTTGTCATTTATAGAGAAGTGGCATGAGGAGACTGCTCCCAGCCTGCTAGCTGCAAGGTGACTGAAGGATATCTGAGAATCCCAGCGTACTGAGACAAAGAGTAACCATACTTTGTCTTCAGAGAATCCTGATGTTCTGCCAAGCAAGCTGCATGTCTGAGGAAGTGGCCTTCATGTTCCTTTCCTCATGAGAAAGTAACTTTGTTTTTAATTATAAAAAGCAACATATCTAAGAGTTGGACGACTGGTAGATTTCTCAGTCTGCAAGGAGGTTTGGGTCACTCTGAACCAAGATAAGCTCTTGCTATGGAAACAGCCTGGTGAGAACTTGAAGCTGTGGGAAATCTTTATCCCACTTTGTCTTTAAAAGAAGCTGAATTTTTGAATAAACTGTGCATTGGCTGACTTGGCCTTCTACCCTCTGTATCCTGGTTAAAGTGGCTCTACCCTTGGACCCCAATGTACTAGACTTTGACAGTCATATTTTCATGATATGATTTCAAAAAGGCTTAATTCTTGTGGTAATGGGAGAAATTTGTTTCTAAATGAGAAATTTCATTATTTAGAGCTTTAGTTTTGAATGGCAGTAAACTTTTATATCTAAATTACTAATTTATATTTGTATAATTTATTAGCTTTGAAGGTTCTTTTATTCCTTCCATCCCTTTAAAAATGATATTTAAGTTTGTTTTTATGTGTTTGTTAAATGGGGTCCTCTAGAGCTGGAATTACAGGTAGTTGTGAGCCACTGAGGGGGTGCTGGGAGCAGAACTAAGGTCCTTTGTAGCAGATGCTCTTTAAACGCTGAGCCATTTCTTTAGCCCTTGTTTTATTCTTTTATCTGTCCCATATAAGTATGCGAAGACAAGGAAAATAAATTCCAGGGAGAAACATTAGAATGCTTGAATATTTTACTTTTGATGGAAAAAGTAATTCTTTCTTTCACCTTCTCACAATTACCGTAATTTTCAGGTTGGAGGACGGCCGGGTGGGGAAGGTGGTAGGCTGTGTAGTTGACCAGGTAAATAGAACCATTCTTCAGTATATTACAGCATAAGGATAGGTCCTTTCCTCTCTTCTTTCTGTGCTGCCTTTAGCTTCATAGGGAGCGATGGGACTTGGTATAGAAATAAATTCCTGTGGTCCAAGAAACAGATGTATCAGTGGATAACTTTGCTTCCTTTATTTGTCTATACATGGTAACTAAGAGTCTGGATTACTGTGTTGATCTATGGATTTAATCCATGTTGCCAGGCAGGTATCAGTCTTCAGTCTTTTAACACGTTTCCTGACTTTATACTAAGTTGTACTGAAGGAGGCTTTATGGTTCTTGCTCTCTAGAAATTCTGAATGTAATGAAGGAGAGAGATGTGTAAAGAACTGCTTGTTCAGTAATGAAGTAGTCATAAAAATGGAAAAAATACAGTGATTTTTTTTTTCCTCGTGGAAAGGAAGTGTGGTTATATAGAAATAGTGGCTTCTGTGAAGCCTAAAGAGAAGGGGGGAGTTTCAAATGAAGGTGAGAAAGGGGCACCATCTCTTCAACCCTCTGATCAGCCTTGTGAGAGAAGCGTGTGGTTTTGCCTCTAAAAGTCAAGTCATAAAACACATGTTTTTCAGGATAGTATGACTTTACAGTTTAATTATAGAATCTATATAAAGTTTTTTTTTTTTTTTTTTAAATAGCAATTATTTTCTGCTCTGACTTACCTAATCTGTTTTATTCTAGGCTAGTACTCACTCAGCTGTGATACCATAGCTTTTAGAAAGACTGATGGTAGAACTATGGTGTCTGGTGGTTAAATTAATTGTTTGGATATGTTGTCCTGAACGCTAATACATATTAAAATGTTGGTATCTTTCTTTTATCTTTATATAACAAAATAAATTAACTTTTAAGAACAGGGTGCAATGCAGGAGGGTAATAAATGAATAGATTTTTAATTTTTAAAAATTTATATGTATGGGCATTTTGCCTGCATGAATGTATGTTTCTCACATGTGTGTCTGGTGACTGAAGGCTGGCAAAGGGTTTTAGATCCCTTGTGACTGGAATTACAGACAATTGTGAGCTGCCATATATGTGCTAAGGAAATCTCCCATCCCCAACCCCCAGCCCCATCTTCCTAAAAAGCAGCCAGTGTTCTACTGCTAAGACTCTCCCCTGCCACATGAATATGTTTGGAGGAAGGGTTGAGTAAACTTGTATTTAAAATCAGATTTGTGATCTTAGTCAAGTTTGAGCCTTATTCTTCTATATTTGTGAATTGAGGGACTTAGGGAAGATGGCATTGGGGTGATATTGCAACCATGAATTTCATTGGATAAGGGAAAGGGAGAAGATGACAGAAACACCCAAGTTACTCACCAAACCTGCTGTCGCCTCTTGGAATCCCTGTAGTGGGTAGGTGTAGCCAGGGAGCTTCCCCAGAGTATGGATTTCCAGGCTGTTCCACAGTTTATGGACTGATGTTGTATTTAATGTTGTATTTATTCTAAACTTGCGATAGCCTTTGAGCTTCTCTATCTCTTAAGTTCGTTGCTATCTGAATATGAAAATTGGAAATATTTCAGTATTCCTGACCTAACTGGACATTTTGTTGTCTGATCAGTTATAATACTTAATGGTGATACCCAAGAGTCAGACTTATTCCGGATGTTAGAATTTGAGCTAGTGTGATGTGCTGTGCACAACTTGTCCAGAGACTTCTCTTTTGAAGCTCACCTTTGTAAATAAAGAGCAGCTTTTAAAATATTTTATCTCAAATGGACACACTGCTTACAACATAGACTATCTTATTCTGAATCTTAATGTCAGTATATATCATCATTCTGGGCCTAGGCTGCTTTTGTTTTTTTTTTTTTTAAACTTCAATTTTTTTTTTTTTTTTTTTTTACTCACTCACTTTACATCCTGCTCACTGTCCTCTCCTGGTCCCCCCCTCCCCGCCCCAGTCCTCCCATACCTCCCTTCTCCTCTGAGGGGTTCCCCCCACCCTTGCACTTCAAGTCTCTGTGAAGCTAGGCACTTTCTTACCCACTGAGGCCAGACAAGGCAGCCCAGCTAGAACATCCCACATACAGGCAACAGCTTTTGGGATAGTCTTCATTCCAGTTGTTTGGGGCCCATATGAAGACCAAACTGCACATCTGCTACATGTGTGCAGGGAGGCCTAGGTCCAGCATGTGTATGTTCTTTGGTTGGTGGTTCAGACTCTGAGAGCCCCAAGGGTCCAGGTTAGTTGACTCTGTTGGTCCCAAAGTCCTTCCTCCTTCCATAAGAGTCCCCAAGCTCCGTCCACTGTTTGGCTGAGTGTCTATATCTGTTTGAGTCAGCTTCTGAGTAGAGCCTCTCAGAGGACAACATGCTCCTGTCTGCAAGCATAACAGTATCATTAATAGTGCCAGGGATTGGTACTTGCCCAGGGGATGGGTCTCTAGTTGGACAGGTTATTGGTTGACCATTCCCTCAGTCTCTGCTCCATACTCATCCCTGCATTTCTTGTAGACAGGATAAATTTTGGGTTGAAAGTTTTGTGGGTGGGTTGGTATTGCTGTCGCTCCACTGGGGTTCCTGCCTGGCTACAGGAGGTGACCTGTTAGGTTCCATATCCCCAATGTAGTGAGTCACATTTAGGTTGCCTTTCTAACTAACTAGTTGCATAGCCTTTTTTCCCTCTGGATTTTATAATATTTTAAATTAACAACATAGATAAGCAGAGTGCACTCTTTTGGAAAACATGAAATGTTAATTATGTAGTGTTGATGTGAATTATGTAAGCTATGCTGAATGTTGGAAGATAGCAACAGTGTTTCCCAAATAGATTTATTCTAAACTTTCCTTCCAAGGCTGTATGTGCCATTTCAGGAGAGTGACTATAAATAGAGCTTGATTTCTTCAAGGAGTGGGCTCTTGTTTTGTTTTTAAAGAAAGGAGGGATTTTCTTTTCATTGCTGAGAATTTATCTCAGTATTTATGCTGATTACGCATAGTTTCAACATATTCATACCAAACTGGGTCTTTTTAGGATAGTGTCATAAAATAGAAGGAATTCATTTTAGCATTTTCATTTGTTTTACTAGCAACACTGAATCTGACTTTTATGACTCATAGAAATTCTTACTGTAGTGTCCAGAGCTCTGAGATGTTCATACTTGCCCCTTTCCCTTTCATGACTGAACTGGCCTCTTTTTTTTTTAGCAGAATTGTTTTTGGAGCATCTCCTTTGTACTTAATAGTGTACCTGTTACTGTTATCAAAGGTTCTCTTTCTGACAGTTTTCACCAAATTTTAAATTTTACCATTTTTTCTATATTTGAATTGAAATATTGATTCTATTTAAAAAAAAAAAATCAGTATTTTAAAGCCTAGGGAACTAGCATGGTTACATAGTTTGGGTTTCTATTGCTGTGAAGAGACACCATGACCATGGCAGCTCTTATGAAGGAAAACATTTAGTTGGGGCTGGCTACCAGTTTCGGAAGTTCAGTACATTATCAATGTAGCAAGAAGCGTGATGGCATGCAGGCAGACGTGCTGGAGAAGGAGCTGAGAGTTCTAGCTACATCTTGATTCACAGGCAGCAGGAGACTGCCTCCATTACTATTGAGTATATGAGACCTCAGCGCCTGATTCCATAGTGATACACTTCCTTCAGCAAGCCCACACCTACTCCAGCAAGGCCATGCCTCTAGTAGTGCTACTCCCTATAGGCCAAGTTTTCCAGCACATGAGACTATGGGGATTATTCCTATTCAAACCATCATACATGGTTTTCTAGACGAAAGCGTGTAAAATGCTGAGTTAAGATGGTAGTTTTATACTTTGTCAGCTAAGAGAGGTAGGGCATTCCATTCTGTTCTTGATTTATGTTTCTTCAGCAGCTAAATGGGAGCAGCAGTCTTCCAATATCATAGTAATTAACCTTGTTATATGTATCTTTTATATACTATTAATACTGTGCTGAAAGAGACAAATCTATCTTCCTCAATATCCGACACACAAAGGTTCAGTGTATTATTGAATAAATTATGTTTAAGAGTGTCTCAGTGAATATTAAAATGAATGAGTAGTCAGTATTGAAGATTGGTGTAGTTCATGAGTATATCTTCTCAATGGTTTCATGATATGATAATACTTAATAATTACTTTTAAAAAATTATTTACTCAGTGTGTGTCTACATGCATGTGTGTCTCGCAGCATTTTTTGGAAATGAGAGGACAACGTGAGGGTCCATTTTCTCCTTCAACCATGTGGGCCCTGGGAAGTTAGCTCAGATTGCTAGACTTGGCATCAGGTACCTTTATTCATCTGCTTCACCTCGGCAGTTATTGCTTTAATATACGTTGTAACTGAATTTTCAGACAGTATAGATATAGAACAATAGTATTGATTATTGATTAAATATCCTTTTGAAAATTGGTTTTTGAAAAAAAATACTTTCAAAATAATAGCTCTTCTCCGCCCTCTCTTCAGGTTATAGTTTTTCTCTTTTACTCACCCCACCTTCCATAATGTATCTATTTATAAAACATGTTCTAGAAATTGGTATTTTTATAAGGGCTCAGTCATGAAGCTCTTTATTATGTCTGTTAATATATTTTATTCATATTAAGCCATATTATGTTTACTAGTATATTTTTATTAAATTGCTTTGTTAAAATGCCCTACAGCGATTAGAGGTTTTGTGTAGACAACTCTCAAAGCTTTTCAAAATATTTTTCTTTTTCTAAGTCATCATGGCTTTTAAGTATTTTGGTTGTAGTCACTTTTTAATTAGCACAGTTTGATCCTCTTACTGAAAGAAAGTTGCCAAGGTAGTTTATATACATTTTATTCATAAGCATGTACATGAGGGAACTATTACAAAGAACCTTGCTTCCTGGTTTATGGAGGGGATTAGATATACATTTATCTTTTTATGGTTTAGTAATAAAATATTAGGGAATATGATCCACTTACTAGAGTTTAGGTAAAATAATACTTTCATTTTTCACTTAAGTTTATGGTTTCTTAAAGTATCACCATAGTGTTATTTTGTAGTGTCCCCTCAACCTCAATTGACTTCACTTTTACTTACTTAATTTAAAAAAAGCCTCTTGAATTAATCCATATAGACATTAAAATTCATAAACCATAACAGAGTAATGAATTTTCTAAAATGAACTTAACAGTGCTTAGAGCAGGATGGACAAAGAGTAGTAACTAGACCACTCTCTGGTTCATGTCATCAACTCAAGAGGCGATCACTGTTTGCATTTAACGTTGAAGATGAGTTTGTCCTGTTTGTTGCTGTTGTCTTTGACCCACTGTGTGACTTAGTATTTAACTCTGGGTTGCAATTCATTTTCATTGCTGTATTCAATTATAAAGATGTTATGAATAATAATGATAATTTACAGTGTATATATTTTCCTTCATACTGTGCCTATTCAGATGTCAGGTTTTTTAATGTTGCTTTAAATGTTGTTGATTTGTAGGGACTCTTAATATATAGCTTGATGTGAGGCTTCATTGGATTTGTATTTTATTTTCCTACCGTGCAGTCAAGTCTATTATTTGGCTTAAGTATTTGTTCTTCATGATGTCTTTGGAGAATCAAAAATTAATAATCAGATACATTCATTATATATATTAATATAATACATCAAATTTATCAATTGTTGTATCTTATTTAAGAAATTGTGTTCACTGAGTGTAGCTCAGTGATAGAGTGCTTGCATAATGTACATGAAGATCTGAGCCCACCCCCAGCACTTTGGAATATAGCTAGTAATGGTGGTCAAGTGACTAGTTGGCCTTAACTGGACTTCTGGGTACCTTATTCTTTGCTTTCACATCACTAGCTGTAATTCATTCACTTCTTTCATTTGTATATTCCGCTGTCCAGCACAATTCACTGAAATGGTGTTCCATTCTGTTTTGCACTAAGACTGAGTCTGTTCTGGAATCTGTGTTTAATCATTCTGTTGACTTTATATAAAATATTGAGATTTGTGTATGTGTGTATCTTATCTACATGCCTGTTTTTTCTGTGTTTGGAAACATCCATAGAATTTTATAATTTAGATGGTTAGTCTCTATAACCCCATAAAATGTTTTGAAAAAAGAGATTCAATCTCAATCCCCCTACCCCCCCCCCACACACACACTGGGGATCATACCCAGAAGCATTTACTCATTTCAGTTGTAGGTAAATTCCTTTATTTTCTACATATAACACTGTTACAGTTTATATATATATATATATATATATATATATATATATATATATATATATAAATATCTATGACTTTTTTTTCTCTTAACTTATTGTACTAGATGCTAGGAAATTTAAAATACATGTGGAGGCCAGAGATAGACACTGGTTGTCTTCTCTCTCTTTTCACCATACTCTTTGAGACAGTCTCTCAGCAAACCTGGAGTTTGCTGATTCTGTAGATTAGCTCTCCAGCAGAACACTGAGATCCTTCTGGTCCAGTTCTGGGATTACAGGGGCATGCCATAACACACCTTTTTTACATGTGTGCTGGGATTCAAACTTGGGCAGTATAAAATGTTTCCATTTTGTGCTCAGAACTAAGGCTACAATGTTGTTATGCTATGTGCACATAGAAACACTGCAAAGATTCATTATGTATTGAATTTTGAATTAACTGTTGCATGTTCGGATATTTAACTATTGCCAGATATTTTTTTGATGACCCCACATTCAGTTATGAGACCTTATGTAGAGTTACTGCCCATAGATAAGAATCTGGGCTCTAAACTCTGTACAGTTCTATGCACTTGAAACTTCATACCTGGCATTTGAAAGAGGTAGTTGGATAGTCAGTCTTGTCAGTACTTGAACTGTAAGCAAATACCAAAGCAAAGAACTTAGCATATTTGATGATTCTAAATTTTATTTTCTTGAGTATTTTTTTAGTGGATTATTTCTGTGCTCATACTCTATTCCTGTGATTTCACTATTTTAAGAAAAACAAAAACAAACAAAACCTGTTCCTTCTAGTTCCCCAAATTGTAGACTTTCCTGAGTGAGCCTTCTGTCTTCATTCTTCCTTCTCCAGTCTCTCTTAGCAGCCTCATTAAAGTACCATCCAGTACAGAACGTATGTGTGTGCCGAAGTCTCAAGTTGTCTTCTGTCTTGTGTTTGAGAATCACATTTCCAAGTACCAGCTGAATAATTCCTTTCAGAGCTCCCTAGCTTGGCTGTAGTGTACTCAGAAAAACATCAGTGGCAGAGGCTTGTTACAGTTGTACCTGTTTTAATGACACCCTAAGGTTATTTTATGTTTGCAGAATACCTGTCCTCTCATATGTAATTTCAGTTTGTCATGTTTCCACTGCCTAACTTAAGCACTTGAGTTTGCTTAAATCTTTCATGTCCCCTTCACCCTTAATCTCGCCCTTCATGCCATACATACTTTAAGTACAAACTATTGTAAACGATATAATACCCACAGAGTTTGGGGTTAGTACTGTTATTACCTGCTTGATATTTATGGAACAAGTAATCAGTTTTGTTTTATTCTCCTCTTTGTAGGTCTATATGCCTTGCGAAGAGTCCTGAGGAAACAGCCTAACCTCCCTGATAGCAAGGTGGCTGGCATGGTGAAGATTACTCTAAATGATTTCTTACAGGGGATGAATGACATCAGGCCTAGTGCTATGAGAGAGGTAGCAATTGATGTCCCAAATGTGAGTAATTCATACTCTCTGCCAGCCTTACTATTTGAATAATATTCTTAAGGAAACAGACTCTAAAATGACTGACTTACTAGGTTACCCTTTAAAAAATAAACGGTTTAAGTACAGCATTCTTTTTAGATATTTAAAGCTGAAGTTCTATAGTAACTCAGAGAGGCCCTCTTCCGTGTCCTTTACCTGCTTTTTCTCTTGTGACAGCATTGTAAAACTAGATGGGGCACGCATACTGCTCAGGTCTGTTGCTCTGACTCAGACTGCCTCACTTTCATTCGGACTTTGAATAAGTGGTATATTTAGGCCTGTGGAGTTAATCAGATGCAAGACTTGTGCTTATCACCACATTCAAATCACCTCAAGAGTTCTCATACGTTTTTATAATCATACCCAACTCAGTCCTCCTTGCATTTTTCAACCTTTATTACTTTAAAAAAATAATATAAATGGAATCATACTGGATACAACCTTTTAGAATTAGCTTTTTTACTTTACATAATTCCCTGGAAATTCATATAAATTGGTGGTTCTCAACTTATGGGTTATGACCTCTTTGGGGGTCTCATGTCAGATGTTTACATTACAGTTCATAACAGTAGCAAAATTACAATTAGGAAGTGGCAACAAAATAATTTTATGGTTGAGGGTCACCATAACATGAAGAACTTTATTAAAGAGTTGAAGTATTAGAAATGTTGAGAATCACGGATACAAATAGTTATCTATCTGTCTATCTGTTTGTTCTTTTTTTATTTCAGTGATTAAGTCAGCTTTATGCTATTAAATCAAAATATCCAGGAATAGATTTGATAAAAGAAATATTTTATTTTGTTCATGCTTTGATAGAATTTCAATTGTTTGTTTTTTTTGAGACAGGGTCTCATAAGAGTCCAGGCTAGTTGAACTTGCTGTGTAGTGAGGATGGCCATGGTTCCTTCTGCTTCTGCCTCTGAAGGGCTTGAGAGTGAGGTAGAGGGGAGATATGTGTGTGTGTGTGTACATGTGCACATGCTTGTATGTAAGTGTGCATACATAGGTATATATGTGGAGATGGGTGTCAGGGTTGATACTCTCCTTAGTTGGTTTCCACTTTATTTTTGAGAAAGTGTCTTTACGAACCTGGAGCTCATCCATTCAACTTGGCTGGCTAATAAGCTCCAGGGGTCTGTCTTTGCCTCCCCAGCACTTTGATTACAGATGTGCATTGGTATATCTGGCTTTTTATGTGGGTCCTGGAGTTCCAAACTCTGGTCCTCATACATAGCCAGCCTCCTCCTGCCTTGCCTCACGTTTGTTGGTGTCAAATATTGTTGGTTTTCAGAGGCAGAGGGGTAGGATTGAATGACAAAACTTCTCACCTGTGTAAGCTGGGAAATGAAAGTGAGGGACCACAGTTTGTCTTACAGGCACATCCCTTGTGGCTTGAAACCTCTCCAGTAGGCTTTAGTTAATGTGTAATGTTTCCACCACTGTTCAAGGTGCTTAATAGAGAAGAAGCCTTTAATACATTGGCCTTTGAGGGCAGTTTTAAGATCCAAACTATAACAATATTCTATAATAAATATGTTTGTTGGTGATATCTGTTACCTCCAGCTTTTTACTACTATGAATGTAATTGGTCAGAACTGGTATTATGTGAATGTAAGTTTTTGGTTTTTTTCTTTTACTTGCATAGATGATCAAGAGTAAAATTTAAATTGATAGAATGGGTTGTATTTTAACTTTTTTTTAGTAAGCTTAGTTTCCTTGGAAAATATTAGCCTAATTTTAGAGCAGGCAAGTTTGACCATTATCAACTAAAAATATTTAATGTTTCTTCAGAGTTTATTATACACAGTTTCACAGGAACAAAAACTACTAATTACGTGTGGGTTTTGTAATGTACCTAGGTGTGCCTGATTTCAAGAAAAATGACCTGGATGATTATTAGTAATAATTGTTGCTAGTCATGAACTCACTGCTGTGCTGTTTTCTATTTTCTGTTTCCTTTGTTCTACTGTTTCCTTTATTTGTGCTGTGAGGATTTTTTTGCAGCAGTGTCTTAATTCCTTCCTCATGATTTCTATATACAGGTTTCTTATGATTAGGCTCAAATAATAATAATAATAATAACAACAATAATAAAATTTTCTAATAGCTCAAAGTTTATTTTAAGCCAATAAATGCAGCTGCACCTTTACACCTTTAGTAATGCTCATGTCGTGCTTAACATCATTGTTTTATCATCTGACTTTACTAGTTACTGTAGTTACTATTAGTACTTTTGTCCTTTAGGTTCATAGTAGAGTTAATGATCTATGCATATTGTTAACAGGATTATACTATCTAAATCTTAGTAAGTTGTTACCTTAATAGGGAATATATATTTTATTGTTAGCATCTTTTCATTTCAAATTGAAAAATGCCAATCACCATTTCTTCCAAGGCAGATCTAGTTACTTTTGCTTGTCTGATAAAGCTCTTCATTTTCCTTCATTTCTAAAGCCCTTCTTCCCCCTCTTAATCCAGATTTCTTGGTGGACTATTTTTTTTTTATTATTTCTTCTAGTGCTAGGGACCTGGCTTCTAGGGGAGCATTTACCTGCCATACCCAAGGCAAGGCCTGGTTCCATCCCTACTTCCACAAAGTAAGAAAACAAAGTAAAATGGCATCTCAGCCTTCCTGGCCTGCAAGGCTAAGGAAGGCTGAGATGCCATTTTACTTTGCCCTCATTGGGGATGAGGGTGCAGTGTGCAAGATGATCTGCTTTTCTCTTGCTGCTTCAGTGTCCATTGGCATTTGAAAACTTGTTGATGCATGTTGGTGATTAGATAAATTTTCATATTTATTGTATTTGAAGTCTTCAGGGATTTATTCAGTCTGTGTGCCCACTTGCCTGTGCAGAGTTGGGAAGTTTCCTGCCATTATCTCTTTAATCTTTAGGCACTAATTCAGCTCTCACCCCCTTTCTTTGCCCCTTCTAGAACTTTTTATGCCCTTTATGTTCATTTGTTTGGTGGTGTTCCATGAGTCCTGTAGGCTTTTTTCATTTCATTTTCTCACTATGGTAGGTAATTTCAAAAGATCTGTCATCTACTGTGCTGTTCTTTCACATTTGATAGGCTATTGACGTTTTTGTTTTGAATTTTTACTTTAGTCGCAGTGTTCTTCAGTTTTAGAATTTCTTTCAAATTTTTCTTTTTTTCCTTTTACTGAAAATAGGCTCTTTCTCATACAATATATCTTGATTATATTTTCCCCTCCCTTTACTCCTGTCAGTTCCTCCCTACCTCTCCTCCCTTCCCATTCCCTTCCCTTAGAAAAGAACAGATTTCTAAGATAACCAAACATGACAAAATATAATAAAGCAAAACCTATCTTATCAAGTTGGACAAGGCAACCCAACAAAAGGAAAAGAGTCCTAAGAGCAGGTACATGAGTCAGAAATCCACTCATTCTCACTCAGGAGTCCCATAAAAAATACTAAGCTAAAAGCTGTAAAAAATATGCAGAGGACCTGGTGCAAACCTATGCAGGCCCTGTGCTTGCTGCTTCAGTCTCCATGAGGTCATATGAGCTGTGCTCAGTTGATTCAGATGGCCTTGTTCTCCTCTTGTCTTCCATCCTCTCTATCCCTTATACTCCGTAGGGTTCCCTGAGCTGTGTGGTGAGGGATTTGATGGAGATACCTCCTTTAGATCCTCTCTCTGTGTGTAATCTCTGCATCTGTTCTCATCTGTTGCCACATGAAACTTTTCTGATGATGACTGAATAAGACACTGATCTATGAAAATAGCAGAATATTATTAGGAGTCATTTTATTAATACTTTCTTTTCTGTTTTGTTTTGTTTTAATCAGTGGTGTTTGGTTTTACTCTAGGTCTCTGGGATATCTAGTTTCTGGTTCTTAATCGCCCAGGCAGTGCTGAATATGGGTTCAATCTTGTAACCCCATTGCCTAGCATATTTTGCAGGCAGGATAGATTGTAGGTCAAAAGTTTTATGGGTGGTTTGGTGTTTACATTTCTTTCTTGGTAATCTTTCCAAACCAGAGACATTAGAACATATGGGTGAAGGCTCCATGTAGGTACCAACTGCACTTCTTCATGTTTGGTGAACTGCATGGCTATTTTTCCCAGCGATGGTGCCCTGCTGTCAGTTTGCAGAGAACAACCTGTTGTCATAACAACAGCCTTGGTTGTTAGGAGGATTTTCATTTGACCCCCACTTGGCCAACAATTCAACTGAATGCAACCCAGTTGCGATCCTGGAAGAATGCCTTGTTTGGAGATGACCATGTTGAGACTCCGCATCCCCATTATTAAGACATCTTATTAAGATCACCTTCATGTATTTTAGGAAGTTTCACTATACTAGGTTTCCATATCATCCCTCAAATGCCCTTCAGTTCTAGCTGTCTTGCCCCACATTCTCTCCTTTTACGGTATTTACCTTTCCCCTCCCCACTTGACCCTCCTGTTTTCTTCCCATTTGTCCCCAGTCTGCTTATAAAATCTATTCTATTGGTCCTGGGAAGCCATGTGTCCACCCTAGACCCTTCCTCTATACCTAACTTCTCTTGGTCTATGGATTGTAGCTTGGTTCCTAGTCACTATGTTCCTCAGTGTTAGAATTTCTGTTTGGTTCTTTGTTTTTCTTTTGAATCCCCTTAGTTATATATTACTTTCTTGATTTTATGTAATTGTCTATCTTTGGTCCCTTAAAATGCCCTGATCTTTTTAAGGTGACTATTTTGAGGGGTTTTCTCATCAGTTTGTAGTTTCCCAGATGTTGTTGTTGTTGTTAAACGTCTTGTCCTAGATATTCAGGTATAGTACAAGTGGTTTAATTGTCCCTTTGGTGGTATTGTTTTCTTAATTATTTGTGATCATTGTGGCCTTTTAATGTTATTTATGTAGGTGAAGAAGTAGATATTTCTTCTGATTTTTACAGCTTCTTCAAGAAATGCCTTCTCTGGTTAACCTATTAGATTACAGGTTCTACATGCCGGTTGCTGCTCAAGCCCCACATAGTTTAGCTAGGTTCCTGGATCAGTAAATGGGTGGACATGACGTCTTGGTCTGTGAGTTCTGGCCTAGAACCTCAGTCTGCGGAACTTAGGGTTGATGGTGAGATGGTAGGCCTGGAGCCTGAGCCCTGGAGACTGGTTCTGGGGTAGTTAGAACAAAACTGCAGGGATAGACTTAAACTTAAGGCCAGCCTGGGTCTATGAGAGCTGTTTAAGGTAGTGACTGTGCTCGTAAGCCTGGTACATCAGTGCCTCTAGCCTAACTGTAAAGTTCCAGCACCTCAAATAAGCCCACGTCAATGTGAGGGAGATGGCCATTAAGTTAATGTCACTTCTGAAATAAATATTGCTTGAACCCTGTTTTATGGGTAACACGCTACTTGTATAAACCATTAGAAGTCTGCTTCACTAATTAGATATTCAAAATGTACTGCTGCATTTTTTTTCTGGCACCTTTTCAGATGAGCCTACTTCTGGATGTGCCTTGTCTGTTGAATTTCATCAGATGAAACTCATTAGTAGCTCTTTCCTATTGTAAAGTTCAAGTGAAACAATTTACTTGACCGTGATTATGTTTCAGCCTTCATATACCCTTAGGATATGAGGAATTTGAGTTTTTATTTTTTAAATACCCATTCTTTTTCTTTCTTTTTAACAGACTCCAAGAATTGAAGGTTTTTATGATACATTGCTAAGTAAGGTTTGCTTTTCTTGGGTTAGATGATACAACCTGTAGAAACTCTGTTAGTTCCACTTTGTTTTGACAGACCTTTTTATTTTCATCTTACTTTTGTTTCTTGTTGTCTAGACAGAAAGGTATCTTCTATCGCTCCTAAGATCATAGTCTTCCTGGCAGTTTGTCTCCTACATTTTTATAGTTATAAGTAATAAAATTGAACAAGAAAGCACACTTGGGAAATAGATTAATTTTAACCAGGAAATAAGTACTGCCAAAAATAAAAATGTAATTTCCATCTTATGAAATATTTTAGAGTTTAACACCTTCATTCTGCTCGTTATACCTTACTTTTTAGGAGAAAGGAGAAACAATACGAAAGCTAGTGGAAAGATTGTTACTGTAGCTTGCAATTCTGATTACTGTGCTAAAATTAGGGTGTTTTTTTTTTTAATTTTTTTTTTTCAGATTTTAACTGGAAAACTTCATTTTCAGTACCTGATAGTTATCCCTTACATTTTTACAAATGTTGAAGTTGTTGAAGTATAGTTGTGGGCATATATTGCATTTGTATGTATACTTAATGACTCTGTGTGTGTGTGTGTGTGTGTGTGAGAGAGAGAGAGAGAGAGAGAGAGAGAGAGAGAGAGAGAGAGAGAGATGAATAGGAGAGAGAGCTATATAAGCCTCCTAGCATTACAGTGGAACTAAAGCTCAGACTTGTATTAGGGAAGTTTCATTGACCACCATCATTATGGCCTAGAAAACTGCATGCAGGGGTGATGTGTTTTGTTTTGTTTTGTTTTGTTTTTACCTTTTCCATTAATATCTAAAAGCATATTTTCTGATCCCTTTTAAAGAAGCATCTGGAGATTCAGTGGTTCCTATCCACCCACCCGGAGATCTTAGTCTAGTTTTTTGTTTGTTTGTTTGTTTTTGTTTTGACAAGTGTGTATTTTAATGTTACAAAATTATTGTTGGCCCAGTAAGAACTTTGGGACAGGTACTAAGCCACTGCCTGTCTCTTACAACAAAGGGTGAAGTACTTTTGGTTACAATATTTTCTGTGAAATACCACCTTTAAGAGCGTTTTGTTGTTGTTGTTGTTGTTGTTTTTTTTTTTTTTCTGGAGACAGGGTTTCTCTTTGTAGCCCTGGCTGTCCTGGAACTCACTCTGTAGACCAGGCTGGCTTTGAACTCAGAAATCCGCCTGCCTCTGCCTCCCGAGCGCTGGGATTAATGGTGTGCGCCACCACTGCCTGGCAAAACTTGACTTCTGATTAAAGGTCAGCAGTCCCTTTGGAGTTGACACTGTCTTCTCCCTAACCGCCCCAGGATCTAAAGCTCCTTTGTAAGAGGTGTTCATTTCCTTTTTGGAACTAGCCCTTTAAAGTAGTTTTTAATTTTAAATGCTCTGCTGGAGTGCTCATCTAGGAAGTCTTAAAAGATGTCATCTTTTCCTTGTGGAATTTTCTCTCACTTACATGCTTATCTTGACAGCAGCAGTTTCTTTACTTCTAACTATATTAGCATTAAAAACACTGTTTTTAAAATTACATTAAGCAGGATAGAGACAGAAAAAGAAAGTTTCCAGCCATAGAGTATCCAGTTAGGTTTCTAAGAGCTTTCTGCTAGGTAAGGTGACTGTAACTCACTAAGACAGTCCTAGAAAGATTAAGATAGTATTTATTGAAAGATGAAATATTTAAAACTAATACTGCCTGAAGTTAAGGTGGTAATCAGTCAGTTCCAGCACTTTATGATCTCGTGGTGTTAATCCTTCTTGTACACTCATCTTTTCCACAACTTACTTCTGTGCTGTAAGACGTTTTCTCCCTGGAGAGGTAAACTGTAAAGGTTTATAGTAAGATTATGTTTGTTTTCTTAGCACATAGAAAGGGCTAATCTCTTTTTAATTTGAAGTGCTAAAGTCAAAAGATGAAACTGATTTTCCTTTAATTTAAGGATTGTAGTGATTATAACAAAGAAACAACACAAAAAAAGCCCTAAAAATGATGAATAATTATGATAGTTCAGCATTACTCGTGAAATTACAAATGCAGTGACATCTTTATTTTTTGCCGCTGCTTCTTCAAAACACAATGGTAATTGTCTCTCAGACCTCTAAATATAGGTGCACTTAGTAAATCCTGTATCCCAGCACTGTATTTAATGCAATATATACTATCCTTAAGTCCCATAATGAATGAGGTGTTATCATTTTTATTTTATAAATTAGGAAGACATTTAAAGAAATAGAATAAATGATCCAAAGTCACAATGAGTAGTGTATCAGATCTAAACTCATTTTTTACCATTCTGAATATTGGAAAGTGTTATGGTTAAAAGACATGAAACTTTTGAAAGAAACAAAAGGCAGAAATGTAAATGTGTGTGTAACCCCAGTGCTGGCAGTATTTTTTTAAGACATAAATACAGATAATTTACATTCTTTCTTAATTTCTAAAAGCCTATTCTTATGTCAACTATCTTCATAGTCAGGCAAGAAAGTGGACATTACTGTATTATTAACATTCTGATATCTTTAAGTCTTATACATGCAGTTTTCAATGATTACTAGAGTTAAAACAGATATTTATTTAGACTAAGACTATATCTTTGAGGTTAGTTTTCAGCTTTTGTTTTGCAGAGTATAGATTTCTGAAGATAATGTGCTCCTGTGGCCTCTAGTACATATAAAAGATAATTCTTAAAAAGTGACTGCATTTTTCTCATGTGTTCCAGTCATAATACAAATTAGGAAGAATATAAAGGCATCATAGTTATAATAATAATTAGGGGTAGGGTAGGGGTAGTTTTATATTTTAATTGATAGGTTTGGGTTATAGAATAAATCTATTCACTGTATCATTTCCCATGATAATCTGACTTAATTATATGCATGCCCAATTATGAATAGGCATCAAATGATTAATGGGATTTTCTTTAAAATTCATTTAAAGGACACAAGTTGCCTTTGAACAGCATATATCCAAAACAGGTCTGGACTCATCTACATGTTGATTCTAGTTCCCCGATATGCCACAGATTGAATTGGCCATAAAAGAGGGCATAAACTAAGTATTGTTAGGGACCTAGAGGTTGGGGTGACAAGTCATTAAAAGACTTTCTGAAAAAGAATACAAAATTTTACTATAGATTATTGAGTTGTATTTTGTAAGACAGTGTATAGACTGGAGGAAATATCCTCCCTATTCTTTTGGGGGAATAGAATTGAAATTTTTAAAACTTATTTATTACAAAACATGCTTTTCTTTATTGTCTTTTATCTTTTATCTACTTATGTACTAAATTGGCATAAGTACTTGTTCTGCCAACTTCTAGGATACTTAATGTATAATTTTTGTGCTCCAAAGAATCTGCTCCTAGAAGATGTTTATGTAGTGTGTTCTTGCTGTGTACATGTAACTGCAGACTCACAGGGTTTCAGAGTACATATCATTTTCGTTCTTGTAAGTTAAAGAAGTTGCTTCTCTGACTTCCACATCTGCAGTGCTGTGTGTTATACTCATGGTTTTCTCTCTATCAAGAATGTATGTGTGAGGAGATGAATGCACACACATATGTATATCAACTGGCAAAGCATTGAAGTAAAGAGCACTCTCATGATGAGACCGTCGTTCAGTGTCGTATCAGATTAACTAAGTTCCTGAATCCTCTGTACTTTGTGATCCCTATTTCATTCTTTACTAACATTTTAAAAATTCTTCCCAGAAAATTTTTATGGGAGATGAGGTTGTTAAAAAGTGGTATCTTTTCAGCTTACTGTTTAAACAAATCAGAAAATTCAAAAATTGAATTTCATATTCACATATGAAATATGTTCATATTGTTAGAGAAAGGTAACTCTCAAGCAGATGTGGAGATCACTAAAGCTGGTTAATTGTTCAGGTCTTTGTGTGTACTTGATAATCTTTTGTTTGAATCATTCTGCTTGAATGTTTTCAGAATACAAATTATAAAGAACAAATCAAAGAAATTGGAATGTACAAGTAGGAAATGCACATCAGGGTATAATAGCTCTGTTGCACTTCTTTCCTCTCTCCACTCTTCCCTTCCTCCCTCCTTCCCTTTTTTGTCTTCATATCTTACCCCTCATTTAAGAGTTGGCTTTCAAATTATCTTCCAACTGGAATTAATGTTTTCTTTTGGGGAGCTCCTGAAGCTTCTTTCTGTTTTGTCTTTTAGTGTACTTAGTGCCCTTTCTATTGGACACACACACACACACACACACACACACACACAGTTCCTATTTTTTCAAACTTTGTATTTATGTCTTACTCTCCTGTTTTCTTTGTACATTATCTAGTTCATAGCCTGTGCCCTGAATTGCATTAATATGTAAATTTATAAAGAATATTTTGTCCGAGGGTGGTGATATATGTCTTTAATTACATCAGTCTGAAGGCAAAGGCAGAGGGAGGCTGATATCTATGGGTTCCAACCTAGCCTGGTCTACATAGTGAGTTTCAGAATAGCCAGGCTTTATGGTGAGGCCACCCTCCTATTTCCGTGCAAAAACTCAGCTTTGTTTCAGAGATATTTCTTAGGTGAGAAAAGAAGCAGGTTTGAAGACTTTTAATTATATTCCAAAGGCAAAATCTCAAGGGTTTACAAAACTATCCTTTAAAATCATTTTCTTAATTTTTTTTTTTTAAATTCAAAATTGTTGGTATTTTGTGCAATGTCAGTGTTCTGAGTCAAGTGGGTCAATCGAAGAGAGTCACTCAAAGATACAGCAGCAGGGAGGAATAGTTTAGTTGAACCGGATCTCGAACTTCTTGTAGAAGCATGTTTATTGATTGTTACACAAAAGTTGGTTTTGGTGGTGGTGGTGCTGGGTTATTTTGGATTTAAAAAAAAAGCCCCTGATCTAATTTATAGGTTTCATGAAGAAAACCATCAAACCCTATAACTTTAGTCTTCATTGTGCACTGTTAGCAGTACTCAATAATGCAAGACATTCCAGATATACCAGGACGCTTGTGACCAGAGTCATGCAAAAGTTGTAAAGCTTCTTTAGAAAAACAACTCTATAGATAACAGAACACTAATCACTGTTCTCTATTGAGATTTCTTCAAGGTCAGTGTACTTGTAGAAAACAACTGTTCATTCTCATGTCTACCCTACATATATTGAAAAACAACTATTTCATTCTATGTTTACTCTAGATATAATGATTCTACTTGAATCCCACTATACATTTCCTTTCTCCTTTCTGGATATGGAGAAAACAAGCCACACAATTCCACTAACAGCATTGGTGTGTAAAGTGCAGTCCTGCACCCTATTCATTTTGAGCTCTTGCTAGGACTAGAACTTGTAACTCAGCTGCTGTGCCCTTTCATTTGCCTCAGTAAAGCTTGCCTCATGAATAGTTGGGAGAAGTTCTCTGTCCGTTGAAACATTTATGAGATGTGAAACCCACACTGTCATTTATTTGTCTGAGTGGCTTTGGACAGTTGTTTCATGTCAGAACATGGATACCAGATTACCAACTCAAAACATTTTTCAACAAATGAGACAAACTTTGAAAAGTCATCTAAAAGGTTTAGCAGTAAGTTATACCATTAAACACTTTTATATAGGAAACAGTAGTTAGATAACAAGGAGACATTAAAACTTTTTTAGTGTTTGGTTTTGTTTTGTTTTTTTACACAATATGTGACTATTATGTGCTACTAATTTACCCCTTGTAATTCTTGAAATTTTTAAGGATCTTATTCTGTAACAGGTTAGTCTCCTCTTGCTCATATTTTACTGGTGATGTGTTTCGTTTTTCTTAGTTTTCTGTCCTATGAAAATTTAGATTTAAAGGTGTTTTATTTTACATCAAGGTATTCAGTAAAGGTGCACATATCCTAAGGATAACCAACAGCCATCTGATTATAATTAAGACCTATTGATTAGGAAGGAATTCAGACCTGGTATTTATAAATGTAGCCTACTACCTATCACTGGTGAGCCTACTAATACCATTTACCTAAACCAACATAAATTCTGAATATTTACCCCTAGGTAAATATAACTCTAATCCCTCATCAAGGATGCTTCATTTTTCAGGAGACAGAGACCTTTACAGAAATCCACAGCTCCTCAAAATGTAGGTAACACCTCATCATGGGATGCCCAGCTCGAACATAACAAAACTATCACCTAAGGTTCATGGAAATTTTAGAAGAGAACAGAAAAATGCTGAGAGATGAAGAATAAGATTGTTCTGATATGATCCCCCCTGATAGGTTATCCAATCCCCAAATGATCAGCCTTAAACACGTATGAATTTAAACACTAAATGAACTCAACAAGTTGTATTTGTAAATTTGTGTGTGTGTGTGTGTGTGTGTGTGTGTGAGAGAGAGAGAGAGAGATGATAAGAGGCAGTGAATTTGAGAGGTATTGAGGGTTTCTGGACGGAGCGAGAGGGTGGGGAGAAATGATATAACTACAGCATTCATACAAAACTCCCAAGAAATACATGAGGTGTTCTGTTGCGGTGCTCCTTTTACTTTGAGCAGGAGTACTGTATTAACTAACTTGAGGTAAGAATCATAAAGAGGTTATTCTGTACTTACTAAGAGCCTACTGACCTAATTCAGTGAACATACATACTTAAAGAGACTTCATTTGCCCTTCAAAGGCAAATTACAATTAATGATAAGAAGGAAAAAATTTTTTGTTTTGTAGGTATCCTGGTCAGATATTGGAGGACTGGAAAATATCAAACTGAAATTGAAACAGGCTGTGGAATGGCCCTTGAAACATCCCAAGTCTTTCAACAGAATGGGTATTCAGCCACCCAAAGGAGTTCTCTTGTATGGACCACCTGGATGCTCAAAAACAATGATAGCAAAGGCTTTGGCCAATGAAAGTGGGTTGAACTTTCTAGCTATAAAGGTAGGATGTTGGAGTTTCAGTGGTTCATCTCTCTTTTAGCTTCGTTCCTTACATCTGTATGGTGTCTGTTCCATAAGGAACAGTTGGGTTTTTTTCTTTTTTTGAGGTTGGTGACAGTTAAATATGAGCAGAGAAGATAAGAAATAAGTTGGTGCAAATGCCCAGCTTAAGTAGAGCTTGTGTGGTACAGTCAAAATTCTGATGAGGTGTATCTTTCTTTATCTCCCCCAAATGAATGATTGGGAAGTATGTTTTTGACAGGAGCAATTTTCTTCCCTTTTGTGCTAATCCCTTACATTTTTTAGAGCTTCTACTTGCCTGCAGCACATCTGACTCACACTTGCTGTCTGTTTTCCTGCTTGTGGAAGTATTTCTCCAGAATGGACTTCTGTGTGTGCTGATACTGATTTTAAAGATGCTTTCCTCACAGTGCCTATGTGTAATTCTATCACTTGCTCATTTTACTTTTTGTGGGCATATTCTCTTATATTTACCTTAATCAACACTTGGTTAATTTGCCTACTCCAGATAACTTAGACCATAAACACTTGATTTGAATTGTAATAGCCCAGACTACCAGGCAGGTGTCAGGCACATTTAAGCAGCCCCTGGGAAGACTGGAAAAGTGCATTACTGCAAGAATCTGAGGTGACAAGCTCATACTTGAATTTGTGACTGTAAAATAATGAAATATAGAGGGCTAAATCAGATTCGGTTCTCCCCAGATTAGTAAGGCAGTTGAGCAAATACTTTTGCGTATTCTTTGATATTTGTTGTTTTGCAAATTTGAACAATAGGAATCTTTACTATGGGTGCTAAAAATAACATATGCCCAAGTAAGGTAATAATTATATAGATTTTCTTGATAACACTTACCAGTATAACACGTGCTTGTCTAGTGGGTAAAATGTAGCAGTATCAAGTTGCTGAGGTTATTTGGTAAGTAAAATTGTTAAACAAAACCTCTTGTGGTCTTAACAGTATAGATTCTAAAGATTGTTATGTTGTTTTTAAAATAATATAAAACTTAGTAAATGTGAGACTTAACAGATCATACTGTTTTCACCCCAATCTTACAGTTAGATGCAAATTGGTGTTTAAAATGCAGTATTTTCAAATTAGGCTATGGAGTTATTAGAAGTTCATCACCTTTTTATTTGCAGTGTTGGTGCTTTGTGCAGTGAAAGGGTGGTTCCTTTCTCCCTTCTGGGTATGGAGACAACAGTCCTACACCTATCACTTTGAGCTTTTGCCAGGACTTAGAGTCTGTAACTCAACTCAGCTGCTGTGCCCTTTTGATTGCCTCAGTAAAACCTGCCTCAGTGAACAGTTTGGGGCATTTCTCTCTCACCTGAAACATTTATGAGCTGTGAATCCCATACTGTCATTTATTTGTGTGACTTTGGACATTTACTTCACTTTTTTGTATTTAGTATTTTTAATTAAAACTATGGCATGTTTATATTTTACATATATCATATATTTATATATTAAAGCAGGATTGTATTCTTCTTTTTTAAGATTATAATTATTATGACAAAATGCCCGAAGCTAACTGATAGAGTGATTTACCACATAGATTTGGAGGCTAAAACTCTTGAGGGCCGAATGGTAGATAGCTTCTTGACAAAAGTACAGGTAGGTGAAAGAGATGATTACAAAGAAATAGTCAGAGTGATTAGCAGCTGGGCTGCATCTTGTAACAACTCATCCCCAGGAACTCAGAATCTCACAGGAACTAACATTTCCTTCTGAGGGTAATTCCTTCATTGATCTAAGGGTTTCCCATTAGACTCTGTCTCATAAGGTTCACCACATTAGAGACCAAACTTCCAACACATGAACCCTTTGGGGTCACATTCAAAAGGTATTACCACACCAGAAGCAGTACACATCAGACATTTAGCAAGGCTTCACAGAATTAATTCATGCTTGTTGTTGCAGCTTTTTTCAAACATGTACACACACACACACACACACAGGATCTCATTGGTCAAAAAGTATGGTAGCAGATTATGAAATATAGTAGCTGTCTTTAAAACTGAATATAAACTTTTGTAACTCTGTACTATAATACAGTGAATTTTAATAGCTTGAACTTCAACCTCAAAGTAACTTCCCTTGGTGATGAAACTGCTTTGATATATTGAATTTTAGAGCAGTGCAGTGTAACAGTTGTAGCATTTGGTGTTGCATTGTGCTGGAAGAAGCCTGTACTTCAATACAAGAATCACATGCTCTTTTGAGGCCTAACGGTCTTGCATGAGTTATTCCAGCCCACTTTTCTCATAATGCTCAATTGTTAGGTTAAAATTTCAGATCTGTGTTACTCATCGCCTCTTACCTTCCTCCCCTCCCCTGCCGTTCTCTCCCATCACCTCCCTCTGTTTCTTTCCTGGGTTTTTGGTGGTCTGCTTCTACATGGTAATGGAATGAAGGGTCCTCAGATATTTCAACTATTTGGCATGATTTCACATTTCCCTTATGTCATCAGCTCTGTTTATACAGTGGATTTTAGTTGTGTAAATATTTCTGCTAACAGTGCTAAGATACTGACATTCAGTAGAAGTTGTCATAGTCTTCTTTCTAATATTGATATTTATTAAATTGCCTTCTTTAGAGACATTACCTATAAGAGAATAAAGATATTTCTCCACATTCTCTAATTGCTCTTAAGTTAGATGATTAAAAAGCTGTGTATAATATGCCTGGATTTTAAAATGTCTTCATTATATTAGTATTTTATATTATACCCTTTAATTTTATGGATAGTGTTTGCCAGAATAACAGGAATAATACTGTATTGGTATGTTTATCCAGTAACAACAGTGACTCCCATCAGTTTCCTTTCTGCTCTTCGTCAGGATACAAGCTACCTAATTAGTTGCCCTAAACTGAATAAAATCTGCGTAAAAATTCCTTACCTATTCTGCCTCCAATAAAAAACCCATTGTGCTCATTAAAGCATTTTTTATTAATTGGGGTTTGAAGCTTATATGATTCACATTTGAAGTGCTTTTCTGTGGTTATGTTTAGGGAAATCTAAAGTAGCACATGTCAGTGAAAAGCACTTTTGTCATACCATAAAAGAACAGTCTTTATTCTTCATCATACTGCTGGACTATAGAAATAATCTTGCCAGATGAAATCATACAAAATAATCTTACTAATCAGTGGGGAGGTTAGAAACGTAACAACATCCTTAAATTTTCTGTCAAAGCATTCCGAATACTCACTGCTTGAGCATCTTTAGTCCTAGAATAGCTTCCTTGCTGCCTTTGCTTCTAGTCTTCTCTTCCTGATCCTCCACTCACACCTCAACACTTAATGAGGTTTCCACTTAATGAGTTCTTTACAAATTTTTTGACTATTTTATATTACTACATTTTGTAATTTTTTTTTTTCAGGTTTTGTTTCTGTTGCTATAATTAGTGCATTAGTAATAGTCTTTCATGTGTTTCCTTGTGTGTAGGTAACGGTCTCTTTAGAGTGTGTATGTACCTAGAAGTTAGACCATTGGATATGTGCTCAGTAGTACCAGATGATTTAAAATTGCAGGTTTTTGTTGTTACACATTATTGATTTTTATCAGTATCTTGTGTATTTTTTTTAATATATTGAAGCCTGGGTTTGCTCCTCAACAGTCACAGCATTGGTATTGTAGATGGTTTTGACTATTTCACAAAAATGAGCTTTTTAAAATTGTAATGAATAAATCTATAGCAGGCTGTAGTTTTCAGACCAAATCCAATTTGCAGCTTCTTTTGGTCCAGACTTCTAACAATAACTTTCAGGTTTTTAAGGGATTTTTTTTTTTTCCCCCAAAAAAGAAGAGTAAGAATAATAAGTTAATCTGTTATCTACAGAACCCAAAATTATATAAATAATTGTAATATTGTGTTATTTTTAAAGTAATTAATTTCTGCTTGCACAGGCAGGCCAGGAATTCCCTTACTAAAGCTGATTAGTACAATTTGATAGAGTTTGATTCCTCTAAAAGAATACCTGAAGACAAGAAAGAAATAGACAGATAACTAAAAGATGTTTCAACCTTGGACAACAGAAAGCAACCAGACACTATGGAGCTGTATCACAGGGTGGTTATGAGAGTGATTGTGGAGTGGTTAACAAGGTGGGTGGTCCTAGGACTCCTGGCAAGGCTAGTGACTAAGAAGTGCCTACATGGCCTAGTCAAATTGAGGGTAGTAGTGACAGTGGAAACACTTACAGACTTTGAGGAAATATCATATATTGCATGAATCTTGCTCTGTTTGCTTTGCTTTTAGAATTTATCATAGAACTGTAAGAAGAATATTTTTGAAAACTTATCTGATAGGGCTATTACTTTAATAGATTTAGATATATAAACTAATAAACAGATGTGATTAGACTTAGGAATCCACATGTGTGACTTCTTTGTCAGTCTTCTAAATTAGCCTGTTCTGTCTTTGGTGCTTACACCATGCATGGTGTGTCATAAAACTATCCATAAGTGGATAATCAGCTGGAGAACAAGGTGTTATAAAATGTGTCTAGTTACAACCTTTCTTTTGTATTGATTTGTGGGCTTTAGAAAATTTGACTTTAATCTTTTAGGTATAAATAACACCCAGAGGAAAGGAAGCATGCTAAAAGAACTAATTTAAATAAATGATTTCTTTTTTGGCTTATTTTCTTTTTGTGTATTTTTTTTCCTTAATAAAAGAAAATATAACTGACTGTATGAAGACACTGAGCCATGTTTTTGTTTTTTGTCTTTTTTTTTTCCTCTACAGGGGCCCGAATTAATGAATAAATATGTTGGTGAATCTGAAAGAGCAGTGAGAGAGGTAAGAAGATTACACCGTAAGAGAAGCACCCTTGTATCCGTCTGTGCAGTTTCTACTTAGATTTGGGTAATGGAAAGTGGTCTGATTTTTCTTCAAGCAGATACTATTTTATTATTTAAAATGCAATTTTGAGTACTCTTTAATATTTTGTGTTCGTTCTTACCTATCATAATATACTAACTTTTATTTTTTACCCAAAATTACTTTTAAGAACTACTAGCTTTTCCCGCTTCTTTCATGTTTGTGAAAGAAATATTTTTCTTTATGAAGGGCAGTGAATCTATGTATGGGATTTTAAGCCTTTACATTAGATAGTTCTTTATCTTGAATAAGCCTCATATTTGAAAATTTCCATCTTAATGACTTGGCCTTACTTTGCCTGGTGGTTTAGTCGATATATTTTCCTTCTGTCAGCTGACATTTAATGTCAGTTCCTGACTATTAATGCTTCTTCATTCTAGCTATTGGGCCAAGTTAGGGCAACTAGAGTTACCATTTGATCGCATGCCATGACTTTCCTAAACAGATGTTAACCTGCTTCACACAATGTCCCTGTATGTTCATAGAAACTCTGTAAGGACAAGAACACCGAGATAGACATGGGATATTTATGAAGAAGGGATTCAAATGTTTTGTCGCAAGAAATTATTTAAAATCATGTTTTGTCTTTTCTGTTTTAAAATGTAGATAATGATACTATTTTTAAAGCATTAGTTGATAATGACAGCACGAAGAAAGGCATTATTTACTAATATTAAACTGGCACCTATATCTTTATAATCATTTAATACATGAACAAAAATAATGGTCTAAGTTATAAAAGATGCATATCTGGATTTTTTTCTGCCCATGCTGCCTTCTTCCAAGGTTATTTCCACACTTTGTTTCTTTGGCTGTTCATTGGGTAAAATGCTGACTTTGGTGCTTTCTTTGGCTTGTGGGTAAGCCAATCTATAGTGCTTTAAGATCTGGCCATTTTTTTCTTGCTTGGGTTTTGTCTCAACATTTTAGTATACATTCTTAAAACAAGTATGACTTTGAGATATATGAGCATTTTATATAGCTATTTTAACGTGTTTTATGATATGTATTATTACTTACTGAGTTCCAGGTATTGGCCTAAATGTTTTATGCATTGTTTGTTACTCATTTCCGAATCTTCTGAGGTCCATTTGTGTTGTTGCCACGATCACTTTCTGAATGTGGAAATTGAGGTCTGGAGAAGTAAATTTGTTTGCTGAAGTTCACACAACACTTGGTACAGCTGAGATTTAATGGGGCTTCTATGACTACTAAACTGGCCTTCCTCCTATACTATATTTACTGGTAATCTATTGACCACCAAAGAAATTACTTTTAAATCACTACAGTGCTTTGGTTATCTGTTAAAAGGTATAAATGATAAAGGATAGTAGTTTTATGTATGATAGATTTGATGTTAAATGGTTTTCCGTAGGACCAACTTTGTCATTTTCTGTCATTTGCTAATCTGGTCTACTATGGTATTCTTTCCACTAGATATTTCGTAAAGCAAGAGCAGTGGCACCTTCCATTATCTTTTTTGATGAACTTGATGCCTTGGCTGTTGAAAGGGGCAGGTAAGAAATGTTAAATATTAGCATATTAAATAATAGCAATATTTTTTGCAAATGTTAATCTATTACTTTTTTTTCTAGAAACTATTTTTATATCTGTGCAGTTAATTTCTCCTTTACCCACTTATTTCATCTAATCATTTTGTATAATCATTTCCTATACAACTGGAAAAAATACTGATAAAATTGAAGCATTTGAGTTAACTTTTAGTTTATCTACAAAGGTCTTTTAGTGCTACGTACTAGAAGTAATAGTATTGATAAAAATATTTAGTTAAAAGTGAACAAAGTTGAATTAAATACAATTATTTGGTATGATAGAAGAAAATTATAAAAGCTACTACTATATGACCCACACAAAAATCTTATTTCCATGTTTCTAGCTTTGTGTTAAAACAGAAAGATCTCATCTTAAAACAACTTCAATATAAATAACCTTGCCGAAGAGAAAAACAGATGATATTATATAGATTTTAGAGTTCTTTAGAATAAATGTCTTACAATAAAATAGAAGGTAAATTATCTAAAATGATTGGACTGAAAGTGCTTTAAATTTTAGAAAAATTTCTTTAAATCTTGGGATGTTTGCTTGACCCTTGCTGTCAAGATGCGCAAACGGTTTTAAGGACTAACCCTTTCAAATTTCAAATTACTAATTTCAAATGTATTGTTACTGTGATATAGTCAGTTTTTTGGAAATTGCCATAATAATCATGGTAGTGATCTTTCTTTGAAAATAGATGTCAGTACTTCATTTCTGCCCTTTTTCTTTTGGTGATGGGGATTACCCCAAGAGTTTGGGCTTGCTGTGCATGGGCTCTACCTCTGAGCTAAATCTCTGGCTCAACAAATGTTTTCTATAACATGACTATTTAGTAAACTTATACGTTTAGTTCTCTGTTGCTGTAGTGCAGAGATACCCCAGTAAATGCATAATAGTGGAAAAAAATGGTTGGTTAGCCTCATCGTTTGTATGATTTGCCAGTTTTTGTTTTATTCTGTGTTTTAATATTACTCTTTTGGTTATATTAAATTTCTCATGCCATTGTATGTCTCTTGCGAATAATTTGGAAAGAGGTTTTGCCTTGTGAAAGGAAAGAGGAAATACTGTATTAGAAGTGTCTGACTTTAGTATTTTTGTTGCTGAATACATTTTAATGCTGTAATCCCTTTCTCTAGCAGATAGTAAAGTTTTATGATGTTTTAGTGATTTAAATATTTGTATTTAAACTTTTTGGCTCTGATTTCTTAAGATGTCAGTTTTACAGTTTTTGTTTCCTATTGATGTTTTGAAAGTTAACCAGGATGTTTTTAAGACTTAAGAAATGTTTTTACCAAGTTGTTCTTAAACTAGGTTTCAGTGGTTATGTGGAAATAAAGGACAGAAATTACATATATAATCAGGATTGAAGAATTATTCTCTTAATTTTAACATAAACCACCGCTTGTTTCTTTAACAAATAGTAATTAGATATTTATCTCTCCCATGTAGATGTAACAAGAGATGTCAACAATAAATTTCTTAATAGATATGCTATAATTAATAATACTGATTTCCTGTACTCAGTAGTGTAGATTCACAAAGTTTTTAATCTGATAGGACATATGCATAGCTTGTGTGAATCAGTTCCCTACATCAGTTAGCAGACCCTCAAGGGGGGCAGTGTTCCTTCCCTTCTCTTGCAGGTGCCTAGCACAGTGCACACAGGTACACAAACTGAGTGACCAAAACACTGACTGACAATAAAATAATAGCTACGGGAGCAAAAGGGCTGTTTATTTGATTCAGTCTGGTACTTGGGGGAAGAGTCCAGCTTCTGCCCATAGTATTTGAACATAACATGTTATTGGTAAATAGATTTTCTGTTTATGAAATGATTTTTATTTTGCAAAGAGTCTTAGAAGCATTGCAATAAAAAGCCAGGCTTTGTTTTTTATTTTATTTTATTTTATTTTAAAAAAAAAAAAAAAAAAAAAAAAAAAAACTAAATTGAGAAGTAAGCCTGAACTGAAAACCTGGTCATTTGTGCTGTGGATACATAGGTGATTGGTGCTCTTTGTATATAGCTACTGGTAACAGAAAAGAATGGACAAAGGACAGCAAGGGAATGAAGACTGTGCTTTAATTTGTGTGTCTGTCTGTCTGTAGGTATGTGCATGTGAGTTAAAAGCAGTTATGAGCCACCAAACATGGGCACTGATAGCTGAACCTAGGTCCTCCGTAAGAACAGTAGTACATGCTCTTAAAATTCTCAGTTTTCTTCAACCGGAGCACCACACTTCTTGGGCTGATGAGAAAACATTTTGAAAAAGATGGCTGCTAATCATGAATAGTACTAATTCATTTTGTAGAAAAGACATCTTATTACTTTATGCCCAAGGGCCATTCTTTCACACTTAAAAATACTTTTTTTCAGGAGAGAAATCTAGTATTGCTTTTTTATTTGTTTTTTAGTTGATAAGTATTCAAGTTACTAGGCCCAAATGTTATGTGGACCAATCTAATTGCTGATAGGTTGTGATCCTGAATCGTCACATACAGATGATGGGTAGAATTCTCCTCCTAAAAAAAATCTAAGTTCCTAGCAGGGCAGTGGTGGCGCACGCCTTTAATCCCAGCACTTGGGAGGCAGAGGCAGGCGGATTTCTGAGTTCGAGGCCAGCCTGGTCTACAGAGTGAGTTCCAGGACAGCCAGGGCTACACAGAGAAACCCTGTCTCGAAAAACCAAAAAAAAAAAAAAACTAAGTTCTTTTTGAAAACACATAACTACGCCCAGGATCCCCCCCCCCCCTTTTTTTTTTTTAATTAAGTGAAGAGAACTGTTGGTTTAAATCCAAGAAGCCAAAAGAGTAGGGTTTTTTTTTTTTTTTTTAAATACAGTTAAGTATACATTCTTATAAAATGCTATTGAAAATATTTTGTCAGGTTTGGAGGGATTTTTTTTTTTTTAATCATTTTTACATTGTAAAACTTTCTGAAAAATAATATATATAAATCATAGCTATCCAAAATAAATCATTCCTTGAGAATTCACAAGAAACCAAGATACTATATTTGAGCATGAAATAAACCATAAGATTAAATGTAAAGAACTCTACAAGTATATGATAAATATATGGTCTACTTAAATACCTAGGAACAAGGGGCTTTTGGTCATAAATTGAATACCGGCTGATCATTCTAGTCATGCCTGGGTGTTAGAAAGCAGGTCAGGGGAGCTGCTTGTAGTACAAGATTGATGGTTTTCATTAGCGAGATTAAGGGATGCTTTCTACTGTGTTGTAATGAAGGCTCTGTATGGAACTGACAGAGTTGATTTGAACGTTATCTGTCCCAACCTGTGTTATTTCTGAGATTCTGAAAATCTTCGATCATGTTCACTTTGCCCTTACTCCTTATTTCTTTCCTTCCTTCTTCTTTTTCACCCCCTCCCCCCTTTTAAATGTGTGTGAAGGATTGTGTGTTCTGAAGGTCAATATGTAAGACAAATATTCTTGCCAACCTATATCTCTAGCCATATCCATGCTTTTTTAAAAAAGAAAACATACTTTTGGGACACCCTCCATTCCTGTTCCTTATTGTGTCTTTAAAGGATTAGATATGTCTTTCTTAAGCCAGTGAGATAATTATAATGATGGTGCCTGTAACTACTACCTTTTGATAATTTGATTATGCTAAGTACTGTGCTGCAACCCTTCCTTGTTGTATTTTTTAAGATAATCTATTTGATATACTGTGACAGAATACCTAAGTGGGTTTTGTTTTGTTATTAATGTATGTGTACGGGTGTTGTTGATATTTTTAACTACTTTTGAATATACTGATTTTTCTACTGTTTTAATTTTTAAGTTTTATTGATTGACTTCTGCTTTAACATGTGGGTATTTTGTGGGTTTCTTTTTCGATTTATTGTTGTTTGCTTTAACTTTATTCATCTAGTATTTATGAACTCATAGAACCTTTGCTAATTTGATTTTTAAAGACTCTTGGAAAAGTTATATTTTGTAGATTGTTGTGAAAGATAAAGGTTCTTTAAAATGTTAAAAGTTTACTTAGGTAGCAGATCTATTTACCTAATGGTTGACTGTCCTATAGGAATTAGGCCTCAGGCTCTTTCTCTCCTCTGATCTTGGGGAGTTTAAATACTGTATAGGACTACTTGAAATTAAAACTTGCCATCAGCAGTTACACAAAATACCTCATGTCCACTTGAAAGTTGTGGATAAGAGGATCTGTCTTTTGGATAGCCAGTCAGGTTTTGGGGCTTGTACTGTAGGTTGAAATCTGAGTCCTGTCAGTAACTATGCTGCATGCTGGTTATGCTGGGTGCTCTGTCACAGGAGCTAACTTAAAGGTAACATTGATCCCATGGTAGAGAAAACCCTGTGTTCTTTTCTATCCCTTTCAAGCATATCTCACTGGATATATCTGTGTTAACATACAAAGCTCGTTTTCATTTCACACATTAACTAATTCATAGTTCTGAGTAGATCTGAAGAAATTATGATTATAAATGAGAATTGTTATAAAAGTGTTCTCAGAATTTTCTTACTTAAGGGGGGGAGGAGAGAGAGAGTAAGTGTGTGTGTGTGTGTGTGTGTGTGTGTGTATAACTGGCTTTGTAAATGTCTTTCATACACAAGTCAGTTTGTCCAGCAAGAAATTAGGATGATGCCAGCTATCTGACTGTTTGCTGTATTTTTTAAATACTTGATAATTTCCATGACCTAGAAATGTTAGCGACATCTCTTTTGTTGTGGGATATGCAGAATTTTTCATGTAACTCAGCCTTCCTGTGAGTCTGTATCATACTGTATCTTTCTTTTACTGCCTATCCCTGTCAATGTGTAGCAGATATAAATTTTGACTAACTTTAATTCTTCATGTGTTTGATGAACTGGTAGAAGTAACCTTATGTCTCACTTTTCAGTACTATTTTCATTTACCATTTTAGTGTTAGAAAAATCAGCATGTTTTATGATTAGGAAAGGAAATTATTTGGATATAATTTTTGATATTATAATTCAATTACTTATGAATTGTCAGGCATACATTTGCAAGCAAATACATTGCTTTCTTGTAAAATAAAGAAATTTTAAAGTATTAAATGTGGTATTCAGGGTGATAGAAGATTTTTTTAAAACCTTTTCCAAAATACCAGTTCTTCAGGTGCCGGGAATGTTGCAGACCGTGTTTTGGCTCAGCTGTTAACGGAAATGGATGGGATTGAACAGCTAAAAAATGTGACAGTTTTGGCAGCTACTAATCGCCCAGATAGAATAGACAAGGTAAGACAGAAAATGATATGTATGTTGTAAAACCAAGAAGAAGGTTATTGGATTTATGTCTTTTTTAAAAAAGTTTGTTTATGTTGCATTGCATATTACGTCTCAAACAGCGCCCTTTCCTTCCTTGTAGTTTCTAAATGTCAGGTTTTTAGTCTTGACTTTATTTTTTTATTTACTCTTTGAGATTGTAGTATAACATCATTTCTCCCTCCCTTGTTCTTCCAAACCCTCCTATATACCCATCTACACCATTTTGTTAGTTTTGTTGTCACATGCATTTATGTATATACATACGTATTCCTAAATATAATCTGCATAGTCTGCTGGGTATTACTTATATATGTGTCTTCGGGGCTTACCATCTGGATAATCAATTGGTGGACTCTTTCCTGGAGAAGAGTTTCTCCCACTCTGAGCATTCCTTAGTTGCCTATAGTTCTTATGTCTTGATTCATTTTCTAATTGTATTTTGGATTGTATGAGAAATGGGAATTTTAATTTCACTGATCTATATTTGGGTATTCAGATTTACCAGCACTATTTATTGGCTGCTTTCCTCCAATAGATGTTTTGGGCACCTTCTTCAAAAGTCATGTGTCGGTAGCTGCGTGAGTTTCCTTGGGGGCTCTTCATTATCTTCATTTGGTCTGTTTGTCTGTTTTTCTTCCAGTACCACATTGTTTTTGTCCGAGGTATAATTTGAAGCTAGGTATATTGATACCTTTTGCAATTGCTCTTTCAGCTGAAGATTGCTTTGATTTTTGGAGTATTTTGTGCTTTCAGATGGATTTTGTTTTACTTTTCAGTTTTTGTGAAGAATCTCATCGGAATTTTGAAAGGGATTTCTAAATTGGATCTGTAAATACCTTTATAATAATGTCAATAAATCAGCCATTTTCAAAACATTAATTTAAACACCCTAAGTGTGTGAGATCTTTCCATCTTCCAGTGTTTAGTTTTGATAAGGCATTATTAGGAAGGGTTTTGTTCCACAGTCCCATTTAACACAGAGCTCACTGTGTAACTGTATACCCTAAGCTGGCTTCAGACTTTCTCCTTCAGTATTCCAAGTGATAGAATTACAAGTGTGAGATGCTTCATTTTCTTCTTTAAGCCTTTTGCTATAGTTCTGAGTTTAGCCTTCCCAAACCTTGGTTATTTTGGGTACATTTTTAGAAAATGTACAGTATCACCACAGGGTCTTTACATAGTCAAACAGCATAATGTAGGTACCATGTGGCCAAGATGGCCAGGTTGCTGCGAGAAGTAGTAGAATAGCTAAAAATTGACAAGAGACACTAATGATGGAACAATTGGGGAGATATGCAGTGAACGTAGCTTCCGTATTCATAAAAATTATTCAGCCTATCAGTTTTCTGTGTCATTTGAAAGTGTGTTAGACAATCTGTTATGTCATTAAAGTCTACAGTTTTAATTTTTTTATAGAAACATAATAATAAAGCATTCTAAATGCTACCTAAAAGGGAGCCGTATATCTAAGCCCGTGCTTTTAGTGTCATTGTAGTTGTGTTATTGTTAGTTGGTTGTGTTTCCCTTTTGGATACTACCTTCCTATCCTTCCTTGTTATTACAGGGTTATTTTTTTGAACATGTAGTAAAGATAGCAGATAGTATCCAGGGTGGAAGTGTGACTTTTTCTTTTAAACTGTGAGATTATCAGAAAAGGGAAGAAAGCAATAAATTATCCAAAAGATGGTGTTTGTGTGTGTGGGGGGGGAATCTTGCTTGACAATAGAAGAAAACCTTAATGTTTTTTATATAAAAATTATTATAAGGAGGACTTGTAAATCTACATATTTTCTCCTTTCGTGGTTGTCTGTTGAGCTTATAATATTTAGGTTGTGTTTAATGTACTTTCCTGAAAGCTACAGATATAAAAACAATTTTACCTAGTTCTGTGATTGTTTAAAGTTGAGTCACTTTTAAATTTGAAGAAAACGCCTTCCCTTTTATTGCAAACTCTTAGGTTTCTGAAGTTTGGAACTGATGTTGGGCTTACCCAAGAACAAGTCTGATGTTGAATATTTTAGAACCGTTGGTAGAATTAGCTTGGAGTTAAAACTTCATACAATAGTAATAGTAATGAAGTGCCATTTTTTTGTGCAGTATTCACTCTGTGTGTATGGAATATTTGGAAAAGTATTGGTGAACATATAATAAAACAGAGTTTCTTTTAATATATACAGTCTAATTAATGCATTGTAATCATAAAATGTGAGTGAGCCAGACTTCACAATATTTTAGTGATACTTGTATTTGTACAGATTCAGAAAAATCAGTCTTTAGTCTGATACTCTGCTGTGACTCTGTTCCTGACTGTTTGGTATTGCAGTTACTCTTCTCTGACACAAGATGGTGATGCTCACCTGAAATGCTTCAAGTGCAGGTTCCACTTCTTCTCAAAGCAGGATGTTAAGGAAATGAGTCGAAATGGCTCTGCTTTCAGAAATAACAGTTGATAACCTCTGTGTTGATGTGTGCATTGTGTGAGTTAGAGATACATCAGATGAGAGCTTTAGGAAAGGGGAAAATTAAACAATGAAGTAATTAATTGATTAATCACGTTAGGCTAAATAAAACCATACATATGCAAACAGCAGCAATGTATACTTATTGATTCTATTTGTTTGACATTCTGAAAAGGCAGGACTATGGTGTCAAAAATTAGATTGGCGTGGCTGGGCTACAGAGATGGCTCAGCAGGAACTCCGATGCCTCTTCTGATGTAGTGCACATTCATGTATGCAGGCAAAACACTCATGTATACAAAATAAAAATAAGTAAAGGTTTTTGTTGTTGGTTTTTTGTTTGTTTGTTTGTTTTTAAAACAAAACAGATCTGGAAGTCTTAGAGAATTTGCTGCAAAGCAGCATTCTAGACCTTTTTTGAGATCATATAAACGTTCTTTGACTTGGATTTGAATTGATTACCCAGTCATGTGTATGTGTCAGCATCCTTGGATTTTGCACGGCAATGTTTAGGTTTTCTAATACTACAGATTATATCACAGAGTCTTGATGTGACGGGAAGGGAGAATACCGGCGTGGGGGTGTACTATCTCAGAAAAGAAATGGAGAGGGGAAGGAGAGAAGGATTGTACGGGGGGGGGGGAGAACACAGAAGTAATAAATAAATAAATAAAATTTTATCAATAAATTTGATCAGTAAGAAAATACTCTTAAACAAAAATCATCTTAAATTGAAACAACTAAAGAAAAGTTTAGCAAGTCAGATGGAGGCATACTCCTCAGCTCCTCTCCACACCTTTGATTATCTTTGACAACACATTTTCCCAGACCTCACATCACCTCTGCCTTACCGAGTTCAAAGCTGTATCTACAAGGAGCGCACTTTCTTTCCAGCTATACTAGCTGGTGTTCAGCCCTTCGGTAGGAAGATTCTCAGAAAAGTGTGCACTGTTGATGTATTGTGCTAAAGCTAGAGATTTATCAATTTTTCAATAACTTTAGTCAGCTCATTCAGTTTTGCTCTGGTTGTATTCTTATATGTTGTGTGGTGTAATTCAGTCTAATCTAAATTATCTCCCTGTTCTTTCCCACACTACCTTACTACAAGGTCATTGTCAACCTAGTTTTATAGAACAGGAAGGACAGGTAAGTCAGAATAACTGAATAACAGTGTTTCATTCCATGACTAAGCAGTCTGTGATCAAGAATAAAATGTGTGACCTAAAGTTACACAGTGAATGAATGACTTGATAGCAGGCTTACTCAGAGTTGTGATTTGTTCTTAAAAAAGAAAGTAAAAGAGCTGAAGAGATGGCTCAGTGCTGGCTGCTCTTCAGAGGTTCAGGTTCAATTCCCTGAACCCACATGACAGCTCACAATTTTCTGTAACTCCAGTTCTAGGGAATCTGACACTCTCACAGACATGAATGCAGGCAAAACACAAATGCACATGAAATGAAATTAAATAAATTATTTTTAAAAAACAAACACAGTAAGCCAGTTTTACTATTGCCTTTTAGATGTCTGTTCTCATCCTGCCCCACCCCCTTTACTTTGTGTGTTAAAATGCAGGAAAGTATTTATGGTAGTGCATAAAAACAGGTTAGTGTATTTATATAATTAGAAATGTGAACACAGTAGAAAGCACTGAGCATGGTGAACAAGATATTTTCTAGTATATTTATTGGATTTTTAAAAAATTTCCTCATTCTATATTTGAGGAGTCAACACTCCTTTTGCTTCCTCTTTAATGAAATTTCTGCCCTGTTTTCAGACGTTGGCAGAGGCCTGACATTTTGCTTAATAACGTTATGAGGCTTACTCTTAACTTCTGTAAAATGTCTTAAGTGATCATTTAGCTATCCATATCTGTAATCCATAATGGTATTTTTGATAGTCACATTCTATTACTTGATGACCTGAGTACAGTTTGGGGCAAAGAAGAAAAGATGAGGTGAGGTATGGGGAAGGCAAAGGAAGCGTGAAGTTGTCTGTGGTGGCTATTTTCTGTTTCTGTGACTTTATATATTTGACAATTAAAATAAAGTAAGCATTTGTAACTCACAAATAGTTGATGCTCCTGGGAAATTTTATTAGAAGACTGAGGTATTTTAATAGAAGACTGAGCTAGGTATAAAACGGATACTGGGACACCCCTATACTTGGGACCTATGTTTGTGGCATTTGGGAGTCCAGACACACACATTCATATGCCATTGTATCTGGTTTTCATATATCATGACAGCAATGAATAGTTACTACATAGACTGTATAGCTAAAGTTATATAGTCTCTGCCCCTTAAGGAAAAAAAATGTCCCTAAACCAAAGAAAGTGAATCTCTGTGGACCAGAACAATTTAAGCTTTGACTATTATCAGATCATTTACCAAATACCTGTTTAGTACCAGTATGTGCTACGCAGTAAGTGAGGTTATATAGAAGGGAGTCCAGGCATACTCTATAAAAATGTTCAGCTTCTTTTCCAATTACAGTACAGCTTGCAGAAAGCTGATATGATACTTAGGAAGATCTAGGGCATGCTCATATAGCAATACTCACTAGGAAAAGAGCCCAACCGTTGCCTGGCATCCTGGAGATGCTGCAACCCATTATCTCTCTCAGGTTCTCCTGGTTTATATGCTTGTTTTTAAATTGTATTCAGATGTGTTTTTCCTACACTATTATACAGGATATTTGACTCTCCTTTCAAGGATTGTTATCTGTTGTGTTCATTGATATATCTAGTACCTAAAACACATAGCACTAGTTAGTATGAGACCTGCCTTCCTTCCATGTTCTTAGCTTTTTTTTTTGCACTTTGGAAGGCTCATGCTGGCAGAAGTGTCCTTGTTTCCATTACCTTAGCAGTTGTGTCTGGCAGTCAGGGATCATCCTGCACACACTGAACTTGGTTAGTTCCCTTATTTACTTGAAGACTATTTTCACTACTGTTTATCAACTGTCACCCACATTTAATACCCCTGACGTTACTGAGTTTCTGTCCTGAGGTTTTGTTGGTCATGTTTTTCTTACTTGGTTCATCTAGTCTGTTTTCTCCCTTGCTTCTCTGCCAAGTTGTTTAGTCAGTGATGTTCTAAGGTTGTTCTTTCTTTGCTGATTTATTTTTCTATCTGTCTGAGAACTTGAGGTCAGAAGCCATCAAATCACTTTGAATAATTCTCAGATATCAGCTGTTATGTAGCTATTTGCCCACTGAATGAAGACAAAGATACAAACATTTAAATGCTATTACTACCACATAAATTTTGTTAACATGAAATGTTTATACCTTTTTTGTTTTCTTGTGAATTTTAATGAAACCAACAATTAAGAATTCTTTTGAAAGATAGTCTCATAATGTTATCTTGCCTCAGTAATTGTAGAAATTTGTATCAGCAGGGGGCAGTCAAACCAAATTTCATTCTGCTAGCTTATGAAACATTAACTTTTTATTTTTTGTAAATTGTTCTTTGTAAGACATGAACTGCATTTTATAATGCATTTATAAGCAAAATTCAAAGCTCCTTTTTGGTAAGTCTGTTGGAATTTAATAAATATGTTTAGTTATAAAAGGTAGTCCCTCTTTTTTTTTTAATTAAAAAAAGGAAATTGGCACATAAAGCCCATTTGTTGGATTTTGACATTTTGTTTGTTTTGGTAGGTGACCACTTTACATAGAAAACTTTTGTAGCTTAGCAGTTTTTCCTTTATTAAGCTTTTTTATTAAAGTGATTATAGAATTTTTTTATTTTGTCCTGTGAATTTGGAGATAGTCTTTTAAAGGCTGTGGCATAATGCTCTGTAAAATATATCTGATTCTTTGGTAGTATTTGTGTTCTTCAAGAGTCTTTCTTGGCAGTTGTCTACTAGTGTTATAGATAACCTTCCTCAGTGTTAGCCTGGTCACTTCTGAGGGAAAGACACTATTTATTCTAAACTGTATTTAACATATACTGGAGGTGGTATCACTATGTCTCCTGTTTTGTGTCCACAATAAGAAGATTCAGGAAAACTGCCTTTGTGTAAACACTTGAGTGGCTCCCAGACAAGTACAGTCCTGTCTGCCGGTGGGCAGGAAAGAGCGGTGTCCTGGAATGTTGCTGAGAAGGAAATCTCTTTTGTGTTCAACAAATGATATCTTTAAACCTTTTAAGAATATCATTTTGAAACGATAGCTTTGTGTTTGCATTTCCTTTTGTTTATTAATTTTGTACTTAGTTCAGAAATGGATTTAATATGGGGGAAATAATTGTGTTTGAAAACACATCTTCTTGATAGTTTTCTGTTAACTGTAGGTAGAAATGTCAGGATAAACATTAAAATTGTATTAGTAGTAATCACCCCCTTTTGTTCTCTTAGTGTAAAAGTTTTTGATAAATCTCTGCACACTTAAAGGCATACCAACTCCCCTTGAGAACTTGCACTGAAGAAATAACTTGGGAAAATGGTTTTTAACACACAGATTATATTTTTTTACAGGTTAGATGTGATGGGGCTTTATTTTGTTATGAAAATTAGTTGTGTAAGCTTAACCTTGAATGTCTAATTAATGGCTTTTTTGTGTTTAATTATGATAGTTAATAATTCACCTTAGAATTATATTGAAATTTCTGTTTAATGAATGAAAAATGGTTATGGCTAGACTTTTTAAGCAATTACCAAAAAAAAAAAAAAAAAAAAAAAAATCCAAACATCATAAACTTGAAGAATTATATCCAGTGTCCTGTGTTCATGGATACTTTTCTTCTTCTTTATGAACTCTCATTGTTAAATACTTCATCATTTAGTAATGATTCTCTACTTCAACCCTTCCTCTAAAACCCAGCAAAATGTACCAGGCTTGGTGATGCATCACATGGCTGAGGGAGGAAGGGTCCTGTCTTGGAAATAGAAAAACAAAAGTGCAGCAGAACAGAGAGTGATCTGTAATAGTGTTCAAATACTAGATTTTAAATGCTTGTTAATAGTTTTAGAAAAATATTACATTATAACTATGATTAAATAATTTTATTGATATATATCATACCTTACACCCTTTTATTTGCATTAAAGGCATTGAACATTATTCTTCATATTTATTATGCCCATTCTTTTAAACCTGTTAAAAAGAATCCTGAATGTTAGGTTTACAGAATGTTTTTTTATTAGGTCTTTGAAAGAAAAGAGAATATAGGGCTGCTTACATACATGGTGATGTGATGTGTCAGTCTCTTGTTGCTGTGCTAAGTTCTTATCCCTTCCCTTTTGTGGCCATTGCCCATGAACTTGACTGAAAGATCTCTTTTTAGCCATAAGTAAAGGCTGTACTGCAAGTACATAGAAACACATTTTCACCATTGAAGTATGGCATATTCAACTTCAGTTTTTTAAGTGATGCATTTATAATATATTGCATATCTTAACTTTATGAGTTAGATACCATTATAATACCCGATCCTACAAAGAGCAACATTTACACTTAAGAATCTGACTAAGGTCACTGAGCTGGGAACTAAATTTTGTGAGTTGACAAATACAGAGTTAGTGAGGCAGCCTCATGACTACAATGTACATTGATTTATTAACTCCAAAAGAGTTCTTTTGTGCCGCCACCCATTTTCTTCCTCTCGTGGTAACTAGTGATCTGATCCATTCCATTTGCTCTTTGTGTAATGTCACAGAGATGCATATGTGCAGCATGCAGTCTCTTGAGAATAGTTCCTTTCACGTCACGAAGTTTGGCTGTCTGTTGCTGTGCATATAAGAAGTTCAGTTTTCATAAAGTACAACTCTGGTCAGTTTATATGGACACTTGTTCACAGGTGTTTTAAACTGCTTTCAGTTTTGCTCTGAAGGATAATGTAAATGTTTATGGCAGGATTTGGTGTAAACATGAAGTTTGTATCTCTAGGGTAATACTAAGGTATTCAGAGTCACGGAAGAATCAACTGTACTTTGTAAGAAATTACAAAATTGCTTTCTTAATTGCCTAATTTTGATGTGTTCTTATGAACAATAGGAGAGAGTTTCTGATATTCTTATACTTGCTAACACTTGGTATTGTCAGATTGGGTTTTTTGTGTGGATTATTGTCTGGTTTTTTTTGTTCTCTATTCTTTGACAATCTGCTGCTTTTACTGTTGTAGCTTTATATGTGTTCTTCAACTTTGGTCTTACTTTTAATTTATTATTCGTTGTAAAATAATTATATTTCCTTTATTATTATTCACATCCACTTATCATGCATATAAATATTTAGGATCAGAATGTTGATATCTCTGAACAATTTAGCTGGTACTTTGGGGGAATTGTTTTTTTATTTAAATCAGTTTGAGAAAAATTTTCAATATAATATTAATCTTGTCATGAACATTTCTTGTTTATTGGGTTTTCATTTATTTAGAGATTTATAGTTCTTGGTGTAGAAGAAACCCTACACCTAATTAAGTTTATACTCTAATAGTCATTTCTCATGGGATTATAACAGTATTCTAGATTTCCATTCCAGTTATTAATTATCATTATGTCATCATACAATTAACTTATATCTGTTGGCCACCTTTTTACATGCACTGGTTCAGGGAGTTACTTTGTAGGTAACTTAGGATTCATGTCATCTGTGAATGAAGTTTTGTTGTTTTGAGGTTTGGGGGGTTATTGGTTTTTGTTTTGTTTTTTGCAATCTATATACCTTTTATTCTTGGTGCTTCTTTGCACTGGGTGGGATATCTGGCCAGATGCTTAACAGAAGTTGAATGTGGACACCTGTTTCTCTCTTGATCTTAAGGAGTTACTTGAGATGCACTCAGAGTTTCACTATTAACTCTGATGGTTGTTTAGGCTTTGTATATTAGCCACTTAATAAGTTGAATGCTCCTAGTTTGCTGAGTTTTTAATCATATGTGAATTTTGAATTTTGTTAAATAATTGTTTTACAAGCATAAGGTGATTGTTGAATTTTTCCTCTGAGGTCATTAAAATCCTAGAGAATATTGATTGATGTTAAAATCTTAAATTATTCTGGAATTCTAATTAGAACAAATGTTCCTTGTTTTGTTTTATGTACATAACTATGTACTGAGATTTTTATACAGTTCTTAGTGAATTTTTTTGTATAGATGTCTTTTTGTACTTTTTGTGGTTTTCCCTGAAGTGGTTTCTTAGTAAAGTGAGATGAGATTCTTTTCTTCTGTAGGCTTATTGCCTTTCGTAGATAATAGACTATTATGGCTATCTTTCTTTTATAAAATAAATCATATTAAATTGTGTCTTTCAGGAAATGTTAACCATTTCATTTAACTTGTAAATTGCATCCTCGGAGTTGTCTGTCACCAGCTCCTATGATTTAAAGTTCTATAGTGTTGTCCCTCCTTTCTCACATTAGTTTCTGTCTCTTTTCTGTTGTGTCAGTTTTATTAGACCATCCTCTCAAGTTTCTTCTGTCATGGATTTCTCTTAGTGATCTTTTCAACATTGTTCTGAGGCTTCAGTGATTTTTCTCTATTGCTTTGTTATATTTAATTTTATTTCTTTCTTATTACTTCCTTTTTATATTTTGTTTTTATTCTCATTTTTGTGGCTGACACTTTGATTATTAACTTGGAACTTTACAAATGCTATAGATTTCTCACCAGAAACTACTGCCCTTACGTTTCACAAACCCTTAGATGTGTTTTATTTTTAGTCAGCTCAAGTGTTTGATAAAGTGTTTAGAAATACGTTAATTAATTTTTAAATATTTGGAATTCTCCATATACCTTAGTTGTTTTGGAGATTAGTTGGTTATGATCAGAGAGTAATTATTTTTTTAAAAAAAATTTAAATTACTTTGGCTTTTTAAAATAATTTTGTTTTCCTTTATTGATCTAAGGTGTGGACCTCTCATTGAATGTTTCCTGTGTCCTTTGAAAGAGTCTCTGTTGGGTGTGGTGCCTCACCTTCCTCTTCCCCCCTCCCTCCACTACTTTCTGAGAGAAAACTGTAAAATGTGATTCGGGATTTATCAGTTTCTTCTTTCATTTTCATCAGTTTTGCTTCCCCTGCATCAATGCTTCTTTCCTTCCTAAGTCCCTGCACATCTATAATGTATTACATCCCCTCTGGACCCTGTGTTCTAATTCTCCAGTTATAAACATAGTCACCCATATTTATCTTTCTTTCTTTCTTTCGTATCACTTCTCAATATTTTTGTATAGTTGTGTGTTGTTTTATGTTCTTTAGCACATCTCTTATTTTTATCTCAGTTGACTTTTTTTATATACAAGACATTTAATGACATCTTGTATCTTTTACAGTCTAGTAATTGCAATTTTATTTTCTTTTGAATAACTGGAATAACTTTATCTCCCCATTTTAATTTTTTAATCATTCTTTTTGTCGTGTGTGTGTGTGTGTGTGTGTGTGTGTTTTAGCAGTTATGTTCTTGGTTGAGTTCTCAGGATCTACTTTGAATTAGGAATCTTCTCATTTGAAATAAAGCATAGAAACCTTACAAGCAACTAGGCCAAGAAAAGCCAAAGATAGCTGGGTGTTTTTTGTGTACTGTGTTCTTCAGCCTCCCTGCTCTGACTTTCATTAGGAAACTGTCATTTCTGTGGTTTTAGTTTCAGCCTGTAGTATAGAGCTACATGGAAAATAACTTTAGATCTATGTCTTCCTTCTTAAAATTTGTTTTTAATTCAGTCAGAGATTACCGTTATAGATAGGAAACTCAGGGACAAAGGTTTTGTTGCTCAGGTCATACATCAAAAATGTGTAATATCTAGGATTTGTACTCTGACTTCAGGATGTAACACATTTGAGGAAATCCTTTTTATCAACTGCCCCTACATTCTGCTTTCCAGATTGACTCTGATGTTAGCTTCCATTGTTGGAAATGTTAATACTACATGATCTTGTGGATTTTGCTGTTAGAATTCTGGTTTCCTTTCTCTTCAGGTAGAGCTCCACAACAGAGAAGAATGTTAATGATCCTTTAAATTCTTGCTGTATGATTATGGCCTAGTCTGTTCTGTCATAACTTCCTTAGAGGATGATTAGAGTTGAGGGACCTTATCTTTCCTACATTGCAATATTACCATACACTTTATAAATAGCCAGTCTTCAATTTTGTGACCATTTATTCACATGGTCCCAAAGAACAAGTAATGCTCATTTTTTATTTAGATCACTTCTTAGTGTAAACCCCCTACCATGTAAACAGCCAGGGATAATTATGAACAATATAGCTTTCTACAGCACAGCATAACCTAGTTTGCTTTTTCTTACTTAGATAGCCTGTACTAGAAATGGGTTTTCAGTCATTTGATGCTAGATTTTAATTTTAATTTTAATTTGGCTTTTTTGTGAGTAGAGATTTCTGTCTGTAAAATAAAAATAGCTCCTTAGCAAGTGTTGGAAAATGCAAGGGAAAAGCGCATGCAAATCAAAGTACATCCTTGAGCTTTTATTGATTCTCTCTCTAGGAGGGGGAAAGGGAATGAAAATATGGACAAATACCCAATTTTAGAGTTGTTTAAATATTAAATTGTACTTTTAATTATCTTAAGTTTCACTTTCGATTTCAGTTGTGCTATTGAATATGCTCTTAGTGTTAGTGTGCATAATACATCAGCTATTTCACAGCAGTCATTGTAGTAAATTATAAATATTCCTTTGAGACCTATTAGTACCTTTTTCTTTTACAGTGTGATAGTTAATGCTGAGCTGCTCAGATTCTCTCATATCTGGAATTCCATGTGTTTGGTGTTTGGTCTATCCTCATATCAGGAGTCCAGTTTCATTTGAACTTTTCTATTTGGGGCACTGTTTCTTCTGATCACCTTTATTTTATGAGTAACTTTTTAATCAGTCTGTATAGACGCAAGTCTGTTTTGAGTTGACTAGTCTGGAAAGTATTTAGCTAGATACAAGGAAGACTGAAAATTGAAGAAGCCACATTCATTGTCCACTCCTCCCCATCCTGTGTTTATGTTCTCTTGGCAGCTCCATACTGACCTTGCATCAAAATGGTTCTCTTCCTCTCCCATTACTTACTGCCTTTTCCTTTGTCATACAGTTTGTTTTCTATCCATATATATAGTGTACTAATTGAAATTCCATCTATAGCTTCTGTCTATTGGAATTGTTTGCCAGCATCTATATTATAGCACTGTAGAACTGTATGGAAATGGTGAGTTCAAAATAAACACAATTGGGATCTAAAGGTTTTCTTTTAGAACTGGTTCCCATTTTTGAAATATTAGTAACATCATTATAAGTCCTTAGTGAAGATTGTATTCTCTGTTGACACCAGAACCCCATTCAGTTTGTGCTATGCTTAGAGTAATAGCAAGAGTTTAAAGAAGGCACGGTTTGTTGATGTGTAAAAGAGGAAGCATTAACAAGTGTGAGTGTGTGAGAATTATGACAGGCTTCCAGTATTTGGAAGCATGCACATGAGAATCTAGTGCCTTGAATATTCCAGAGGATGCAAGCCCAAAAGGACTGAACCGTTTCAAAAGTAGAGAAGAAAATAAAATACTGAGTCTAATGCCTGGCTCTAGCCAGGTCTATGCATAAATTTCTCCTTTTTGGACTTTAATTTGAGAGCACATTTTAAAAGCTAAATGTTTTTCTCCTTTCAGGTAGTTCAGAAAGTTGAATCTCACCAGAAGTTATATACTGCTGTCTTCTAGGGCTGTATTTTTTTCCTAACTTTGTATTCTTTCATTCAAGCTTTTATACATGACAAACAAATCAATGCATTTATAGTTTGGAAAGTGCATATGTTCATAATTGTATAGCTCACTGTTGATTTGTTTCATTGACTTTTACATTTTCTTTCAAATGGATAGGTTTGTCTTGGCCAGCAAAGCTTAAGTAAATTGTATGATTGAGTTTGTTTACCTACTGTAAGTAGCACAGTGGTGGTGACTGCCTTCCCTGACATTGTTCTGAGCCTAGGTTACAGCTACATACTGTATTGTGACCTGCATGCCCGCAGGGAAGCCAGTATATGAAGTTTTATGCCCACATTACCCATAGAGGAAATGAGAGTAGCAGGTTCAGGGTTTAGAAAGAAGTAACATCTTCAAAATGTTGATGGGCAATAACTTTGGGCCTAAAAGTTTGTCTAACTAAACTGTAAGTTAAATAGAACGGGAAAATGAGGGGGTGGAGGGAGAGAGTGCGCGTGCAAGCATGTGAGATAACTAGCTCTCTGAGCAGGTATCCTAGCAAGAAGAGTGGAACGTTCAGGGTGTCAGTATGAGTAGTAACGGGAAGTAAACATTTAGTAATGTGTACATTTTCTTAACTAAATACTGGGTGTTGATAACTAAATGTTTCAGCCATCTAGAGCAGCGGTTCTCAATCTGTGGGCTGTGACTCCTTTGGGGTTGCGTATCAAAAATTTACATTATGATCCATAACAGTAGCAAAATTAAAATTATGAAGTAGAATCAAAATAATTTTATGGTAGGAGTCACCACAATATGAGGAACTGTATTAAAGGGTCGCAGCATTAGGAAGGGTGAGGACCACTGATCTAGAGTAAAAAAAAAATTAAGGGAGCTGTTGAGTTGTCATTTTAACTTCAGTGGGAACAAAAGAGTGAAAGGTTGGTTAGAGACTAGAAATAATGGAACTTAGGATACTGTGTCAGGGGAAATACTTTAGATACTGATATGCAAAAATACGTAGTTACAGAATTCAAAGTCAGCTGTCTCTTTCATAGCAGATACCAGGCAAATCATAAAGGCCCTCATAAGTTGAGAAAGGAACAGAATAAAGAACATTGGTTATTTGGCTCCATGTAATCTGTCCATGGTGGAGAGTTATTGTATCACTTTAACCGGTGTCCAGATGTTTGTTTTCATTGAGATAGCAGTAAGCCACCAAAAGTTTTTTTCTTCAATTAAAGAAACATACATGACTGGAGAGGTAGCTCAGTTAGGAGAATGCTGGCCTGGTATGCATGGGTACCTGAATTTAGTCTCCAGTGCCTCTTAAACCACACTGTGGTACCTGACTGTAATTCCAGTACTGAGGGATGTTTAAAGTCACCCTTCCCTCCAAGGTATGTCAGAGAGCAGCAGCCTGGGCTACATGAAACCGAATCTTTTTTAAAGGAGAAACATATACATACATATATATCTGTTAAAGGGTTGGTTTCTTCATCGTGAGACTCCAAGTTAAACACCACAAGATTGGAAGTGGATGCCATTTGTTCGGGCATAACTGGGGAGCAGCTACCACAGTCTGGACTGTTGTATACCATTGTTCCTATAAGGATTATCTGTTAAGTCATCCTTTTTACTATTTTAGCTCCAATATTTTTTCTGTTCTGAGCCATTTTTCCTTCCTTTCATCTTGTAATTCCAAAATCTATAGTGGAACAAATAAATTTGTTTTACCTCTAATGATAATTGTGTTACTGTCCCTTTACTCTGGCAGTTTAATTTGTTTAAGTGAGGGTACCTCCTGTGTAAGGTGGGGACGACATCCACAGAATGGCAGCTTAAGAGAAATCCATGGTTAAATTTCCAGTACCTAAACTGACCTACAGAATACCTGCTTGTGAAGAGATCTGGTCCATATACACACATCTTTACTGTCTGACACTCTAAACTGCAGGGCTTGGGAAATTAACAGGCCTGAGATTCTCATTGTGGTCCAGAAGTTGAAATAATTGCTGTTTGCTCTTTGTACTTTTATTTTCTTAGTAGTTACAGTGCAAACAGACTTCCAGTTGTTGTCTTTTCTGATATATAACTAAAGTTTCGAGGAAATTAGGGATATAATAACACTTTTCCTAATTACATTGTTGTAAACAAGGTCTCTTTGAACCTTATTTCACAAATGAAATAGAATTTTCATATTGCCCATAGTAGTAAGTAGTAGTATCTTCTGTTTACAAGAACTTACTAAGAAATTGGGCTCATTGATCATGTTTTCTCATCTTTAGATATGAATTTCAGCGTGGGTTTTGTTCTTAATTGTATAATTATGTGATTAAGTCTAATGCTAACCCAGTCAAGTAGAAACAGAAAACTTAGAACTCTGTATTCATGTGAATGAAGTTTACAAGTTTTTACAAAGTATTTGCCTGTTGTTTTAAATTTTCTTAGAATTATCACAAGATGATCAGTAAAACAAGGAAGTCTTACTGGAGTAGAAAAAAGTACAAATTCAAGGAAAAGGGAAAAAGCAATTTTAAAAATTTCAAAGCTGGTTTAAATGGATAATAACAAGGTGATATATCACTGTGGATTTAAATCTCATACGTGCATTGGAAAAACTGTGTAAAGCTTTTATATTTAAGTGGCAGTATTAAAACTGGAAGTAATTCAAGTTACTTAACCATGTACATAGAAAAGTAATAATCTCAATTTTCTTAGGTATGCCTACCAATTTTCAGCACTGCTAAAAATTACATGTACATAGTGATTACCGGCAGATGAGTTTCTGGAGAATGGAGCAGAGCAAAAGACAGTCTTAAGTGTTAAGTGGCAGGGAGGCTTTTCTGGGGAATGGTTCAAAGTGGGTGGTTACAAAGTGAGTTTTGGAAGTAGATCTGCCAGAAAGGTAGAAGTCTTAAAAAAAGATACAACCCAAAACAATGCAGTTGATCCCTGTCCAGACTATAGCAACTGCTGTATTATATTTTAATATTGTATATGCTATTAGTGTCTCTCAGTTCTTTCTTCCAAAATGGCTGACCATAATCATGAGAGGTATTGAATTGGCTCTGCTTGCCACATAGCGTTTTCTAGTTAACTGTGCTTTTGTAAGGTGGGAGAAGAGGCTGACAGTGCTAATTTTCAGTAAGAAATATGCCTTGGCAAATGTTTGTGATAATGCAGAATGTATACACTTATGAAAATAATGATGCTTTAAGCCATGAAAATATGTGGGAGTAGCTTAAGTACATAGTAAACAAATTGTAGGAACTGTAGGAAGATGAGGGTTCCCAGGAGCTGAGGGAAAATGGTCAGCAGTAGAGCTGAGCATGTTTAGTAATACATTAAACTATATAATTTCATGACTGAGTACGTGTCACTGTGCATTTCTCCAAACCTGTAGACTACAGCTCCAAGAGTACCCCATGAAAACTGGTCATAGTGTATTGCATTTATGACACGTGCACTTCTCTAGAAGAAACTGATAATGGGGGAGGTTACACGACTGGAACCTAAAACTGCTCTGAAGGGAAAAAATGCCCTAAAAAGCTTCCTTCCTGACAATTTTTGGTAGTGTTCATTTTACTGAGTTTTAAGTCTCATATGAACAAAGAAAACTAGCGTACATGTAAAATATATAATCTTTTTAAAAATTAACTTGTTTATTTATTGGGAGAGAGGACGTATCTCTGTGAACACTTGCCACAGAGGCACATGTGACAGCCAGTGAACAAATGCAGGAGTTGATTCTCTCTTTTCACCTTGTGGAGGCCAAGGGTCAGACCTGAGGCCATCAGGCTTGACAACAAAGCGCCTCTACTTACTCAGCCATCTCTTTCACCCACATCTCCATTATTTTTAAAGGGAAAGTAAAGAGGAAGTTAGAATGAACTGTGGTGGCCGTGTTTAGATAGATTTAAAAAGAGAAAGTCACGTTTGACCAAATCACCCAATAAGATAAGAGAGTGACTGACATTTCATAGATAACATTATTTAAGGGAAATTTTGAGTTGGTTTTTTTTTTTTAAAAAAACAAAAACAAAACAGTAATTATAATAGCTGACATTTACAAATGTTGAATTGTCTCCACATTATTGGTTATATACCTGCCTTAATTCAAGGAAATGCCCCTCTTACTACTTGCTTTTACATGGTCTTCCTACTTGCTTTTATCTTTCAGAAGATGAATTAGCTCTATTTTTGTCTGAGTAACAAAAAGCGCCCTGTAGCTTCCTTTTATTCGTGTGTGTGTGTGTGTGTGTGTGTGTGTGTTTTACATTTATGTGCACTGTCTGATTTAACATGGATGTAAAGCTCTGAACTCCTACCCTCAATGCTTGCTTAGTAAATGCTTTGGCCATTGATTCATGCCCCAGCTCCTGCCTTTTCATTTTAGTAGAGCCTGACTGTGCTAAATGTCCACCATTATCCACCTATGTGTTGGCCCCATTGTGGTGGTTTGAATAGGTTTGGTTCCCATAGACTAATGTATTTGAATGCTTGGCCCATGGGCAGTGGCTCTATTAGGAGGTTGTGCCTTGTTGGAGTAGGTGTGGCCTTGTTGGAGGAAATGTGTCTCTGAGACCCATCTTCTGCCTGCCTTGGGATCAAGATGTAGCACCCTGTCTGCCCTGCTTCCTGCATTGATGAGAATGGACTGAAACTCTGAACCTGTAAGCCAGCCCCAATTAAATGTTGTCTTTTGTAAGAGTTGCCTTGGTCATGGTGTCTCTTCATAGCAGTAGAAACCCTAAGACATTCATCTTGGCATTTTGGAGTTTTAATAGAAGTAGAATTGCAGTATATAGCTCAGAGAATATGCAAAATAAACAAGCACAAAGAAAAACACTATGCCATGCCAGGAGCCTGTTCTTAGAAGCAGTTAGCTCCCAGACCTTCTCCTTTGAAGCAATAAGTCCTTCATATCCTAAAGTGGTGGTGCTGGTGGTGTCGTCTGTCACAGTGACACCTTAGAAGGCCATGTGCATGTGTGTGGTTTGTGTTGGTTGATGTCTATGCTTCATCCTTGGTTGGTGTGGTTGCAGAAGGCTGTGTTGATATCTATAGTCAGTACTGCCACTGGAGAGCATGTCTGTGATTGGAGCTGCTATAGGAGATTATGTCAATGTCTGTGGTCTCTGATGCTACCAGAAGACATGTTGATGTCTGTGATCCATCCTATGGCCAGGGGCCATGTTCATGTCCAAGATCTGTGCCACCAGAGGCCCTAATGATCCCTGGTCCATGCTTCCCCTAGAGACCATGTTGTGGTCCATCTTCCATGGTATACAACTGGAGGCTGAGTTTATGTCCACTATCCATACTGGGAGTGTATTGATTTCTGTGGTCTATACAACTGTGGGAAACCATGTGGAAGTCCATCATCCTTGCTGCAGCTGGTTGTTACTGGCAGGGAAGCATCTTTTGTGGTGATATTGATGACTCCAGACTCATAATTCAGATTTAAAGACTTTGAAGGCTTTGGCAATAACCTCTCCCCTCTTCCCCCAAAGAAACAAGAAATAGTCTAGACAGAAAAGTTAATTGAGGAGAGTGCTTAAAAATTGTGGTAAAGATACTTTACGGTTGTTGACTTCTGGAGGGTGTCGGGGCACACAACTCAGTTATCTTTTAAGAGGCTGACCGCTGGGGCATCACAAACTGTACATGGTATATTTGGGGTGCGGAACACAAAGGTAAGAGGATGGACCTGGGAGGAATGGGAATTGAGTGTGATCAGGAAGCATTGTATGAAATTCCCAAATAATCAATAAAAATGTGTTGGAGGAAAAGAGAAAAACCAAAGAAGCACTTAGAACCAGAGAAATGAGGCCATTGTGATTAAACCTGCCCATGTAGTCCTTGGGCCTTTGGGATTGGTTTGGAGGAGGAACTTGGAAGATTTTGTAGCTGCAAGTTGCTTCTTAGTTTAAAGGGCATGTTGGTGGGACCTCAGAAGACTAAAACACCAGTAGATATACAAGCAGGAAAGACTGCATTTGTGACCTTTAAGAAAGGAACAGTGACTCTTAAAAGGATTGAACCCGAAGTTATTCGTTTGATTCTGGCAAGGAATTGGTCTTGTTTTGAGTTCTGAAACCTTGTGGGAGCCTTTTAAAGGTGCGACAGTTGGATTTGCTGGAGGAACTTTGACATTAGCATAGCATTTCATCTGTGACATGGTTATTGTGGTTTAGGATTACAGTGGAAATGAGGAAGAATAAAGCAGAACATGGAGAAAGCAAAATACAGAGAGTGGTATTTGACATGACATTTGCTGTTGTTAAACAGAGTAAAAAGTTTGAGTCAAGTTCCCCTTCAACTTCAGGAAGGAGAGTCGGGGGTGTGGCTAAACACTTTGCAAGTGCACAGCCTAAGTGTTTCACCCACTCTTTGTCTCTCCATTGATCTCCTCTACCTATGTTCCTTCTCCCTCCTCTTAGGCCCACTTGATGTATGTAACCCTAATCTGTGTTTTTTCTGTTCAGAGTAAAAACTAATAGGACAGAGGCTTTTCAGTAGACTCCTCAGATCCCAGGAGAAGGATGTAGGGTTTTCTTTCCTGAACTTAACTGTGCAGTGGTCTGTTACTGGCTACACTTTTCAGTGACCATGGTTTTAAAAGGACATGTTAAAAGGGCAATAAAAAGGTGAAGAATTCCTGTGAAAGAATGTTCTGGAAAAAAAGAATAAAATGCCTTTTACAATAGCCTTCTTTTTATTAGAAAAAGTCTACTCTTCCTGCTTGATGGGCATAGTAATGAACTCATTGTTTCTTTTCAAGCTGCTGTTAAGATTAGGTCACCCTGAAAAGAATTCTAACTCCTGATTTATATGACAAAGTATTACTCTTGCACATCCTATTAATATAAAACTAATCCCTAGTCAAACTCACACATTTCAGCATCACAAGTTACATATATTTTACTAAAGAGGACAGCTTTATCATCAAGTGAAAGTAAATACTACCCATCTCTGAGGGAGCAAAGACCACACTTTGTAAGTAGTGAAACATGTTATTGAGGAAAGTCCTTTTCTGTCAGTCATGGAAACTGAACCTGAAGTAGTTCCCAGCAGTGGAACGGTGAGGGTTTCAAGTAGACTCCAAAGCCCCAGGGACATAACATACCAGCGCCACCACAGCCTTCTCTTTCTCCATGGCACTGCTAGGGAAGTAACTGAATGGCAGCAATGATGTCGCTGGCCTGTTACAGCAGAGAACAGGTTGAAATCGCTGCCAGTCTGAGTCCTTGCTTTTTACATGAATGTGACAATTACAGCTTTGAGAAGATGAAAGGACTTGTCTAAAACCACTTTGGCAAAGAAAATTACTAACCTGAATCATAGATTAATTTGTGGCCTCCATCTCTGTATCTGTTAATTTTTTGACTTTTCAATTTGGGGCATCTTTTTCAAAAGATGTTAGGTCTTGATATAATTTCATGTAAACATAGTATAAAAACACTGGGGTAGTCTTAACTTACATGTCGCATGATAACAGGGATGAATAAAACATCCTTTCAACTTTTCATCTTCAAATTCAATGTGTCGTAGTAACTGTTGTATAGTAGCTTCCCAGAGATGGATGGATCAGGAAATAGAGTTTACAGGAAGAATATAAATACACCAATTGTTGCATCATGTCAATGGAAAAAAACTGAGATGGATCATAAACTTCCCAAAGAAAGCATTGCCTGCTGTAACCTGCCTCCACAATCAGGAAGGAAGTCAGTGAGGAAGAAGGCCAGAATTTCTCAGCACTGCGTTTCTAGAGAGCTTTATTCCTATAGGAAAACAAACTTCAAACTCAGCTGCTGCAATTATAAAGATGTGGATTTCAAAAATCCATTTTCTACCAATAAAGTAGACAGTGGTGTTGAAAGAGACTTAAGGAATCAAGTTTAGCCCTTCTGTTTTCAGTTGATGTTAACATTGGATCGGGAGCCTTGTTTGTTTCCTGCTCCAGCGTTCTGTCTATTGCACTGTGGGAAGAAGAGTCATTCTGACAAGTTGCTTTTCAGAGTGCAGGCTGTTGATTCTCCAGTAAGGAGCAAGTTTCTTTGTATTTGCTGATAGCTGGTGAATCTGAGGAGCTACTTCTTAACAGATTTACAAATAATTTGTTATTGAGTGGGGTTTTGTTGTTATTTTTTAAGTTTTGACATGTTTTCAGTCTGATAGTCCAGTATATTTGGCAACTACTAAATATGTTGTTTATAAAATCCCAACTGTCAATGCAAAACAGCCCTGACCTCAAAAAAAATGAGGTACCTTTTTTTTTTTTCTTTTTTTCTTTTTGGTTTTTCGAGACAGGGTTTCTCTGTGTAGCCCTGGCTGTCCTGGAACTCACTCTGTACACCAGGCTGGCCTCAAACTCAGAAATCCGCCTGCCTCTGCCTCCTGAGTGCTGGGATTAAAGGCGTGCGCCACCACTGCCCTGGCTTGATACCATTTATTTTTGAACTATGTATGAGTAACCATGGCCCAGGAACAAGGATTCAGGTTGCTCCAAAGGGTGTGTTCCACTGTGAGCGTGATTGTATGAGATTAGTTACAGAACAGAGTCACATCATGAATCTAGGAATTTAACAGTCCCTCTGGTAGGGACCAGAGGTACAGGGGTACTGGCTGAGCAGAACAAATTCCCTATAGGTTTCAGGTGCTGCCTGAAGGCACCTTTAGCTGTTAGGTTGTCAGAAGCTTATGTTCTATTATGTTCTGTTCTACTAAGAATGTATTTTATACTTTTTTTTTTCCCCTTGAGTATGGAATAGAGTTTAGGGCATGGGAAGGGGAGTTGAGACAGAGAAGAGCAGGGGGGAGCTGGCCAGGTACTTGTGGAGAGAGAAGAGGGAGGGGAATGGGGAGAGAGAGAGAGAAGGGGCAGCAAGTAAGAGCTAGTTTACAGATTTTGATAGTCTCTAGAATGTTAGGTCAGACACAGGAGTGGATAATAATCGGCCTTCAAAGAGACTAAATACAGATAGACAGAAGTAATTTGGCTTTTTAATTCTCCTAAGGTACACTGTTTATAGATTATAAAGAAAAAAGCCAATTACACTATGATGTGCATTGACTACAAGACTAATTCCCACAGAGATGGAGAGGTGTGCTCCCTAGCTTTATTGAAACGCAGCATAGCAGGGTAGGCATTTCTAGAGAGAAGACAGCAGAGAAGCAGAAAGAACTCTCAGTAAATAGAGCAAGCTTGTCTGGGCAGCACAGTGAGATAGATGAAAAGTTGGAGGATGTAGCGCTTGGAGGTGCAGATAAATTGAAATTACACTGTGAAACAGTTCAGAATTTAGTAGGCCGCAGGGAAATAACTTTTGAACTAAATTCACATTTTATGAAAACTATTCAGTGTTTGTATTAGACTTGAAGAGACAAACTAAAGTCTAACAGTAAAGCCTTTAGTAGTTAATTTAGGAGATGAAGACAAGACGTTAAATTGATGCAAAAGGATAAATGAGAGTGATTATTTGATATGTGGTGTCCCCTCTACCACATGCTCATCAGTGCACTTCATCTCTGATTTTAAGAAAAACACTAGCTGCTCAGAATAAATTCAAAGGAAAGTCATCAGGATTTATGTAGGAAAGAGAAATAGCCTCTTTACAGTTAATGTACAGTTCTTGGTTAACTAGGAAGGGGAAAACATGTGGAAAAGAGTTTGGGTGTTGGGATAGTCCCTAGAAAGACAGCACCTCCTCAGTTAACTCCAGAGTGCCGAGATGAATATGACAAGCAGTGTGTGTACCAAACAGGAAGTGTTTTGAAAGGTTAAATTTATTATAAAGGAGACCTGTGAGAAATTTGAATTCTCACCTTAAGGTACTTGAGAGATCTACCATGGGTAAAAAGACCTTAATACATTTAACTAACTTTATACATGAGAATCATTTTGTAAGTTAGATGTAACTTTTCTTCCTTCCTTTTTTCCTTTCTTTGTTTCTTTAAGTGTACGTGTTAGTGTGTTGTGTGTCTGGGGAATGAAGGGGTGGAATGCCATAAACAGGGGCCAAAGCAGGATTGCTGTATTCTTTATCCTTTGAGGCAGTCTCTCCTTGAACCTGGATCTTGACTCTTTAAATACTTTTTGTTACCTACCTACCTACCTGTTTATCTATCTATCTATCTATCTATCTATCACGAGGCTGAAAGATACAAGCTTCTGTCTCTCTGCCCTTCCTCCTCAGTGCTAGGGAAAATGCACAGAACCACGTCCACCTTACTGTTTGTCTGCTGCCGTGTTTCTGATCCTCATACTTGCACAGCAAAATCTCTTAACTGCTAAGCTATCTCTTTTACTACAGCTTTTCTTTTAACATTTAAGTGTTCATATCATTGTGAGCTGGCTGTCTATCAGAAATTAGAATATGTGTAATGAAAGAGAATGTTGACAGTATCAAATGTTTCAAAAGGTCAGACTATGATTGTGTTGGATATAGGAAAGAAAGGAAATATCAGTGGACCACTAATAGCTTTAAACTGACTGGTATTTTTGCATAGTGTTTCAGATTTATAGTTCTCTAATAAACAGACAATATAAAGACATATCTAGAATTTTATATGCTTATGTATTTAATAGTAAATTTGTCTTAAAATGAATACTAAATAAAAACAAACTTCATTTATAATTGAGCATCATGACATAATATGAAAAAGTCAGCTGACTTCAGACACAGCTCTGCCAACTTGCTGCTCCAGCTTTGATGTGTTATTTGAGTTGTCTTGCCCCTGCCATTGACAAAAGAAGCCAACCCATGATTCCCTCAACTGACTTTGAAGGAAACAGTTTCAAATAATGCTTTAAAGATAGTGAAAGAGTTTTTAAGAACCTTTGATGCTATCAAATAATTATTTTAAAGATTAGCTGAATCATAAGTAGCGAAGACCCAAGATGAAACTTGAGAAGGCAGTTTGAATTATTGTACCCATCGCAGTTTTTCTGTGTTTTGAAATCTGAAGTGTCAGGCAGAGCCATTAAGTATGCCTTAATGCTCACCATTACCAATCTGATGCATGAGTCTTAGTGGTGCTAAGCCCTTTTTTAGGATACAAGCCCTCACTTTATGTGTCCTAAGCACTTATATTGAACAGTGGGTGAGCAAAAAAAATTCAAATACCCATGAAACATCCTCCTAAAGAAGCCTTAGGAAAGTAGGCAGAGCACAAGAAGCAAAGCTGAACGTTGATTTGGTTGGGAAGTTCATGAGTTCCTTTCAGCAGTTATGACACTTGATGTTTTTAGTAATCATATAATAAAGAGTTGCATCCGTTCCCTCTTCTAATTATAATGTGCAAGGACTGGTTGCATATGCTCTGACCAAAGTGCTTGGCGCTGAGAACCCTAAACAAAGCTGCAGGCACTAATTATCTTCTTTTCTAACTTCATTTGATGTGCCTTTGAACTAGTGAAACTTGTGGCATTCTGAGAGACTTCCCCGTCATTGGGGAACCTTTCACTTCCTAATGCAGAAAACTGGGTCTTGAATTAATGTTTTTCGGAAGAAGTTTTGATGCTCATAACTTTATGACCACACAAATAAATGGGTATCTTTTTATTTTTATGTAACCCAATCGGCATTGCTGGTATATTAAAGAGGCAAGTTAAAGTGATTTGAAGGTACTTGTTTAATTTGATAGAAAATGTAAACACTATAAAGAAGATTCATTTTGTCAGATTCAATCTGCAAATAACAAATAATATGACCCTGGATCTCTTTTTGACATGCTGTTACTTGAGTTTTTATGGCAGTCTTAACAGAGGAGGTGATAAAAATGAACTTTGATGGGAAAGTGATTTATTGAACTGTTGAGAGCGTCTAAAAAAAATGGACAAGCAACACAAAAGAGAAAACACCAACTCTTTTGACTGCTGATACTGCATTGATCAGATTTCTTTTTCTCCAAGATCTTGACCAAGAGAATGTTGTGTCATACAAATAAAAATAATGTACTTTATTTTTCTTATTGAAATTGAATTTCTTTAAGTTTTTGTACTTTTCAGCTATTAGTTATATGATGCGGCATCTGGTCTTATTCATTTACCTTATACTTAAGCTGAGATTATTACCTGTCTATTTAATGAGTACATAATGAGGTTTAAATGAGATCACGCAATGATTAGCTGAAACTTGACAACTAACCATTCCATGGTTTCAAGGTCACCATAATGATGACATTCTAGTTCTAACTTTCGTGATCTCTGGAATGTCTTTTGTTTCTCCAGTTCAGTTTCTCCATCTATCACTAGGAAGTGGTATTGATACTTATGTTGTAAATTCTTTTGATAATTACATATTAATGCATATAAATATGCTTAGAAAGACATAGCTGGTATTAAGCCTGCTAATTATTTTAAACATTATCATTTTTCAAGGATGGGTTTTGTTTTGCTTTTTTCTTTTTCCTTTGTTTTGCAGTATGTCAAAGTACTGTATATACACATTCATTTTCTATTATAGCCAAGAATGGAAGCCAGAATAGATAAGGCACAGGGACTGTGAGACATTAGAGGGGGCATTCTAAGAGAAATAAGGAAGAAAACAAATACTTCACAAGCAGACAGACGCACACAGGGAGGAGAAGACTGAAAACAGAAGACACTTTTTCCAGCTCCTCTTATACTGCAAGCTCTTTGAGGACAAGACATGGGCAGCCTACAGTCTTTGGAACCCTAGCATCTAGGAGGTAAAATGTGCTTAAATGCTTAGGTTGATGGGAATGGGTTTTATATTATGCTAATATCTATATATATTCTCTTGGCTGCAACAAATTTGCTTTTGTTGAATATACTAACCCTTTAAGTTCTATTTTCTTTTCTCTAATTCAGAAGTCTCAGTGTTCATTAAAACCAAGTGTTTTATGCAATTTGGTATTGTAATACTCATATGGTCTCATTCACCATAACTTATACATTATTTCTTAACTTTTCTATTGTTTTCTTTTTTAAAACACTTACTTCATGTGTCAAACAGCATGAAGCATGATGCTTACACACCAGGGACCATTTGGCATGATTCCTAGTACTTCTTGGAATATTTGATTTAGGAAGTTGGGTAATAGAAACACAAACACTGTGAAACAGAGCTAATGTAATTGGTACTTTGGAGTCTGGGTGTGGTGGGAAAAAAAAAGTGAGGTGAACTCCAGTGTTCATTCTGACCGTTCTTATACATCTTGGTATGACCCTTTGAGACAGGGTTCAAAAGATGTATTGCGTGTGGTAAGAGCGTTTGTCATCCCAATTTAATATCTCTGTGCAGTCAGCCAGCTGCCTAGGCTTAAATATTTTCATTGGTCTTACAGAAATTCTCAATGTAACTACCAAAGTATACATCTAATAACTTTATTTTCAGTGATGAGTTGTCTGTTTAATAGGCTATACCTAAATGAATTTCTTCATCTTCCTATAACCTGTAGGCAAAGAAGAACAGTGACCTTGCTATCAAAGTGAAAAATTCACACTCAAGCACACTATGTTCTCACCCATTTGTCCTTTAGAAAATTTTTCTTGCTGGCAGTGGTGGAGCACGCCTTTAATCCCAGCACTTGGGAGACAGAGGCAGGCGGATTTCTGAGTTCGGGGCCAGCCTGGTCTACAGAGTGAGTTCCAGGACAGCCAGGGCTATACAGAGAAACCCTGTCTCAAAAAAAGAAAAAAAAAATTTTTTTTTTCTTTGAATCAGCTCATTGTTACTTAAGTCTCAGTCTGAAAATAACACTTGGCAGATGCTCAGATTCCTATAAGTTGTTGCTTTATTCAGTATAGAAGCTGAAAACAGTATTATAGCAAATCAAATTTTTTAGAAACTTTAAATTTTCTGCTGGACAACTGTTTTTAAGAGACTTAAGTATGAAGTGTAAATATGTATTCTGAAGGCTCTTATTTGTATTAAAAATTCTGCCCCCCCCCAAATTTTTGTGATTAATTTTTACAGAAAAATGTCAGGCTGAAGATGGATAATAAGGTGGTATGGCCTGTAAATAGATCAGTATTAATTAAAGAAGGAAAATCGTAATCTGAGCTCTTCCTCAAAGTATACTTAAACCCCTGAATATGTGGGCACACCTTCAAAAACCCATACATAAGGTTCTTGGAATATCTTTTCCACACTTAAGAGGATGTAGCCCCCACCTCATAAATGCTTGAAAATTAAAGCCAGGACTGAGATGGGGTGAGGTAGTTGTCTAGCCAGTTTTATAAGATGTACAAAATTTTAATCCCATAAGAATAGTACAATATGTCTGCTCTACATTCACATATACAAGCAACACTAGACAGATTCTACAGGTTGTATTTATATATTTATGCATCTGTACATATACATGTGTGTATATGTATGTATCAGCAACAGTTGGAAAAGGGGGTGTATGGAAGGGAAAGGGAGGGAGAAAAGAAAAGGAAGGAGGAAATTACACAGAAAAAACCTAGGTTCTTCTCATTTATGATCATATAAGCATAGGCATACCAGTAAAAGTATTACCTAATTAAATCCAGCAGTAAGTTTTTCCAAATGTGTTGATTTCTGGAACACAGGCAAACATGACAAAGGTTATGTACAAAATCCTACAGCCAGCATTAGTTCTAAAATCTTAGTCAAAACAGGACAGAATACCTGCTCAGGCTATTTTCTTTGGCTGATATCTAAGAATCCAGAAAGAAACAGGAAAATAAGTAAAGGTAAACAGATGTGGAGCAGAAAGAGGAGATACAGGAGGCAATATAATTAATTCTTCCCTAGTAGTGATTGTAAGCTGTCTGCATATAGATTGTTAGAACTCGCAAAACTAAGGAATGTTCTTAGAAAATTTGTTAGTTTCCTCTCACAGTAATTACACCTCAAAATGTGTGATAGTTAGAAAGATTAAAATGATAGCAAAAATCATAGTAACTTTATGAAACAAATGAAATTTCACTGAAGGCAGACATGAAAATTTAGATGAGTGAAGAGCGGTGACATTAACTAATGGGGCATTTAGCAGTGTCAGATATCAGTTCTCAGTAGACTCAAATCTAATTCAAATTAATGAGATTTTTCAAATTAACTTTCAAGTTATGAAGAAGAAAATGATGCAAGTAGTTATCTACTTTGAAATGTATTAGGAAAAACAATCTCTACCCAGTTTTATTTAATCCATAGTAATAAAAGCTGCATGGAACTAGTACAAGAGTAGATGCTCAAACTGTTAAAATAGAAAACCCATCAAAAACAGACCCATGCTGGATGAGAGAAGAATATTGCACAGGCTCTTGGAAAGGCTAGTTTACAGTTTTCTTTTAATTTTATCCTGTTGTATGCCTGGGGCATGCAGAGAGAACAAAGACCTAAAGGAGACAGTAAAGATAGAGGGAATAGCATCTTAAATTGTGTTAAGAAAGGGATTCTTCGACCTTACTCAAAGTACAGACTGCCAAGGATAAGTCATTAGCTTTACAGTGTCAAAGCAAAGGGCTGATTTTAGTGAACTACAAACAGAATAAATGTAGAAATGTAGTGTTGTGTTGTAAGAATGTGTGTACACACACTGAAAAGGGGGAAATAGTAGACCATATGAGAGTTGCTTGCAAGTTAACGAGAGAATGAGACCAGAGAGCATCCTGAATGCCCAGATGTCTGACCTTAAGACAGCTAGTGAAAACAACAGAAACACAGTACCTCAGACCCACCTTAGAAGTCTTCGGAAGCATTAGTGGGCGAATGAAAGCAGAGGGTTTGGGATAATGAGGACACTGAGGTACGACTGCCTGTAGCAGTCTAGACCTACCCAGCTGGTGTGAACCGCAGCCCACTGTCTTTTGTGGCCACAGGAGTTTGATGTCTGTGTTCATAGCCATGTACTGTAATGGAGAGATAACCTCTCAGCAGCCATGGTCAAAAGCCAGTCTGCACTTCCACAGGAAAGGGAGGGTTCCTGTGGCCTAGTATCTGCTCTATTTACTGCCTCCTGCCAGGTGTGGAAGAGGAACATGCTTTTAGCTTTTCCTAAATCTCTGATTTCCCCTAGCAGGAATGAGCCACTGTAATGTTAGCATGTTGGTGCTTGTTGAAATAAAACATGCCCACTAGTAAACAATGAGAGCATTAATATTTCATGTGGGAACTTGACTTAGCTTTAACCACACTCAAAAGCTTTGAAAGTTTAAAATTAAATGAAAAAAAGAAAAATAAGCCAGCTCAGCTTCAGAGAAACCTAGTTTATTACAACTCAGTCAAGGATCTTTTTTATAAATCTTGAAATAAGTGCTGGAAGTCCTATTATGTCATCATTTACTTCTTAACATTAGAAACACTTGTCTGGTGTGATTGTCTAAAACTATGGTTCTGACGTCTCCATTGAATTATCTGTCACTTTATAAATATTTAGAGTCAGATTTGTAGATATTAATTGTATTGCTTCTTCAGGAAAGAAAGAAAAATCTTAACTTGGACGTGTAGTTTCCAGCACTGTGATGCTCATTACCTTCCCTTTGGCTTTCTAGTGTCTGAGACACATTGACTGCCAGCCTCAAAGGAATAGTTCCCATTCACTAATGTCCATGGTTGCTTCCCTGTAGTATCTTCCTACTTCTTCAATGGTAGTGTTCTGCAAATGGTGTTTTGTTTCTGGTGTGTGGGTGGTGGCGTACATGTCAAGGAGGGAGATGTGCACACCTGTGAGTGTTCATGTAAAGGCAGGAACATGTAAGTTGGCTTACTTTATTGTTCTCTACTTTAGTTCCTTAGACAGTGTCTATTCCCTTGACATAGGGTTTCTCATTGAACCCAGAGCTTGCCAGTTTGGTTATTTGTGCTGGCCAGGTAGCTCCTTGGATATACCTGTCTCCACTATACAATGCTGGGCTTGTAAGCACAAACAGCTCTGGTTGGCTTTTACCTATGTGTTAAGGATTCAAATCCAGATCATCATGCTAGCACAGTTAGTACTCTGATCCCCTTTTAAAATTTTTGTTCTCTTAATTTGTATCATTTTATAGTTAAGACAGGGGAAAGGATGCTATATTTATTTTCTTCAAACTTTGCTTAATTAGTAATATATAGGAGCAAATAACAGCTTTTTCTATGAGTGTTCAAAACTATTCTGGGGCTTGAAGAGATGGCTGTTAGTTAAGAACACTTGCTACTTTTCCAGAGAACCCAGATTTGCTTCCAAGGACCCACAGGGTGGCAAATAACAATCTATAACCCCTGTGATGGGCCATCCAAGGAACTCTGGCACCAGTCATGCACACAGTACCCTTACATACCTGTAATTATACATGCAAACCACTGGTATATATGAAGAAAAAGAAACCTCGAAAAGGAAAAAGTAAAACCCATATTCTATTTCAGTGTTGTTTGTATCTCTATTTACATCTTCAATAGTACTTTTGATCAGTTATTGGTAAATTACTGTGTATAAAATCTGTGTTTTTCATTTCCAACCAAGAGAGGATCTCCTGTGTTCCAGGTTCGCCTTGAATTTAAGAACTAATTAGATAGCTGAGGATGACCCTAAACTATTTCTGCCATCCAAATTCTGGGTTTACAGGCATTCTGGACTGCTGAAACCCATTTATTTTTTGATTTGTTTGTGTTTTTGTTTGTTTGTTTGTTTTTTGTTTTTTTTTTTAAGTTTGCAAGAGATCAAAGTCAGGGCTTCATGAAAGTAAGACAAGCACTCCACCAACTGAACTACCTGCTTAACCCAGGATGTCTTTTTTTTTTTTGAGACTTAATACTGTTTCTTGAACTTTTCATGGACCAATAAGATGCCTCAGTAGGTAAAGTCACTTGCTGCCATGCCTAATGATCTGAGTTTAATCCCAAAGTCCTACCCAGGGGGGAATTAACTGATTCCCAAAAGTTGTCTCTGGCCTCCACACTTGGCAGTCATGCACACACATGCACTTAGGGTATGTAAATTTTTATATATATAATGCGAAAGGCAAAACAGGGAGAGTGGAGGTACTCATTAAAATTTTTAAAGGGGGAAATGTATTTATTCTCACTCTGTAGTTTGCTTTCCAAAATAATTTTTTATCATCTCTAAATACATGCTGTAATCCTAGGTTTGTTTTATGTACTTAGGGTTAAGAAGGAACTACATTCCTAAAATGGTCTTGTGAACAAATTGCCCAATCTCTCATTTTCTCAGAAAACTCTTTTTGAGGAAAGTTATTGAGAGACTTCCTATAACCCAGAATAGCCTAGAATCTAACAGCAAACTTGATAATTCTCCTGCCTCAGCCTTTGAGTGCTCAAGTTACATATATAACATATACATATCATATGTATGTAAAACATACATAAATATGCCAACATGTTTATCTCTTTTACAATATTCCTAAGAAGGAAGTTGTGGTGGTTTGAATGGGATGTTCATATAGTCTCTGACATTTGAATATTTGGTCCCCAGTTGATGGCACTGTTTGGAAGGCTTAGCAAGAACAGCCTTGTTGGAGAAACTGTCACTAGGGACAGGCTATCAGTTGCCTCAGTCATGGTGTTTTACTGCCTTACTAGGAAAGTAACTAATAAAGCCATTTACAGTCAGATGGAATGATACACATCTAAATTCCAGCACCCAGGCTGGAGAGATGGCTCAGCGGTTAAGAGCACCGACTGCTCTTCCAGAGGTCCTGAGTTCAAATCCCAGCAACCACATGGTGGCTCACAACCATCTGTAATGGGATCTGATGCCCTCTTCAGGTGTGTCTGAAGACAGCTACAGTATACTCATATATGTAAGATAAATAAAATCTTTAAAAAAAAAAAATCTAGTCCTAAATCCCAGCACCCAGGAAGATGAGACAGAAAAGGTTGTCAACTTTGAGGGTTGTCTGTGCTCTTGTCAGAGCAAGATATTTCTAAATAAATAAAGGTAAATTGCATCCCCTTGTAAGCATATAACATATCTGACACACTTTGTTTGCAATGAAGAATTCTAGAAAAATAGTGTTAAAAATGTAGAGACCAGCTCTCTACCCATATTCCTGTACCTGTGCATTCCTGCATATAACTTTCCCCACACCATATAGCAAAGCTTACTGTTATTAAAAGATGTCATTGAGCTTATGAAATAAAGGGAGACGATGGTGTCATAATTCGTATGCATACATACCAGAGATCTTTTATTCACTGATGTATTTACTACCAGAGTTTAAAGCACAATTAGAAGCAGAACAAATGAACATGTTGTAAACAGTTTTTTTCAAGCTAGCTGGACAAGGCCCATAACACCTTTTCCTTGAGATACTAGGAAGAGACAGTGTCAGGAAAGAAGTGCAGAGCAAACCAATTGCTTCCTTGCCTGACTGACCTGCTCACACTTACTCTCAGTGTAAGTTATTTGCTTATCAGGATAGAACCTGATGCAGTTTCACACTCAGCCCACAAACATAATAGACATCACCATGTAACTTTATTTATAAAGGCTCATAAGCACTTACTTTGTGGTCTGTTAAAATCATGAACCTGAGATGGTGTTGCTTTTTTCCCCTAGAGGAATTTTATGAAACGAGTGTAGGGTTTTCAAACTATGTAAGTCAAAGGAAAGGGGAGGTTATTTACCTATTCATTTAGCTATTTTTAGGTTCATTTCTATTATGGAGGGTGAATTTTTAGGTGTTCATAGAAGAACCCTGTATCCTAGTTCTTGTGATTTGTACTTTATAAGTAGTAGATCTTCCTTCTCCACTTAAATTACTGTGAATAAAGTGTTTAAAATCCATAATCAGATTACATAAAGATATTTCAAGAGTATTGAAGGCGAAATGAATATTATATTCTCTTTATAAAGAAGTTTTAACTAAACTTTAAAATTAACTCAATGTCCTTTGCACAAGAATATGTGGGTGCTGCTGTTTGTTCTCAGACTTAACAGTCTTTGGTTTTCTTTTATACAAAGCTCAGCAAACTCCCTCTGTAAAGGGCCCCATAATAAATACTAAAGAACCAGTCATGGTCACACACACTTTGATTCCAGTAAGGGAGGCAAAAGGAGACAGATCTCTGTGTTTGTGGTAGCCTGGTCTACAGAGTGAGTTTCAGGACAGCCAGAGCTACAGGGAGAAACTTTATTGGTTTTGGTTTTGGTTTTGGTTTTAATAAAAAGGATATATAAATACTTTAAGTTGTGTAGGCCACATACAATTTCTGTAGAGTCTTCTCTCCTTGCTTCTCCCTTCTTCTGAGTTATCTAATTTTTTAAATCACCCTATAAAATAAAAATAGTTTTAAACTTGAGTTTGCTATAATCTGGTTCTAGTATTTGTTTTGAAACCCTAGTTCTTGATACAGTTTTTCTCTAGGCTGAGATTGAACATTTGGTATGATTGACTTCAGTGTCGCTAACATCTTTTTGAAACTCGGTGTCTTCCAGCATGAACAATGAAAACTCATGTTTATTTTCATCTCCATTCTTTAGGTATGCACTGTGTTGTTAGTTGGTTTTGTTACTTCTGTTACCAAACACCAGAGAAATACCTGCATAAATTAGCCCACATTATATTTTATATTTCTAGTCATCTCATTGTAGCCCACAAAAATGTGAAGAGAGAACCCTTTGGGTAGAAGAGATGATACAGGCAAGTATTAGAAATTATTTGTCCAAGCATGCCTAACACAGGTCTGTACCAGATGGGGTCCTAGAGCGGAAAGGAAAAGTGGACACAAGCCGCTATCCCTAACCCATATAGTATCTCCAGTTGACAACCATTTAGAAATGAAAGTTGAGTTTTCTTAAGGGAGTCTCACTGGGGCAACAAACTACGTTTAAGGATAGGCTGCATGCTTAGCAGTAGATCAGGAGATGGTCAACAGTAAACAAACTCAGCAGCATCTTTGGATATTCTTTGTCTGATAATGTCAAGGGCTCCTTTCCCTTTCCTCCTTTCTCTCTTTCCTTTTACTTCCCCTGTTGTCCTCTTCCTTTCCATTCCATTCCTTTCTTTTTTTTCCCCCTCTCTGTTACACTATAGTCCTTTGCATATGTATTATGGCTTCAACCTTTGTGTTTCTATAGGATTTCTGAGTATGCAAATGAGCTAGTCTCTGCATCTATATCTAATTGTGCATTTTCTTGGACTCTTCCTTCTGTTTGTTTTGTCCTAATCCTATGTGTTTATACTTGTTTTGTATTATTATTAGTCATTAGATTCCTGTTCTCTAATAAGAGAAAGGGGATGGTTCCAGATGAGAGGGAAGGTGGGGAAGAACTGGGAGGAGTGGAGAGAAAGAAATCTGTAGTCACGGTATATCGTATGAAAAAAAAAAATGTATTTTTCAGTAAACGAAAAAAATAGTTACCTATACCCTGACTTTGTTTTTTAGCATAGTCCAGTATAAATGCATATTAAAATAAAATAACAGAAAAGTAGTATCAACTCATGGCCACAGAGTTTATTGCCTAAAGTTATATTTATTTATTGATACGGTTTCTGTTTCAGAGTTCAGGAGCTTTAGTTTGAATTAAAAACATAATTACTAGGAGTTAAAATTGAAAAGTTACAAATACATCTTTCATCTCCCTTGGTTTTGTTATTTCATCATATAAAGTGGGTATTAAGACCTTCCAGAACCACATAGGAAAAATTAAATCTTCAATTGCTTAACCTGGGATTCAGAAAAAAATGGCTAATCCATCTTCCTGGCATTTCCTAAGTTCACAGTACTGTCCCTCCCTGGAATGCCATAGCCCTCCAGCCTACCAAACAAAGCTGCCTGTGATGGTTTGTATATGCTCAGCCCTGGGAGTGGCATTATTAGGAGGTGTGGCCTTGTTGGAGTAAGTGTGTCACTGTGCGTGTGGGCTATAAGACCGTCATCCTTGCTGCTTGGAAGCCAGTATTCTGTTAGCAGCCTTCAGATGAAGATGTAGAACTCTCAGCTCCTCCTGCACCATGCCTGCCTGGACACTGCCATGTTCCCGCCTTGATGATAATGGACTGAACCTCTGAACCTGTAAGCCAGCCCCAATTAAATGTTGTCCTTGTAAGAGTTGCCTTTGTCATGGTGTCTGCTCACAGCAGTAAAACTCTTAAGACACTGCTTAAAAGCTTCATCCGTTTTATAAAACTATAATAATAATAGTTGTTGTTGTTGTTCTTGTTTTGAGACATGGTCTCTATATTCTAGAACATACTATGAAGACCAAGCTGGCCTCTTTCTCTCTAGTGCTGGGATTAAAGGTACATGCTACCACTCTTACCTCCCAAGTGTCAAAACTTCTGTAGCAACTCCCTTCTCTTTTAATCTCTGTGAATAGATTTATAATAACTTCCTTTGTGATGCTTATTTGCTTGTCCGTTTCTCTTACATGTCTCAGTCACTAAGAGTATATACTCCTTGTAGGCAAGGACCAAGTCTATCTTCAGCTATTAACCTTAGTACTTTTCTTGCACATAGGATGTGCTCAGTTTAATGTTGCTGTGCACAGATAAATGAAGAACTGTGAATGTGCTTCTACCCCAGATTTCAGAACACACACTCTCATCTTTCCATATGTGTTTTAGATGGTCATCTACTTACAAGCATGTACACACATAACACAGCAGGGTTATTGGGTCACACTCTGCTGAGGAAAGATGAAGGAGGCGGTCAGAGCTGGTCTACTTTGAGATTGGGGTTATAATTGTAAGTTGTGTTTTAACATGTAGTTACTTTTAAAACTTAAAAACAACTAGAAATGTACACCCTGTCATGCATGCCTTACATATACAAGCCATACACAAATGCATGAATGCACATGAGCACACACACCCCGGGGGTGGGTGTGTTTAAATTTAATTTTAAAAACCAAAAAACAAGATCCATTTAGCAAGTAAGGGTGCTTGCCAGAAAGCCTAAAAAGCGGCAACCATTACGGTGGAACCAACATGGTGGAATGAGAGAACTAATTCCTACAAGTTATCCTCTGGACTCCTATGCATACCCAGACAAGCAATATTTAAATACGTGAATTTAAAAAGTATTCTTTTAAAATGAAATCACGATATCAGATATAACATTTAAAAAATGTATCTGCTTCTATTTTGAGCAAGGAATCAGTGCAAAGCTTACATGTGCATTCCTCGTTGTAAAGAAGCTAATATACGAAACTACAGGGTTAAATGCTTTTTTTTCTCACGTTGCGGCATAAGAGATTTTAGAAATGCCAGGTGGCCTTAAAGCCAGAAGCAGAAGCAGTCTTAACTGGTGGCCTGGCACTATTCTTAACTGTATTACTAAGAAAATGGTTAGTACACACATCATTTCTGAAAGAAAGTCTCTAAAATTAAGTACTTTTTCTTGAAATGATTCTGAGGGATGATTTGCCCCTCTCCCTTTAATATCTAGAGATGTTTGAGGTGTCAAAAATAGGAATATTACTGGCATCTACTAAGCATCTTAATTGTGCACAGGCAAGCTGGCCTCTCTCAGGGCATGTTATCTGGCCCAGACAGTGCTGCTGGGTAGAGAAAGGTGGCTCCTCAGTATTTCTGATTTCCTGCTTTTCTGTCTCTTAGAGGAACTCATTTCGCTTGGGAATATTGATATCTGCTTAGTTTGTTCTTTGATGACTTCTTGTTGTAGATTTTCTGTAAGTATGCATCTAGTAACTCAGTGCTTTTCTGGTTTGCTTTTACAACCTAGTAACCAGGTTCCACTGGTGTTAATTCATTTTTGCTTTTAAACAAAAAGGTAGAAACCTTTTACTTTGTGCCTTAATGTTTAGGAAAATCACCATTTCTGTTGGCTTCCTTGTGTGTCCTCTCCAGATCCCTGACCTTGGCTGGTCCCCTTGATCCCTACCCTGACTTCTCAAATCTGCTTGTCCTTTTTCTACACTGACTTACTTACTACCTAGATGGCTTCTGTCGGTGTGATCTGAGTACATTTTATTCATTTGCTAACATTTGAACTTTACAAATAAATCATTCTTAGTCCCAAGACATATATTGATTATTCATTATTTTTTTTTAAAAAAGTATATGTTGGTTGAAATGTTTAATAGAAGCCCCAGGCATTGTTCAGTGTAGCACTCTTGCCATTAATGTGGGAGATACATTTCTTCTTTAGTAATTACATTTGGCTACACACCAGTATTAAAATTCCAGAAAAATAGATGTCACATTTTGTTTCCTCTACTTTTTATTTTAGCACTAATGATAAAGGACTTAAAAGAAAAAAGGAGTCTGCTGTCTGTATCTAAACTCACCTGATTTCATATCGGACAAGATTTCACGAAAGTGAATATATCGGACTTTGAAGCATCAGCATCCAGTTAGATTTCTGTCTGTCCCGTGTTTAATAGAGCAAGCAAAATGAGACAAGACTGAGGGGCACTTCTATTTTCTCTCCCTTGTCCAGTGAAAGGACTTCCTCTTATCATAAGTGGTCAGGTGGGGTTATTAATTCCAATATTCACAGAAATAATGGAAGAATTGACTAGGGTTGAAGGAAATTCGGGTACTACAGACAAATTTGTTAGATTCACGTGTTCTGTAATGCACAGTCATGAGGGAGATTCCCGCAAAGTAACACTCAGTTGTGAGAAGAATTTCAGTAAGCCAGATTGCACACGAACACAGCCTTTCTTTTCTTTTTTCTTTTCTTTTCTTTCTTTTTTTTGATTCATTCCCTTTTTGTGCCTGTTGTCTTCAGCTGTATCTATTACTACCCGAAAACGGTTTCCAAAAGGAAAGCAGAGAAAATTTACTAAGAAATACCAAGCAATCTCAGAAGTATTTTCCATGAACTGCTAACTTCCATTTGGCAGTAGCAATGATAGGCAGCTCCACAGAATGACTTAGATGAATAAATACACTATTCAAAATGAGATTACATTGTGATTCATAAAAGTGGCACCTTGCAGAAGAGATACAAGTAAGCTCTCCATTCTTCAAGTATCAACTATAAGAATAAATTCTTTTTTATTTATAATTCTGTGTATATGCACACATTCATAATTGTATTCCCACAGAGACTAGGAGAGAATATTGAGTACCCTGGACCTAAAATTGCAGGCAGTTGTGAGTCACTGGATGTGGGTGCTAGGAATGGAACTCCAGCTCTCTGAAAGCAACAAATAGCCTCACGGTTAGACTTTAAAAACAAACAAAGACTCTAATGTGCTATTTTTTTGTGTCCTTGATCAGTCTGAAGATTTTTTTGTTACTAATGTACTCACATCTCCTGATGCAGATATGGACTATGGAATACAGGGGTGTGCCTGCTCTCTGCAGTGCTGCTGAGTCTTCCCCATGCCTAATGGGGGAAGGGGGAATTCTGGGATTTTTTTACCTAGACAGCCTTTTTAAGCAGTGATGCCCCCTTCTTTCTTCCTAGACCTGTAAATTTGTTGAGGTAGGGGTGGGTAGCTAGTTTTCCATCCTTTGGTAGCTGTTTCCAAGAATAAGGACTGCTGTCAAACAAAACAACTAGAGCTCTGAACTCTAGTCTTTGGCTCCCTCATAACATGCTAAGTTTCTTATTTCATCCATTCATTGGGGTTTATTTTTGTTTTAAGGCAGGTTCTCATGTAGCCCAGGTTAGCCTCCACATTCTAGAAATATAACTGAAGATGGCCTTGAATGTATGTCTCCTCTCTCCATCTCTAGAATGCTCAGATTGCAGATTTGCCCCACCACACTAGGTTTATGTGCTGCTGGGTATCAGACTGGGGCATTGTGCATGCTGGCTAAGTACTCTACTAAGTGAGCAGATTCCCAGCCACAAGCTCACGTCCCTTAAGTAGTACTTACATCATTAACAATTTGAGTCTTATTACTTTGTGCTTACTCTAATTAAAATTAGATTTTATTTTTAAGGGGATATAGTTTTCTTCTTAAATTCAAATCCAGCTTTTACGTTCTACATTTGATTAGGCCTGTCCAAGAAAATATATTTTAAATAATGTTGAATTCAGCATTAATTTCAAACATAAATTGTAATGTTTGTCTTACTCATGTTGGTAAATAAATAAATCTAGATACTATCTAGAAAAGTGCATAGTTCCTGTATTTTTATTGCTTTGCTTGATCAGTCTTTAATTCTTCTATCAATAAACTCCGTGTGAGTGCAAGAGGTCTTGGAGATCTGAAGCTTTTTAGTAAAACTTGGCTGAAACGTGATTCTATAAAGAGAGTTAAATGATTTGCAGATAAACGCATTGCTGATTTTCAGTAAGGCTGTCATTGGTGTAAATGCACTTTTAAGATTTTTTACTGTGCCTAGCTTTAACAAGCATTGTACTTCTACGGATGTAGATCAGTTGGCAGAGTGCTTTTCTAGCATGTGCAGTGCTGAGTTCAAGCTCCAGCATTTCATAAACCAAGAGTGGTGGTGCACATCTTTAATCATGGCCTTCAAGAGGTGGAGGTAAGAATAGCAACAAGTTCAGCTTTTTAGTGAATTTGAAGCCAGCGTGGAGTATCTGAGAATTTTGTCTCAAAAGAGAAAACATTGCTTCAGATGAGTTTGCTCAGAATTTATCTACTATACCCAGAAAACTTCAAGCAATATTTTAAAAGTTTCTCTTTCTAAACATCTCTATTCTATAAACTTTTGTGTAGTTAACCACATGAAATGTTGATGTACTATGTAATGCACAAAGTAAATTATGAATGAATTATTCTAATGAATTTTCGTATGCTGAATGTTTTAACAACGAGCTTATCCTTAACCACAGAGAAGAGCATAGCATTCATTTAGCAGATACCAATATTAAGAGAATTTAACATTTGTAAAGCATTTAATGAGACTGAGACACAGCAAAGCTATTCTCTGGTGTACTACTAAATAGAGCTTTATTAGTGTGAAAAACATCAGAACCTAAACTGTCTCAAGAATTGGACCCAGATATGTTATCTTGAAAATAAGGGGAAAAAAAATCAACTGTGGTGTATATTCCACCTTAGGGTAGACTGAGAACAGACCACAGACAGCGGTGTATTTTCCACCTTAGGGTAGACAGAGAACAGACCACAGAAACACTCTCGAGGTTTTAAGCCAAGACTTTAAAATGAAAAAGGAAAAGAGTCAGTGGTGCTGAGTTACTGTTCCCTGTGTAGTGAAAGATACAGTGGGACAAAGCAGGCATTCTCCCATCCTTTACCCTCTTCCTTGGGCAAAGAAAGAGTTTTCTGTGCTTAGTGAATCGTATGACCTTATTGAGCAACATCTTGAAATTACTTAAGTCATCTGCTTGCTACCATCGGAAACAGCAGGACTGGGAGATAGAAGCAAATTTGGGAGGAGACTTGGAGAACAAACTCACTGAAATCCCTGTTATAGGTTTTTATAGTACCTTTCCCTTAGGATATCTTGAGTTTGTGTTCAGTTGAGCCATTTTATTAAAGATGTTTTCTTCTGTGAGGAACTAAAGAATACATAAGAATTTTGGTTACATTTTCATTATAGGCTGAGTTGTTTGAATTTGTGAGTGATGCGCTAGCTTTTTTAATGTTCAGTTCAGAGTGGATGATTGATGCATTATATTTAAACAAAATCATCTCTTTACATGATTGTGGCAAGACCTGTGCTCCAAGGACTAATTGTAGAAGTAGTAAAATGGGAAACCTGAGCCCAGAATACTGTTCTTTACTTATCCATCTGCTCCCACCTTCTTTCAGGGAGTTTCCCATAGCACTGTAATTTCTAAAGAGCAAATGGGGGATAACCCAAAGGCCGGTAACTTTATTTTTCCTCATCTCCCATTCATTTGCTGCTTTTATTTATTTCTTCTCGTTTCTAAAGCATCATATGATAGCTGAAATAGATAGTTCAGAAGCTAAAACAAATGCATGAATACTTGACGTAGTTATCTTTAATTTGTTCAAATTAGTCAAGTAAAAAGCAAAGAAATAAACGTAGCAAATTGCTGAGTATTATGTCAAGATTTGATCAAAATTGTTCTTTTTTTTCTTGACCTCGCTTTTTATCCTCAGAATGCAGTCTCTATTGTTAAAGTCATTTAACTGATGAGATATGCTCTTCATGCAACCTGTCAGAAAAACAAAGTTCTGTCAGGTCAATATTGTACATTTCTAATAATTTTCTTACAATAAAATAAATTATTTAAAACTTTAATTAAAAAATTGCAGATTCAACTCTTAAGTGATTCTTGCTAAGTGAAAGAATATCAGCAGTAGATATTTCAAAATACAGTGCATATAAAAAGAAGGATTATATATTTCCTGTGTCCATGTGGTTTTATAATCTAGGTTACCAAACTGATAAAATTCAAGTTGAACAATGTTATTTTCAGATAAGCATTTTAGTTTTCTATGGAAAGAAAAATAAAACAAAGCCCTGCCAACAGAGCACTGGGGATAGGGTTTCCCTCTCTTGCTGCTCTCTTTGTGTTTCTCATCTTTGCTCAAGCATCACTCCACTAACTCTTCCTGTCAGTATTGGTGGCTACAACTAGACTTACAGAAACCCACACTTCTCAGCCTGGAAGTGCTGGTCATTTATCTCACCACCCCCAGTTCCTCTGTGCATGAGTAGCAGGCTTTGTTTATCTAAAACACATAGTGCCTCTTACATGTATTTGGGAGCTGTTGTGAGTCCATAAAAAAAAAAAAAAAAAAAGAAGCAATGCAGACATTGTTTTCCTCGGTGTCCTGTTAGAAGAATTGAATGTGGCACACTAAGTCAAGAGGGAAGTTACATTGCTTCCCCCAGTGCCCCTGAGCATCAACTGAGAGCCTGGGGAGCTTGTATGTTCAGAATAGCAGTACCTGTTGCTTATCAGCTCATATTTTAAACAAACTTTACAGATCCTGAGTTGATATAACTGAGGGCACCTGAGGGGCTGGTACATATGCAATCTGTTAGAACATTTCTTTGAGAATATGTTTGCCATTGGTTACCCAGTAGGAGTGCTGGGCCCTCTGTCTGGGTTTGGAATGGCTCCTTTCATTGTTTGACTTGAGTCGTGATGAGAAAGCAAGCCTGTTAGTTCATGCACGTAGAAAGTTCCTGCCCAAGCATGCTGTACTCTTGACTTGACAAAGGCTGCTCTTTACCTGTCTGCAACTTGGATAACTTGTTAACTTCTCCAAGGCAAGGGAACTATGACAAAGTGACAGTTACTTTCAAAAGTAAATAAATAAATCATAGGCTTTGAATTTCATTTTAATAATAATGTATCCTTGCATGACCATGATATTGAATCATATGTTTTGTGGTGAATGTTCTACCTTCAAAGTCAAGCATTTTAAAAAGCACAATTTAGACAGCCTAGTACCCAAGGGGAAATTATTAATTTTCAATAAAAGAACACTGAGCTGTCTTCAACCAAATAAGCTGAGAGGGAGAGAAATGAAGATATATTTGAAATTTTACCTTATACCAGATCAGGAAATACTAATATGGCTATAATGTAAGCATTTTTATATTTAAGAAGTTACTTTAACTGTTTCAAGAAACTTTGTTGTAAACAGCTAAACACATTGTTAAGAGTTCACCACAAGTTAGAAATTTGGGGAATTATGTTAACCTTACTCTGGGAGCATTTCCTCACAAGGATAGAAACATCTGCAGCTTAGTCTTATTTATTGACTAATACTTAACAATAATCAATGTTTGGCAGGGTCTATCCCAGAATAATAAATTGTACTTTTTCATTAAAACAATAGAATTGCTCAATCAGTGGTTTTATTAAATATAAAATAGTCTGTAATATGTTGCAGTTTGGTAATATCTTTGTATACATTGGATAATTAGCCCTCTATCGGATGTAGGATTGGTAAAAATCTTTTCCCAATCTGTAGGTTGTCGTTTTTGTCCTATTTATAGTGTCCTTTGCCTTACAGAAGCTTTGTAATTTTATGAGGTCCCATCTGTAGATTCTTGATCTTAGAGCACAAGCCATTGGTGTTCTGTTCAAGAACTTTTCCCCTGTGCCCATGTGTTTGAGACTTTTCCCCACTTTCTCTTCTATTAGATTCAGTGTATCTGGTTTTATGTGGAGGTCCTTGATCCACTTGGACTTGAGCTTTGTACAGGGAGATAGGAATGGATCAATTCGCAATCTTCTACATGTAGACTGCCAGTTGAACCAGCACCATTTGTTGAAGATGCTGTCTTTTTTTCCACTGTATGGTTTTAGCTCCTTTGTTGAAGATCAAGTGACCATAAGTGTGTGGGTTCATTTCTGGGTCTTCGATTCTATTCCATTGATTTACCTGCCTGTCGCTGTACCAATACCATGCAGTTTTTATCACTGCTGCTCTGTAGTACAGCTTGAAGTCAGGTATGCTGATTTCCCCAGAAGTCCTTTTATTGTTGAGAATAGTTTTTGCTATCCTGGGTTTTGTGTCATTCCATATGAATTTGAGAATTGCTCTTTCTAAGTCTATAAAGAATTGAGTTGGGAATTTGATGGAGATTGCATTGAATCTGTAGATTGCTTTCGGCAGGATGGCCATTATCTATCAGTTAGCTTAGGACTCTTCAAGTATGTTTTGTGAACATGCTTTGCTGAGCAAAACCTAGATGTTTAATGTTTAGTTTCATGTGTTCTTCTGATTTCCAAAGCTGTTGGTTGCATTAATCTTGAGTCACACAGTCTGGGGGAGAGAAAAGACGCACAGTGACTCAGTTCCACCAAGATTTTGATGCTAGTCTAGACAGGACTGGACTACCTATCTCCAAAGAGTAAAGTAAGTAAACACACACACACACACACACACACACACACACACACACTATACTAACAGTACTCATAAATTTGATGAGAGTGAAGTTGTTTTGTTTTTTAGTTTGTTGTTTGAAAAGTTTATACAGTATATTTTTTACCATTTTATCCCAGTTCTCAACTCCTCCTAGGCCCTCCCCTACACTCCACTCCCACTCAATTTCTAGGAAGAGTCTTTTAAAAAATAATAGTCTGATTTATATTGGCCAGATACTACTTAACACAGAGCCTGCCCTAGAATATAGTTGATATACTTTTCCGTCTCCCAGCAGCTTTCATTTTCAAATATCTTCTTTGCCAAGAGTGGAACTTTGTGTACATTTCCCCTCTTGGCTGAAATTTTGTCTGGCTTGAGTTTGTATAAGTCTTGTGCGTACCATTAGAGTCGCTGTTGTTCCTGTGTGCATGTGCCCTGTTGTGTCTGGAAAATGCTGTCTCCTTATCCACCACCTCTGGGCCTTAACAATCTGTAGAAGAAACCCCCTCTTCCACATAGATTCCCTAAGCCTGGAAAGTGGCAGACATCACACTCCAGATCTAGCAGCTTAGTTTACAGTTTGGGATTGACTGGGCTACATAAGCTCCACTGAATCATGGCAGGTGCCTCTCTAGGGCTTCAGAGGAGAGTCTCTTCTTTCTTTGTCTTGCCCTCCTTAGAGCCCTGGCTTCTTAACTAAACTCTTTGCTCATCTTCAGAGAGTCTTTTTTGCCCCTTTCTTAACATCTTTATTTACTGACCTCCATCTTTTCTTCCATTTGTAACTGCTTTGTATGTTTGTTTGTTTTTTATTTAACTCCAGATTTTATTCCCCTCCTGGTCCACCCTCCAACTGTTCCACATCCCATACTCCCCCCCCCCCCCACCTCATCAGCCCTCTAAACTTCCTGGGTCCTCTGGTCCGGGGTTAGGTGCATCTTCTCTGACGAGCCCAGCCCCGGCAGTCCTCTGCTGTTTATGCGGTGTTTTGATGTTACAAAATAGTAAATCTTATCATTGAACTCAGCCCATCCAAACAGGATAAGCCTCTGTGCTATCTGATTTGCAGCCTTACTTCCGCCTCTAGCAGCCTTCTTTACCAACTGCGGCCATAGTTGTAGGTTCTGGAAGACATCTTGGTAGGGCCAGGGAGTGTTATTCTTCCTAGTATGTATGATAAATTTGTATTTAGTTGATTAAAAAAGACTATCTTCCAGAATGGCTGATGAATTTTATATTTCTGCTAGCTATAAGAGAAATTTTGTTTCTTTCTGTCTTTGATGGTATTTAGAGCTCAGGTATGTAAGCAGTGATAAGTCATAGCTTCAATTCCAATGGTTTCTTAAGTACCCATTTGCCACTCATATTTCCTAATATTTTATTTTTGTGGCTTTGGCCCTTTTTCTTTTTATTGGATATTTTCTTCATTTACATTTCAAATATTATTCCCTTTCCCAGTCCCCCCTCGAACCCCCTTTTCCAACCCCCTTCCCCCTGCTTCTATGAGGGTGCTTCGCCACCCACCCACTCCCGCCTCCCTGCCCTGCCTTTCCCCTACACTGGGGCATGGAGGACCAAGGGCCTCTCCTTCCATTGATGCACAACAAGGCCATCCTCTGCTACATACACAGCTGTAGCCATGGGTCCCTCCATGTGTACTCTTTGGTTGGTGGTTTAGCCCCTGGGAGCTCGGGAGAGGGGTGTCTGGTTGGTTGATATTGTTGTTCTTCCTATGGAGTTGCAAATCCCTTCAGCTCCTTCAGTCCTTTCTTTAACTCCTCTATTGGGGACCCGTGCTCAGTCCAATGGTTGGCTGCGAGCATCCACCTCTGTACTTGTCAGGCTCTGGCAGAGCCTCTCAGGAGATAGCTATATCAGGCTCCTGTCAGCAAGCACTTCTTGACATACACAGTAATAGTGTCTGGGTTTGGCAGTCTCTGGGTGGCCTTTCCTTCAGTCTCTGCTCCACACTTTGTCTCAGTATTTGCTCTCAGGAGTGTTTTGTCCCCCCTTCTAAGAAGGACCAAAGCCTCCACACTTTGGTCTTCCTTCTTCTTGAGCTTCATATGGTCTGTGAGTTGTATCTTGGGTATTCTGAGCTTTTGGGCTAATACCCACTTATCAGTGAGTGCATACCATGTGTGGTTTTTTTGTGACTGAGTTACCTCACTCAGGATATTTTCTAGTTCCATCCATTTGCCTAAGAATTTCATGAAGTCATTGTTTTTAATAGGTGAGTAGTATTCCATTGTGTAAATGTACCACATTTTCTGTATCCATTCCTCTGTTGAGGGACATCTGAGTTGTTTCCAGTTTCTGGCTATTATAAATATGGCTGCTATGAACATAGTGGAGCATGTGTCCATGTTATATGTTGGAGCCATTCTCCTGTTGTTTTGAGGGTTTGTCATGTATTTTAAATGTACACCCTTTGTTTAATATTTGTCTGTGATTCCAATTCCAGAGGAAATTTCAGGGGACCAGATTCCCTCTTCTAGTGTCCAAGGGTACTTACTGCCTACACATGGTACACAGACAGGCATTGGGCTAAAACACTCGTGCACACAAAATCGTTAAAAAATAATTTTTAAAGAAAGAAAATTAAAAGTTTTTCTTTGTCATGAGGTAAATATGCATAATTATGTTACTATCCTCTTACTCTGTGATTTGACTTGTATTTGTGTTTCTTTAGTTTTATTCAAAATGATAAATTTTTAGAATATGACATATAGTGATACCTTACTTTAGTGGTGTGTATTAGGCAATGAATTTCATAACCAGGTATCCTCAGTTCATTTTCCACACTAATTTGGTAGTGCCAAGTCACCCTGGCAGTACTATCACACAGGTAAAATTGATGGTGTACTCTTCGTAGACCATGATGCTTGTGTAGGGGTGGTTTTCAAATCATTTAAAAGACGTTGACTCGCTAGAGTACCACTGTCATATTGTTAGGAGCACCTTTGAGATAAATACAGTACAGTTTCTAACTGTAAAAGAACATTTGCTTGGTTGACAGACAGGAGGACTTTTCAGAATACCTAAACCATGACCAACCTTTTCAGTTCTATTGAGAATATAACTTGAGCTCTTTCTCTGAATATCCTTTTGTTTAAGATGTCATGTTACGTTTGAGGAATGTAAGTATAAATTGTTTCCTGACAGCTGGAAAGTGTTAAGAGACATAGATTCTCTGGGATATTGGTTTTAAGTTCAGGTGATATTCTCTCTTGAGGATAACATGTATCTGTCTGTTTATTCTTGTTCACTTACTAGATGAAGTATAGTGTAACTGAACAAACTGAATGTTAAGGCCTGAAGTTCAATGACTTCAATATGTACTTTTCTCATGGAATCTTCAGTGAGAAAATAGAAGCCAATAACCTTAAAATTGTATAAAAATTCACACAGTTCTGTGTTCTTGAAGTGTCCTGTCTAAGAGCTATCAGAAAATTTGAAATACAGCAAAGGAAAGTTGCTGCAATGTCTCAAACAGAGCCAGTATCATGTATTGTGCATTAGTGTCCTGCATGCCCCTCTGCTACAGAAGATTTTGCTCCCTGTCTCTCAGTGCCACTGTTTGACATAAAATAAGCAAACTCTTATTCTCTGGTCTAACTTTTATGTATAGTCATTTACCCCAACCATGTTGTTTTTGCCCATTCTTTTATAAATATTTTTGTATTTGCTGAAAGGTGATGTTGGAGATAATGAAGATGATGGTGAAGGAGGAGGAAAGTACTGAATAGTTTGCTAGGTCTTTCTTCTTTTTCTGTCTGGTATATTTCATGCACTGAAGAACGTGAACTCAGGGGGAAGTCTGTTTGGTGAACCAAGCATGTCTTCCTGTTGGAGGCTTAGGTAATAAAAGTAATGAATCTTTAAACGTGTGTTAGTGGGGAAATGAGGTGATAAGGGAAGGAAATTGTGAATTATGAGGATGTGTACCTGAGAGAGTTCTACTGAAAATTAGCTTCTATTTCATTTCTGCATTATAAATGCTCTAGATTTAAAAATAAATGAAAAGAACCACATTATTTTGTTTAGTATCAAGTCACAGTTTTTGGCTTTCTTAGCTAGCTTTCACTCACGCTACTTATATTTGTGTTTCTACATACAAGCAATGAATAATTTAGAACTAAAATTCAGAAAATATGGATTTCCAGAAGGACCACTAAAGTTATTCTTGGAATTTTGTTTGTATTTTGTTTTGTTGTTGTTGAGACATGATAACATATAGCCCAGCTTGGCCTCAAAGAGGCTACTTAGGAAGTTGAGGCAGGAGGATCACAAATTGAGGCTCAGCCTAGCACCTCACTGAGATCTGGTCTGGAAGTTTTTTAAAAAGGCCTGAAGGTTACACAGCCTGTGATTAGCTGCCTAGTGGGTGTGGGTGTGTGGGCCCAAGGCTCAATCCCAGTGCTAAGAGGAAATAAAAGAAATGCCACTTACAGTAACAAGAAAAATAAAACGTGAAATAATAAATTCATTTAAGGAGATAAATAACTATGCTTTGAGAACTACAAAATATTCCTGAAAGAAGTTGAAGATTTAAATGGGGAATGCCCATTACCCATGATTCCAAGACTCAGTAATGAGATATATGCACTATCAAAATGACGATGTTTATTACAAAAAAAAAAGAAAGGGTGATCCTCAAATCAATATGGAATATTAAGGTGTCCAGATGATCAAAAAGGTGTGGAAAACAAAGATTAAAATTGGAGGACTTATACTTTGTAATTTTAAAACTATGACCATGCTACATTGAGCTTCTGGTGTAAAAATAGATTTTGTATGAACTCATGGAACAGAATCAAGTATAGGAACATTTGCATTTTGACAAGAATGTTAAGGTCATTTAATGAAGAAATATCTAACCATGTATGAACCTCCTGTTACACCATATATAAAACTTACACTCAGAAGAAAGTATGAGGATAGATCTTAATTACTTTGAGAGTGGATTGTTAAGCATGACATCAAGTGCACAGAAGTGAATGTATTGATAGATCTTCATAAATTATAAATTGTATATTCCAGACCACAGTGTTAAAACTATTAGTTTTTAAAGGCAGATTAAGCAAACTCTATAACTAATTCAAGTAAGTAATGTTAAAATAAAGTTTGTTTCTTTTGTTCTTATAACTAACCTCTCTGCACCTGGAGATTGTCAGGCTTCACAGAGCTAACTATTAGTTCTGTGGCTGAAAAGTCCCAGTCTTTGGGATAAAGTACTAGGACAGTGCAGAACGTCCCTGGCAAGCCTTTTGATCCGCCTGCCTCTGTCTCCAAGTTCTAGGATTATAAGTGTGTGCCACTGTGTGTTGCGTCTAGTTGCTTCTTTTTTATTATTCATTAATTTGTTTATTAGTTCACTCTATATATCCTGAATGCAACCCCCTCCCTCCTCTCTTCCCAGTCCTACCCCCTCACCTCCAACATGAGGACTAAGGGTGTTCTTTCCCACTGAGACCAGGCAAAGCAGCCCAGCTAGGGGAAAGGGGTCCGAAGACAGGCTCCAAAGTCAGAGGCAGTCCCCACTCCAATTGTTAGGGGACCCACATGAATACCAAGCTTCACGTTTGCTACATATTTGTAGGGAGGCCTAGGTCCAGTCCATGCATGTTGTTTGGTTGGTGGTTCAGTCTCTGTGAGCCCCAGTGGGCTCAGGTTATTTGGCCCTGTACTCAACTATTAAAACAAGGACATTGAGAAATTTGCAGGCAAATGGATGGAACTAGAAAATACCATTCTGAGTGAGGTAACCCAGCCCAGAAAGACACACAGGTATATACTTACTTGTAAGTGGATATTAGCCACAAAGAACAGTATAACCATGCTGTGATCTACAGACCCAAAGAAGCTAAGTAACAAGGAGGGATTAAGGGAGGGTGCTTGAATCTCACCCCGCAGAGGAAATAAAATAGCCATTGGGAGTGGATATAGAGTGGGAGGGAGTTGGGGGTGAGAAGGCTGGGAGAGAGAAGGAAAAATGGGGTGGGGGGTTATCTCTGGAACAAACCAGAGACCTGAAAGGGAGGTGACCCTAGCTGGGACTTAGAGCAGCTGAGGATATGGAGCCTGAAGTGGCCACCTCCTGTAGCCTGGCAGGACTCCCAGTGGAGGGAGGCGGACACCAACCCATCCACAAAACCTTCAACGCAAAATGTGCCCTGCCTATAAGATGCACAGGGATAAGGATGGAGCGGAGATTGAGGGAATGGCCAACCAGTGACTGACCTGACTTGAGATCCACACCATGGGAAAGAACCAACTTCTGACATTATTAATGATACTCTGCTATGTTTGCAGACAGGAACCTAGCATAACTGTCATCTGAAAGGCTTCATCCAGCAGCTGGTAGACACAGATGCAAAGAAAGGCCCACAGCCAAACATTAGGTGGAGCTCAGCAAGTCTTGGGGGAGGAGTCTGGGAAGGATTGAGGGAGCCAGAGGGGTCGAGGACACTACATCTAGTTACTTCTATCAAACAACATTAAGAGATATCTGCTGTTTCATATTCCACTGTGCTCTTCTCCTCCCACTCTCAGATTCACTCTTTGTAAAAAATCGAGGATGGTTGGGGTGACCTTATAGATAATACAGTCTTATATCTGTACATTGTATCTCTCAGCATCTCACTCTTCACTATCCCTGCCAAGACCCTGAATAATTCTTTTCCTTTAATTCACATACAAAAATAATTCATGCCTTCCATTTTCAAGCTCATTGTCTCCAGAAGAATGTTGAAATGTGTACATTAGTTAGGGTTATGAACAATATAACCAGCAAGCAAGCTTAATTTTTATAGTTTATTATTCTCTTAATTTCCTTATCACTAGCTTGCCAGTAATTCTTAATACATGGGTAGTTCTAAAGAATCATAAAAGTTCATACATACATATATAAATAAAATGTATGCACATTTTCAGCCTGTTCTCTTGGCATTCATCTGGGAACCCCAGGGTTCCTATCTTATCTGTCTTAACTATTTGTAAAACTTTCTGTGGTATATGAGTGGTCAGGAGAGAAAAATGGACTGTCAAGGAGCAGTTTTATTAGCAAGGAGGAAAATTCTCAGAAAGTACACTTAAGGAGAAGAAAGTGGAAGCTTCTGGTTTCTTCAGAAAGTCAGTTACAGCAAAGGGTGTTTTTCTGAAGCAGACACGGATGAAGTAATGTTTGCTAAGCAAACACATGAATGGATGCATGGTGTTAGGGTATAAGTATAACCAAGAGACAGTGGGTGACACTGGGTGGTGTCGGTGTACCTGCCATTATGTAATGGTCATTGTTTGTTGTGATTTCATAGAAAGAAACACCAAATAACTTCAGGTGGTGTTCTGGTGGCTTCTTGCTGCTTCCATGAACTCGGGCTGATACAAACTGATGCAGAGTTTTGCCAAGACAGACTCACGTAATGAGGCAAGACCCAAGGGAGAACATGTGATGTTTGGAGGGAGTATAAAGAAGACCCAACGGGTAGTGGTGGTGGGCTTACGTAACTAGTTTTGCAATGCTTCGTTGGTCTTGTGTCTTTGAATTCACTTCATTTGAGAGAAGAAAAATTCTCCTGGCAGCAGAGAAATTCTCCTGGTGTCCCTGTTTTCCTGGTTGCTCCTGCTGACTCGTCCCAATTTGTAGGAGGCCTGGCTGTTTCTGCTGGGTCATGCCACTGATTCATATTTATTATTCTGACACTGTGAACTGGACTACTGATACATATCCTGACGACACAGATTAGATTTGCTCCGAAGAACCATTTCTAAACAGGTCCACTGCCCACACATCCTAATACCCTTCCTTTTCCCTCTACTTCAGTGGGTGATGGGCTAGAAGGGAGATTAACATTAAGATTTTCAAAATCTAAGCCTACAGTAGAAGGAGAAAGAAGTGTAGGAAAGTAATGTCTGAGAACGGAAGAGCATCCCCTGACAGTGCATGCTGCTGCCCAGCATCCTTCCACATCAGTTGCTTCGAAGCCTAAGCAACGTGTTTACAATTGAGTGCAAATCTTTAGTAGTTTAATTTTCTCAATGAAACTCATAAATTTTTTCTAGTCCCATATTACTGTGTCTTTCAATGGATGAGTTTGGAATTATTCAATCATAGAAGGAAGATTCTGGACTAAAAGAGAAAACAGGAGTTATGTGTGCTCTCAGGGAAGTTTTGCTGTCGGGATAATTACGTCATCTCTTCACTCCTGGCTCCCATTGCCCAAACAGCGTTTTCCAGTGTCATACCCAGTTTCCCTTTCCCTTTTTTGATTATTAGTTTCCCTGTTTATTTCACCATATGCTCACAATTCCCCACTATACATTACCTGTCTTTCTCTTAATCATTCCAGTTTTCTATTATTCTTGTTCTGTGTCTTTGAGGATTTGTTGTTTACAAAAAACTCAGATCTCAAAAAAAAAAAAGTACCGCACCAGCGAGAAAAATGTTGACTTAGGTTAGGAGTGGTTAAACTTGATATTGATTTATATTTTTAATGTAAATGGTAAATCATTCAGCAAGAAGTCAGAGTTATAGATGGCAGTTTTATTACCTAAAGTCTGTATACATAAATTAAAATTTCCAAGATAACTACATTATGCTAGGCAGGAAAATTGTCACCCAGAGAGCCATTCGCAAAGAGTACCATGGCCTCTGCATCTGACTGCCTGGTTTATGTACACACTATTTCACCTCAGTGTGCTTGACTATTGCAACCTTGAGTCCAGGATCTCTGAATAGGGTGACAAGGGACTGAAGAAAGGACAGATAATGAGAAGCAGGTACAGACAAGCTGAGGTCAGGTTGTCACAGGATGAGCACACTCCCAACCTTAGCATGTTTATTAAGTACGGGGGAGAAGGTGGCTAATCTTTGTAGGATAGATATATAGGTGAATACTCTCTAGCTTTAAACATCGGGGAAAGGTCCAGTTGCTAGTGTTTGTGCCAGTGGTCACTCGTTGGCACTTGGACTTCTAAGAAATCTTTGTCATGGCCCATAATAGGATTGGTTTTGCCTGTTTACCATTGGTCTGAGGCATTGATCTTTGAATGGCTGTGCCTATGACAGCAGTAGATATTCACAGAGGACTTTCTCAGTCTCCTTCACTTAACCTTGGTCAAGTCATTATGCCTCTTTGAGCCTTAATTGTATCATGTTATCTCTGGGTTCAGTGAGAAACACTGTCTAAAATAAGGTAGCAAATAATTGAGGAATCCTTCCATCTGGCTTCCATACATAGGTACACACAAACACATACACACACAGTCATTAATATTGGTGTGGAAAATTCTTCTCCAAATGTTAATGGAACCTTCTTTTAATATACTGCTAATCCCACCTGTTGACGATCTTTGTGATAAATATTCATGTGTATAGAAAGCATGAAGTTGTTTTTAAAACAAAACAAAGACCAAATGTGGTATTAGTGATGTGACTTGTGGTTAAACTTGTTTGCAGCATAAGCTCAACAACCTGGGTTTGATCCTTGAAACTCACATAAAGGTAAAAGTAGAGATCCAACTCCATGGGTTGTTCTCTGCCCTCCATGTGCACAGATTCACAAAAAGAATACTTCTCATGCACTCATATGAACATACTCACAAACACACATACATACAATTAAAAATGAATCTTTAAAATAAAAAGGGATCTGGAGAGATGGCTTAATGGTTAAGAGGGTGTACTGCTCCTGTAGTGGACCTTGAATTTTTAGTTTCACGGTAATATGATACCTCTCTGATCTCTACCCATATGCACATACCCTACAGTTACGCTTCTATTACTGTGATAAACTCCATCACCAAGTCGGCTTACCTTACAGTTCTATGTGGATTAGAGTCCTTAATAGCAGAGCAAAGGCATGGTCACCAGCTAAGGACCAAGTATTCAGATGTTTGAGACTTAACAGGGGACCTCTCATTTAATCTGTCCTTTCTCCCTCCCACACCAGAACTGCCACCACACAATCAAAAGAACTGTTCTGTTACAAACCTAACTTTAGAAAAGATCACGGGATCCAGAAAGTGGACCAGACTGGGTGACAAGTGTGGTGATCAAAGCACCGTTGGCACAGGGTAAAGTGCCACAGCAGTTCAGACTGTCTTAGTTTTGTCTTATGGTGTATGTTTGTAGTGAGAGGCCGTCATGGGAGCTCCTGGAAGTCAGGTCAATCTTAGGTGTCAGTCCTCTCTTTCCTTACAAACTTCCTGAGATTGTCTACCTTCTATCCCCATTATAGGCATGCTGCCATTACCAAGGTTGTCACTACAGTGTCCAGCTTTTTGGGTGTTCTGGAAGTCTAAACTCAGGCTTGTAAACTAGCATGGCAGCACTTCATCCACTGAACCACCTCCTCAGGCCTGACTTCACTGATGAGGACCAGTGGTGTGGAAACCAAGTAAACCCTTTTTTAGAAATGAAATAACAAAAGAAGACCTTAACACAGTGAGCTGGCAGAAATGGTGTTTGAGTTGAGAGTGTATAGCTCTTGCCTACCCCAGAACCTCTATGCTAAGAAAAAGGTGATTTTTCTTTGGCTATTTTTTGGAATCATCATATTCTTAAAAGTAGTACATTGTAACATACTCCAGTGGGTATAAAAATACTCGGGTGTGCTGCATGTGATCCTGAGCATTTACTGCCTCCCACACCTCATCTTAGGTAATATAAGGCAGTTCAAGTCCGTTTCAGAATTACTGAGGAAGAAGGTAGCACGTTCCCAGCTGGAGCTGCACATGATCCCTGGGACTTAGTAAACCTGAATGACACCATATTGGCTCTGCCAAAGATAGTAAAATCTGAAGTCTTGTGTAAGCCTGCAAGGAATGAGAGACATGGAAGTCCAGGAGCAGCGTGTTATATTGGATCCTCACCTAAGAATCCAGTCTCCATGCCTGCCCCTGAAGATTTTAAACTTTCTGTTACATCCTTGTTGTCAGGTATAGTAGTAAGTCTTACAGAAAGTATTAAATACATTTGTTCTATGATCTGGCTTCTGTGTAAGTATGATAAAAGCTGGCAACTCATACAAAAAAAAATGAGATCTATTTCATTGAGATACACACTGGTCTTTATATGACAAAAAAATATCTAGAGGTGTTATGGAAAATTACCAGTTTAAAATAAACTTCACATTTCTTCAAAAGGTCATCCTTACACTGTTATCTCTTCTGGACAGAGGTGGTTTTATTTATCTTTGATAAATCTAGCACCAAATTCATATTAAATTTGTTTTCTTATTCATTTTTTTCTTTTTTGTGTATGTATATTTCATGTGTATGCACATGGATAGAGTGCATTCACACATGCATGTAGGTTAGAGATTGTCAGGACTCTTCCTCTATTGCTTTTGTTGTTGCATTCATTCATTCATTCATTTATGTGTTTGTGTGTGTGTATTTGTGCACACGAGCACATATATGTGCTTACACATGCCTTGACAGGCCTTTTAGAGTTGGTTCTCTCCTCACACCATGCGTGTCTCAGCGATTGAACTCTGGTTGTCAGACTTGGCAGCAAGTGCCTGTACTTACTTAGCCATCTTGCTAGCCCCCCGCTTACCTTTCTTTTAAAAAGAAAAACAATTTTTATTTTATTTTCAATTTTTTCCATTATTTTTGAGATAGTTTCTCAATGAACCTGAAGTTCTCCAAGTATCTCAGAGCACAGATTTATTGAATAAATTAACATCCACAAGATGTCCAGAGATAATAAAAATCTATTCTTTAAGAAATATTATAAAACTGGACATATATGAGAATTTGTATGGGCACATTAGAATCAATTGTGTACACTGTTGAAAGAGAGAAATCTCTTTTACTTATTGCAAAAAAGATCACTTGATACAAGGTCTGACTTGTTAACAGACTTTTAAGGTTACAATGCTGTGTTGATGACTTCTGATCTCCATGTTCTTCTTCCCTAGCCACTGGTAACTCTTGACTCTGTAATTCTCTTAAAGTGACAGTTTGCCTTACTCTCACATAAGTGAAATATTTTATTATTTGTTCTTGTGTCCTCTTATACATAATTGGGACTATTTAAGTGGATTAAATAATATTTGCATGCAAATTTCTAGGTGTTTATATCACTGTTACCCTCTGTTTTTTTCATATCCTGGATCCCTGTGAATAGAGGGAAGACTTTCTTGAGATGGATTTTTTAAGCAAAATCTGAAGTATGAATAAACTATTAGTGAAGAGAAAAGTGTGGTAAAGAATAACACTCTATTCAGAGGGCTGCAGCATTTGAAAAGACAGAAGTTAGCACAGTGATATAAATCACTGAAAGTCTGCATTCAAATATTATTTAAACATTTTGTGTAGTCCTAATGAGCAGTGCTGTAATTCATCCTTAGGGGATGTGGCACGAGAATTGACACCAGATAGACATGAGGAAAGAAAAAGGAATATAAAGTAGGTAGGGATGGTGAAATTCACCAAGTTTTGATGTGTTGGAGGTGTGTGTATGGAAAAGAAGATGCACAGTGGTGCTGAGTGGTTTAATGGAAATGACAGGTTCCTGGAAGGGAGAAATGGAGAAGGAATGATGCCCACCCCCAACCCCCGAGGTAGAGGGCTAGAAATGGCACAGATTTAGAGAGAAATTGTGAGCTGTGTTTAATGAAACTTGGTGCAATGTCAGATAGGCAGTTTGACACATGGGTCTACAATTTCCAAGTAGAAATTGGTTTGGGCAAGTGGAAAATCTAGAGAAAGCTGTCACTTAATTAGCTCTTTAGCTATTAGTGTAAGAGCTGTTTGAGCAGTAGCTAAGATAGATGAGACCAGGGCAGACCAAGGCTTCTAGTGAGCAGTTGGTACCAACAGAGAACAATCCAGAGAGCTGAGAGGTGCCACAGCCGGGAGAACTGAGGTACATGTGGTAGTTGGTGGGTCTACAAAGGAATGCTCTTAATAGAAGTTGTTGGCCTCTGTGAGGGTGGGTAAATATTTAAAACTGTAGATTTATCTCTGAAGACAAGTTTTTAATATCACACTGAAATTATAAAAACCCTTGCTATTTCTAAAAGAAACCACCTTTATTCATGCCAACTAAAAGAGTAGATGGCCACTGGACTGACATCAAAGAGAAAGACTGAATAGTGAAAAACAAATCCATTCATGTGTTTCAAATCAGTGAAGTTGAATTGTCTTTGGGAACTTTCACATCTATGATCCTATTAATTTTATTGCTCAGAGCAGTGTTAATCCAGTGACCCATATGAAAGATGTTTTTAAATGACTTGTTAAGAGAATGTGTTAGGCTTGTAACAGTTGCATTTTAAAAGCTTTCAAACCTTTTTAAGATTTAAAGTATTTGGTTAAAGTTCACATACACACAAGAAAATCACTATCTCCATCCTCAGAAGATGTTTAAATGCCACTCCGCAGAGTGATCCTGGCCTCTAGCATCTGCCCCTTCAGGTAAAATCTGTCTCCCCTTCTCACTCTGCCTTCCTTCCTGTCCTCCCTAAATCATTTATTTATTTAACTTTAAAGAATCAGAAAATTATCTCTCCTTACTGAACTTTAGGATAAAAGCAAGATGGTTACTAAAGATCATCTACCCACACAGCACCAGCATGCCGTATTGAGTATTTCATTTGGAAACCATTCCTTCTGGCTGCTATAGAAACTAGAAACATCTCTAATAAAGGGTAGGTAGCTCTCTGTTGCTGGAAAAGAAAGATTGATTTTACTTCTGAGTAAATTTTTGTGCAATAATAGGAATTCTTTGTTTTCATGAACAGGGTTTATGTCTGTGTGTATATTGTAAAAATCTGTTGCTGTTGTTTCTTCATATACATAACACCAGTTGTGTGTGTGTGTGTGTGTGTGTGTGTGTGTTAAAATACTTCAAAAGGCTTTAAACATAGACTCTTCTTAGCCAGCACAGCCATTTGACAGAGGCAGCCCATAGGTTTGCAACAGGGAAGCAGCCCATAAGTTTGCAACAGGTAATCCACTGCCAGAAGCTTCTGGTTTTGTATTCCACTAATTATGATTGTTGCCTTTACTATTAAGCTCCCACATTTAGAAAGGGTAAAATGTGTACAGATAACTTACATTCACAATGTTTTACATTTCTTATAAAAGACAGAGGAAGACACTAATATAATCTACAAGCAATTTCCCCCACTACCTATGCCACCTGTTCGGGTGTGTGTGTTGTTTTTTTGTTTGTTTGTTTGTTTTGTTTTTTGGTTAGTTGGTTTGGTTTTGGTGTTTTTGGTTTTTTGGTTGGTTGGTTGCTTGCTTGCTTGCTTTTTGGGGAGGAGTATTGTTTATAAAAAGCTTTATTTCTGGATATCTATGCTTTTTAAACTTCTTATTGATGCTTTGTGAACTTCACATCTCGCACTCCAATCCCATTCATCTCCCTGTTTCTTTGTATCCACCCTTGCAACCTCTTCCCTACCTCAAATTTAAAAAATATTTCCTCTTGAAAACTGTAGTATGTCACAGTGTGTCCCACTATATACCCTTCTGTCCACGCCTCTTTACTTGCAAATGTTCATTGCAATGAGTCCTTGTTCTGTTTTGAGGCCTCTGGCTTCTGCTACACTGTCAATACTGGATCCTCACCAGGACTTATCTTGAATATCCTGTTGTTGCCCTGTGTCATGGAGATCCTGCAGCTTTGAATCTGCAGGACTGGCCTCTTCATGTGCTTTAGCAGTTCATAGATGGGGTAGGTGTTGGGGTGGTTCAACTCAAAACCCTGGATCTGTGCTGAGTTGGTCAGCCTGCCAGCTCTCCTGAAACTTCACCACTAGGGGGAGCTCTCCAGCACTGTCCTCCGGCAGCTTACCCTATGCCACAGCCATCAAGGGGTAGGGCCAACTCATCCTCAACCATGCTGCCAGGGGGAGCTCTACCGTGCTGTCCAAATGAGGTGCAGGAGCCAGCTCTCCAGTTCTCATGACTTGGGGTCAGCTCTCCCTACTGCAGGTGGTGAGGTGTGAGGGAGTCCTTACCACTACCACCAACTTGAAGTTCTTACACCTTAACTTATACCAGGTTAAGGTGTAGTACTAAGGAATGTTAAGGTACAGTTTTGAAAGTAAGGGTGGCTGCACAGAATCAAAGTGTATTCAGTTTCTTGTTCATATCCTACTGACTGTTGACATTTAACCCCTTCAGGCTTCCATTTCTTTTCCTATAAACTACTTCTGAGTGTTACGAAGAGGATTGCATAAACACTACAGGAAAGAACACAGTTGGTATTTGCAGTGAAGGCTTGGTGGCATTATTGTAATTACTGCTTCATGCTTGATCTATTCTACCCCTTAAATCAAGTGTGGAGGAAAGACACTTTCCTTTGAGTCAAACATCTCACTCAGCTTATGCAGGGATTCTCTTTTCCTTTGGCTTTGAGCCTTCACTTATTTGTATTGTGGTGCAGTAGTTAAATATGGACTCTAGAGCAAGACAGACACACTCCTGTTCTGGCTTCACCACTTAGAATATCACTTTAGGCAAGCTAGGGGGTAATAATTGTGCCCCATTCTTGGGGCTGTTAGCTGGACTAAGTAGTTATTCTCTATGAAAAGTCTTGAACAGTATCAGGATCTGGAGATTTTTATATGCAGATACTATTTTTGCTGTCCACCATCATAACCCAGCATAGCTTCTTCCCTCCTAACCAACAGCATGTGAATATAATAAATTAGTGAGTCGGGGTGTAGCTCTCCTAAACACAGAGGTGGAGCCATTTGCTCTGATCTGTGCTCCACCTGGGAGCTAAGCCCTGGATGTGCATACAGTTGGGTAAAGGAAAATGGAGAAACTTGGGTTTGTGATCAGTTTAGGCAGCACCTCTTATTGTGTACTTCTCTGTTACGCACAGTATGTTAATATGAGGATGTCTTTATATTTTCTGAGTAAATATAGTAAAACGTAGAAAAAGAACTCATTATTTATGCTAATGTAATAAAATTTGGTGTGAACATTAAAAACTTAAATTACTAAAAAAAGTAATCTCTAAAATTTAGTTAGGTCAAATTTGGTAGCTGGAGAGAGATGGCTTCAGCCAATAAAGTACTTACCACAAAAGCACATGGGACATGAATTTGATACCCAGAACCAATAAAAAACGCTGAACATGGTGGTATTTGCTTTTGATCTCAACACTAGGGAGGCAGAGACAGTAGGAACTCTTACAGCTGAATTTGAAAACTCCAAGCCATTAAGAGACTCTGCCTCAGAAAGCAATGTGGATGCCCATAGTGACAGAACATCACTCGTTACTGATCTCCAGGCATGTGTGCATATGGACACAGAAATAAAGAGATCCTGTAGGAACACTGGGATTGCAAATGTATGCAACTCATCTAGCTTTTAAAATTGGGACAAACATGTCACTAAAGTAAGTGTTCTCCAGTGTGTGTATGTGGGGGGGGGCGGGGGGGTCCTTAGAACATGAACAGATACTCTTCTGTAACTTATAAACAAAAATGTAACCAGTGTGTAGAAGAGATTCAGAAAATGAATTTCTTGTGTACATCAGTGGTTTGGGGAAAGGAGCTGGAATCTGTCCAGAGTACAGTTCATGAAGTATAGACAGTATTGCTCCAGCAGAGGATTGTCCTGTCCTCGGGGAGCTGTAAGAAACCAGGGGCCAGGGGTTGGGGTAGAGAACTAAGCTGAGAACAGGTGTTCCTGCTCACTACCACCATCCACTTCTTCCATTAACAGCCTGTGGGTGTATTGATTTGGAATATCATAAAACATATAAATATACCAGGAATTTTCCTGCCTTCTGGAAATGCTTTTTACAAAGTGAATTTTATAGGAACACTTGAAAGGTCGGTTGCATTGTTTTTCTTCCTTTTGTGGCTTTTGAAAAAGCAGACCTCTGTGTTATAATGGGAGAATTAAAATAGCTGTAGGTAAATGGCAGCCTGGTTTTACGAAGGGACCTGTAGGTGAAGACATGTCAGACTAGCAAAGGAAAGTAGGAGGCTGAGTGGTTCTTGTTTGCTTTTCACCCTTAAGGCTGCAGTGCTCTGAGCTGCATTCCTTCTGAACACCTGCTCTCAGTTGCATCAAGTCTTTTCTTGCACAGTACTATAGGGTTTTGCAGACCTGAGCAAGCCCAGCATTAGACAGACACTTTCAGATTGACTGATTGATTGATTTGTTTTAATACAAATACATGCTTATTTGATGGCTCACAACCATCTGTAATGGGATCTGATGCCCTTTTCTAGTGCGTCTGAAGGCAGCTATAGTGTGTTTATATACAAAAATAAATCTTTAAAAAAAAAAAAAAAAAGACTTGTTTTTCAAAGACTGTTGTAACCCTTGCTCCTAATGCTGTCCCTGGCACATTGTAGACACTCAGCTGGTGTCAATGGGATTGATCTGCTTTGAGAAGCTTCAGGCTAGACAGAGCTATTGGCCAAAGTGTTGGATCACAAATTGAATTTAAGTGCTGATTAGAGGGAAGAAGCTTCACTAGCACTTGAAAATGAAGTGGCTAGAAAGGGCTCAGCTTCTGATTGGTAAGCATTGTTGTCTTTGCAGAATTATGAGCCCATTTAAAGGAAGGTTTGTTTGTCTTTATCTCCTGCAAAGTAGAGAGGCATTGTCTGAAGGGAGTGTCTAATAGTGAGTTAAGAGACCTTTGCCCTGAAACTGTTAGTCTCCTTATTTCAAGTTGTGCTTCATTCCTATATTTCTTGCATACTTCATCCTGAACCAGAAATCAAACTTCTCACGATTAAAAACCCTCCACAATTTTCTATAAAGTATGAGATTACCTAACATTTGCAATGTCATGCCTGTGGATTTTTCCCCACCTGCCTCCATATCTCCATGTTCCTGAGTGTCCTCCACCGGTATTTCTCATGTGTTCATCGTTTGACATAGATAGAAAAAACTAGATGAAATCACTATCCTTGGCTGTCTTGGTCTTCCTGAAGCTGAATAAAACAGTACCTTGGGAGTGGTCTGTCCCTGCTCTGACCATTGTCATGTGGAATGCCTCACCGAATGGGCTGCATGCCGCTGTACATGTTCTTGACAACACTTCACCTTCACAGTGTGATAAATTTCACTTTGTGATTTAAGGCGTAACTCCTTGGTATTAGGAAATATTTGTGGATATTTTAAATCTCTTTGACCAGTTTGTTTGTTTGTTTCCAGACTTTAAATAAATAAATCTTAACTTAAAAGTTCTTTTCATTTTTGGATCCAATTGTAGTAATATGGTTTTAATGTTAATTACCTACTATACCAACAATGATTTTTTTTTTTTTTTGTACATTTATTTATGTGGGGGTAATGCCCGTGGTGGGGATTTGAATGAGAATGATCCCCATAGGCTCATATGTTTGAATACAGGCTCACCAGTTCGTCAAACTATTTGTGAAAGGTTAGTAGGGGTGGCCTTATTGAAGGAGTTGTGTGTCACCGAGGGTGGACTTTGAGGTTTCAAAAGAACTCCAGCCATTCCAAGTGTCTTGGCCATGTGGTCGTATCTCAGGCTGTGAGCTCTCATACTCCTATCCATACTGTTCCAGTACCATGCCTATTGCCATGATGGTCATGAACTAACTTTCTGAGACCATAAGCCTCAAATATGCTTTCTTTTGTAAGTTGCTTTGGTCGTGGTATTATATCACAGCAATAAATAAGTAATTGTGTGTGTGTGAGTTTGTAAATGTGGGCATACACATGCATAGAGCAACTTTCAAGAGTCAATTCTCTTCTTCCTCCATTCCTCTGGCTTTACAAAAAGCATTTTTCCCTGCTAAGCTGTCTGACTTAATTTTTTACTTTTAGCGAAGACAAATAAAATTATAATGGACAGTTCCTTGAGTTATAAGAGATAAGAAGCCTCCTCTCATAGATTATATTTTCTGTTACTTTCCAATATATCCATCTCCAAAAAGCTAGCTCGTTTGTGCACTCTCTCATCTCTCTCTCCTCCCCCCCCCCCCCCCTCGTTACACTATAGACTCTTGAGAATTTCTGATCTGAAGGTTTAGAGGTTTAAATTACTTTTCTGGATGTGTGGCATGGCTGTTAAATGATTCAGCTAGAATCATTCAGTTAGGTGGATCTTTTGCTCTTAACATAGTACACCAAATTATAAGTTTAAAATCCACTTATATACTCAAAAGATTCAAAGAATTGTTTTACAAAGGAGATTGCTTGAAATTGAGCTTTAAACAAGAGATTGTGGAGGAAGAAGTTATCCTGAGTTGAGAAGTATGTGTCAGGGAGGCAGAAAGCCCCATGGTGAGTTTGTAAGCTTGGTACTTACATGAAGTGGGAGTTTTAGTAGGAGAAAAGGAAAGGAGCTGCAGATTGGGGCTTGATTAGAAAAAAAGAAATGTATGTTTTCAGTGAAAATGATCACTGAGGGGTTGGAGGGGGAGGAAGGAGAGAGAAAGTCGGGGAGGGGCAAGACTGTACCCAGAAAAGCATCCAGCAAGGCTTTATTGGCTTGCTCAACCGAGTAAATATTTATTAAGTGGTTCATGAATGCTATGGTTGAATAGATGATTGAATGTGGTTTCTGCTGTTCCTTTCAGTCTGCAGTCTGTTGGGAAAGACCATAATTAAACACAAAAATATAATGAAAAAGACCAAGTAGCTATGATGCTGGTAGAGACTTGGTAGTAGTGTTAACCACATGTACTACTATGCTAGAATTAGGGGAAGACAGAAGTGAGTAGGACAAAGCTGAGGTTTCTTTGAAACAAACCAGACCTGTTCCATGTTACCAGGTTCTAGAGGTTTTCTTCATGAATGGTGAGTGCCTCGTTGGTTGTTTTGGTTGAGGGGTGAAGGCCTGGCTATTCTTCTGTCCTAATCTCACATGTTCTTTTTCACATTCCGTGACCCAAGCAGTGGATTCTGATTCTGTGGTTCTATTCCTTCTTTGGTTTGGTTTGGTTTAGTTTTTCAAGATAGGGTCTCCATATGTAGCCTTGACTAACATAAATTCACAGTAATCTTCCTGACTGGGTCTCCTGAGTGCTGGGATTACTGATATAATAATACCATTCTTAGTTGTCACCTCTTATGTGATTCTTATGTAAATTTCCAGACTGATTAGTCAGAGAAAATAGGGGTTTTTTGTTTGGGTTTTGTTGGGTTGGGTTGGTTTAATTTAGTTTGGTTTGGTTCTGGTCTTTGAAGCTAGCTTTCATTTCACTTAACATGGGGTTTACAAAGTTACTCTGGCTAGTTTTAAACTTCTCCTGTATTCTAGATAGTACTTGAACTTCTCATGTGCTGCTTTGGCCTCTGAATGCTGTCATTGTGGGCATTTATCACAAGACCAGCTCTAAAACTGCTCTTTCTGATTATACCAGCAGTAAGAATGATATTTTTAGTGTTTTTGTAAGGGAAAAGAGTCTATGATTTTTGAGGTATTTAATTTCCAATGCTTTTCGTTTCTTGTGGAAGATTTTGTCTTCTACCTTGTATCATTTGCCTTCACTCTGTAAAGCTTCTTGACCATTTTTTGTGACATATATCTCCTGAAACCTTGTTGTTGTTGTTGTTGTTGTTCTTTTATCTGAAAATAGCCTTGTTTATCCTTCATTATTGAAGGTTATTTTTGTTATGAGTAGGGTTCTGGGTGACATTTTTGTTTCAGCACTTTGAAAATGTTATTCCCCTCATAAACTGCCTGTGTGTTGGTTTGGGGAGTCTGTAGTTGTTTACCCATTCTAGTTGGCAGCATGAACCTGGAAGAGCGGGGCCTAAAAAATGAGAATGACTTAAGTCTCATGCAGTAGCCAACTTTATTCAGAGCATCAGACACTTTATACTCTGAGGGGTATGAAGAGTCCTCTGAGTAAACTATACAGTCACAAAGACAAGCTACAGGTGACAAAAACATGTTTTCCAGAGAGACATATAAATAATAACAGCTGAAGTAAACTCCTATCCACTACAACTGGGAAGAGAATGAAAACACATTCCGAGAACAGTTCTGTCTTTTGAAGTAACTGAATTCACAAATTGTTTCCTGGTGTTTTCTCACAAGCTCTCAGAATTCTCCCACAACTCCATTCTTAGACCATGGTCCAGTGATTATTAGATCTAGTGACCCCTGTGTGACCTGTGTTCAAGATACCCTTTAGTTGGAGATGTTAGCAGTTGGACTGTAACACCTTTTTTTGATCCTGTTGGAGCTTCGTGACTCTGGATTTGTGCTTTGCTTGTCTGTTTGGAGAAAATTTGAGGCCCTTAGTTCTTCAGATTTTGTTGTTGTTGTTCCAATTTTTCTTTTCCTTCTAGAACTCTGATATGACTTAAGTAGGCCTTTTTATATTATTCCACAGAGTGATCTTTTAATGTAAATTTTATCATCTCAGTTTTCTGCTTCCAAGCATCAACAGTAGAATATTTTCTACAGTGTGTTTGTGTGTCTTTCTGACCTCACTTCTTACCTCTTGTTTTATTATTCACTGTGCCTCAGACTCTTTGGATTTCTTTCTCTCCCGATACGTGTCACTGGTTTTCCTTTGTATTTGATCTTTTACCTTGAATCTTCTTCCAACATCTCATCATGTGTCTTTTGAGTATTTGTGCAAGGCTTTTCTGATTGGCCCATCTAAATGCTACTCCATTCCCTCAAAAGATAAACATCTATTTCAGTACCTTTGTTGAGATGCCAGATGCCATAAAATTCACTCATTTAAAACATCTTTATTAGTTCTTATTCATAAGTTTGCATAATTGTCATCCAGTTAGCTTTACACATATATGTTTTACACATTTGGTCTTTTTCTCAATACCAAAGCTGTCTGGTGAGTAACACACGCTCAGTAAATTTTCTGAGTAAGTAAGTACATTGGGTTTTGCGGCATAATACAGGCATTAGTCTTCAGTAAAATGCTAAAAACATTCAGCTGACTAAATTTATCCTTTATCATAGCTGTGCTATATTTAGGGCTCTCTAAACAGCCAATAGCTTATTCTATATTTTATGAGTCAATTGAATGAAGCTTTTTAAAAAATTTTTTTTCTTATACTAAATACAAGTCATAAGCACATTTCTCTAAATGTTACCATTTTCTGTTTACCTTGGCAGTTGTTCAGAAAGTTTCCTGGAACTATTGTTTTCCTATCTTCAGAAATCAACTGGCACTGTTTATATCCTGAAATAGATTATGGGATGTGTAGTACTTGTGTTATTTGTTAATTGAGGATAATAGTTGTGCAGATATTTCTGAAAAAGTAGGTGCTCTCTTTTCCTGACTGCCTTTGATATGGAGTGTCAGTTCTGAGCATAGCTAAGCCTTGCTGTTCCATCTCTGTAGGCTTTGATGAGGCCTGGAAGAATTGACAGGATCATTTACGTGCCCTTACCGGATGCAGCAACAAGAAGGGAAATACTGAACCTGCAGTTCCACTCAATGCCAATCAGTAACGAGGTTGACCTGGATGAACTTGTCGTCCAAACTGACACCTACTCAGGAGCAGAGGTAAGATAACTCTCCACAATACAGATGTATCTCAGAGGTAGAGCACATGTTTACCACGCAGAGGGCCCTGGGTTCAACCCCCAAACACACACCCACATGCCATACTTACCATACAACCCAAAAAGAAAAAATTGGGGCGGAAGGGAAACAGGTGATGGACATTAAGCAAAAGGTGCCACTTGCTAACACCTGTGTTAATTTACTGTGCGCCAACAAATCTTCAAGTAAACAATTACTAAATCACATTACACTTTACTTGACCTCTATTGAATCTCATTTTTTACCTAGTTCTAATGATTTTTCAAATAGTCTTTAGTATACCATTTAGAGGATCACTGGACTAGAAGAAGCTGACTCTATTAGACTTTCTGATTCCTGTGTCTAGCTAGTCAGCTAACAACATACTTTACTGAACTTCGGTTCCTTTGGTTAAACTACCAACTAGTAGGGAAAAATAGAGTTTTCTCCTATTTTCTTGTGGAGGTGGTATTAGAATGTCATAAACAACGTTGCAAAGCAATTGTATAATTTTAATTATTTGATCTACTTTTGATCACAAGATTATCTCAAAATAAATAAATAAATAAATAAATAAAGTAAAAGGGACTGTCTGTCCTTAACAATATAAAGGAATTCTTAGCCTCTATAAGCCCCAAGATCACTTTTACGTAAGGAAGATGATGAGCATTTTCCCTCTCCTTAGAAAATCTCCTTCTTAGCCAATTTTTGTTACAAAATAAAATTTGATGAAGTAATTAAGTAACTTTTCTACATGGACCACCACAACCCCCCAGGACTGGGAATTGAACCCAGGTCCTCATGCATGCTAGGCAAGGACTTTATCACTGAACCACATCCCCAGACTCCTATATATATTTCTTACAAAAACTATATACCAAATACTACAGCATAGAATTAGCTTCAGAATACCACTGAAATGGATTTTGCTGGTAATTTAATATTCTATTTTTTTTAGTTTAATATTCTAAATAGGAAATTATATATTTATTTGATTTGGGTTGCTAGTAGGCAGGGGCTTTACATGTTTTTATCTGCTATTTTCATCCAACTTTCGAAGAACAAAAAGAGAGAGAAACACATATATTCAGGCAAATTTCCATAGAGTAGGCTTTACTATCTCATACAGTCATAGCAAATACTAACAAAAGTCACAGGTGCTTATTGTTTTATCTTAATAGCTGTGAAAAGCAGCTTAGGAAGCAGTTGGGGTACACTGACCTGAGTCTCATCTGAAACAGCAATATGTACTATCATCTCTTTGGCCTGGTCATAAAGTCAGAGTAAATTAAAGATCATGTAATTAATATGACAGAAGACTTAGGCATTTCTAAAGGGGGCTTTTGATGTCAGTGTAGGGCCTAGCGTTGAGTATATAACATGTCAAGTTATAAGAACAAGGAGAAGAAACTATAATTCCCTCATCTGAACAAAATGGAAGAGAAGCTAGCAATATACCTTTCATATTGAACTCATTCATGATAGTCATACTTTAGTACAAAACAGACATAAAAGTTGGTGAATTTTAATCTGGCCAGAAAGAAAAAACTCATTTGATGCCAGCAGTTACACCGTCCAGCACATTCTCATACAGTACATGTCTTATTCTATCTAAAATGGAAACATGTTTATAATCAGTTTTAATATCCAGTGTAGCTTGCCACAATCTTCAAAATGCCACAGAAAAACAGTAGTAAATTCTGTGCTTCCTAAGTTATATTAAGCCCCAAATGATCAGGCTTTGAGGAAAACACTCTGACCTCAGTTAGTGTATGTATGGTTAATAACTTCTGAGGAATAGGAACTTCTCAGAGCTGCATCTTATTAGCTCTGAGGTGTCTGATTCGGAGGAGACAGGGTTCTCCCAGAATCGGGTATTTGTTGGGATGGGAAGGTAGGATGGATGGATGGATGGATGGATGGATGGATGGATGGATGGATGATGGATGGTTGGTTGGTTTAAATAGTTAAGCAGTTCACAGACCTATTTAAAAGAAATATTTAAATGTTAAAACTGATAAACGGGAAATTTAACGTCAAAACTTATTAAATTTAGACAAAAATGTAAGATCTCATCATTTTCTCTCTTTTTGTCTGTCTTTTCATCAGAGTGACAACAGTGCTACAGTTTGAAGGCCAAAATTAGGTTTGATTTTTTTTTTTTTTTTTAAATAGTAAAATGAATGTAAGATGATAATCTCAGTCACATTTCTTCTTTTGGTTTCTAATTAAAGCAATTTAGCTGTGGTTGAGGTAGAGGTGATTCCGTTACTTTTAATGACTATGATTGGTCGAGGTTATTTCATTTTTAACCAGACAATGCCGTTCTATAAAAGCCTTGTCTTGAAGCAGAACTTGGAACTCTTCTGAGACATTCCATTTTGCCTCCTGGAGAGGACATACAAAGTAAAGCCTATTGTGAGCCCCAGGAGCATCTTAGAGGAAGTGCTAGCACAGTGGATCTCAACTTCGAGGTTGTAACCCCTTAAGGAGGCTGAATGACCTTTTCACAGGGGTCACCTAAGGCCATCAGAACACACGGATAATTACATTATGATTCATAAAAGAAGCGAAAATAAAGTCATAATGTAGCAATGAAAGTGATTTTATGGTTGGGGTTCACCACACCATGAGGGACAGTATTACAGGGTCGCAGCCTTAGGAAGGGTGAGAACCACTGAGCTACAGTCTCTTCCCCTCTCTTCCTGAGAACCACTTGTTCTGCTTCCTTTCTCTGTGAGTTTGGTGTAATAGGTACCTGATAGAAGTGGGATCAGCTGTCTGGGCTTCCATCTCCAGCTGCTGGGTTTCTCTGAAAGGGTGTGCTTATTAGCACTGACTGCCTTCTGGCTAACGGGACAATGCTGCCATAAACAGATGGAAATTCAGCTTGGAGGGAAATGAATCTTTTTTCTTTCTTTTTAAAATTGCCGCCTGTTGTTTTCTTTTGCTTTGGTTTTGTTTAAAGTTGTTTTGTAGCCATTCCGGTTAGTTTTGGAAAACTTTTATCTCTAAATGTATACGCTAGTTGGCCTCCTTGCTATTGGTGATAAGAGATGATTTCCTCTGTTTTGGAGAAATTGCTAGCATAGGCCAAAAGCTACTGGCTCTGTGGCATTTGGGTTGAATTTTTATTTACATTTAGATTTCAGTCTTCTTTCCAGTGGTTATCTCAGTAAGGGTCATCTGTAAAAATGTTTCCCCATGTTAGAATGGCTTCTCTTAAGGGTTTTTTTTTATCTTGATTGATGGTGAAAAATGATGAGTATTTGGTAGAAGCCGCAAACCATGTTTTGAATCTTGAGTTTTAATTATTTACTCATTTACTTATTTGTTACGGGGTTTTTGTCTTTTGAGACAGGATCTTACTATATAGCTCTGGTTAGCCTAGCCTGGATTGAATTTATTATATAGCCTAGGCTAGCTCTAGGGCATAATAATTCTGCCTCTGCCTCTGCTTCTCTATGCTTGAATTGCATGTGAGAATCATCACACTGAGCTTGACTTGATCTTTCCGAGGCTGAAGCTAGCACTAAGCTCGTTACCCTCTCTTGGGTTCTAGGCTCCCAGTTGTCCTTGCAGACCACAGGTTTAAACTGGTGGTCCATGGAGTATCCAGCTGTTACAGTCAACAGCTTAGGTGAACTTAGGGGAAAGGGGATATTTTTTTCTGACCTTATCAGATGTGACACTATCACGAGTCAAGGAGCATCTGTGTTTCTGAGAGTAGGGTGTCAGCTATTCATTTGTGAATACTGTAGACCGTCAGTGTTCATTAAGCTTTACAGATTCCGCTTTCCTCAGAGATAAAAGTGGCAAGATGGCTTGTGAAAGTGTAGATGTTGCCTGTAAGTTGACCTTTAATAGAACCCTGGCTCTTCCAATGGGCTTAACGATGTTATTAACTCCTTGTTCCCTCATATATAAAATGTTTATGTGATTGAAATTGTTTTGCTGGTCAAATGGGATAACAAATATAAGAGCACCAAGAAACAAGCCTGGCACTCACTAGAGGTCTTCTCTTTGTCTGTTCTCCTTCTCAGTTTGGTATTTGTATTGACCACTAAAATGTCAAACAGTGTTGCTAGTAAGTAGTAATATATTTGTTGCTAACAAAATAACTAGGTAAACTTTTCTGAAAACAAAACAATTATTTGTATTATTCACTTTATAAAGTTTTTTTAAACTTTAACTTCATATTAACTTAGGCTGTTCATCCTTGTTTCAGTATTTAAATTATGTCTTCTCTAAAATTTTGTTTTGTAGTTTGTGTTCCCCTGGGGTCTAATAAAAGTTATTGAAGTCTCCATACATGCTTGACATCCCCCAATGGGCCTTATTAATTCAAGAAGGTCTGTTCACCATGAGTGAGCTGTTGGAGCTACTAAAAGGAGAGCCTTGAATTACTTTATGTCTCACTAAATGTTCCTGTTGACATCTCTCCTATAGAGTGAAGATAAGAACTATTAACTGCCAGTCAGAATGTCTATACTTTCTCTTTTCTAAGCCTCCTGTGGTAGCACTTGCTTACTGCACTAAGTCAGAACCAGTGTCTGAGAATTCGGTATATATTTACTGATCATCTGACCAGTCTACCTAACAACAAACACATCTAAGATTGAAACAAGAAATGAGAATCAGAAAAACCTGTGGGTGTCTCAGGTTTTCCACTTGTGCTAACAGAAAACAGCTGACTGTAGGACTTGTCTCTACAGCGTACATCTTGCAACACCCTCAGCCCTCTTTATCTTCCCCCACTCTTTGGAAAGAGCCCTGTGAAGATCCATTGCCTAGCCATCTAGCCTTCCATTCACATTTGAGATCTATAATGCCTCTCTGCTCTTCCTGGCATTTTTATCCTAAAATTTCAGCATTGCTTAGCCTAACATCGGTAGTGTGTTTTCAGGGTATCATGAGCAAAGCATCGTGCCCCAGAATGACTTTTCCTCCTAAGGACCTGTACTCCTTTTTCTGTTTGACTTTTTACTCTTTAGTCCATTGTTCATTCATTAATAGGAGCTTTTACTTCATTTCCTCTGGACTTTCTAGGACAGAGGCTAGGTGTACACCTTTTGGAAGGCCCAGAGCATTCACAAGTGATTCTACCTCATTTTCCAACCAAAATTACTGGCTTCACTAAATAAAATGGCACTTCATGATTTTGTCTTTTCTTATACAATATCTGAATACCCTGACTACTTGTAAGTAGTTAGACATCTAAAGAACCAGAGCTAAGCAAAACCAACCAAATTATCTAAGGTAACAAACCCAATATAAAAGTCTAGATCTTGTGTTCCTTCTGAAAGACTCTTGAGCTCTTCATGCTTTGGCTTCTCTAAACATTTGATGATGTGCTATATGAAATTATATGTTTCTCTTTAAAGTTACCTTTTTAATCTCCCCCTAAATGTAAAAGCTGTTTGAAGTTGAGAATCTATAAGGTTTTAATTCACTTATTTCATTTCCCAAGTGTAGTGAATAATATTTACAGTTTAGAGAGGAAGGAATGTAAAAACTGAATTCTGTATTGGTACGTTTACATGGACAGATCCTATGATTGTGCACAGTGAGTGCTACAGGAGAAAAGAAGTCAGGACTCAGAAGCTGGGAAAGAAAGGGACAGTGGGTGCCCAGTGGATACATTTGATCTAAGTTCTACTGTTAGTCTCTAGGGTTTGCTTAAGTACAAATGATTCTGGCAGATAGAAGGCAGAAATACATGAAAATATAGTGTGGCCTACAGTTTAGGTTGAACACAAATGGAAGAAAGAATTATATGCAAGGAGTAGAAGTTAAGGCAGAAAAAGTATGTCAGACTTAGAAGTGAACTTAGATGTAGTCTGCCTGGTGGATGGCCTTGGGGAAATGTAGTAGAGTATTGTTATCAGATGTATGTTACCATTAGACTGGTGGCATATATTATAGCTGGCTGGCCAAGTGTCTTCATGTAAAGAAGGGATTTCTTTATCTGCTTGGTGACAGCTTCCTGGTTATCACTTCCCTCAGTTATCACTCATAACACACACACATACACAGAGAGACACACACACAGAGAGAGAGACAGAGACAGACACACACACAATTGGTGTATGTCAGTTCTTTTCACCCCTTAGGTAACACCTTTGTAAGCACAGCCTTCATGTGTGAGGAAACCTCTGCTCTTTTTTTGTCTTGTTCACCTTCGTATCAATCATATTACTGAGCACAATACTTTGTATAGAAATGATAAGTATTCATTGAGCAGTCAGACCCACAGAATTTACATTTCAGGTGGGGAAACTACACTCTGTGACTGTAATATTTGACATCTTGTCCCTTGGGGTAAAGAAATCACAATTGTATTAGCACCGTACATATTACCTCCATGGATTGCCAGATTATTAGTCAAGTTGGTTGTGTATTTTAAAAAATGAACTTTGAGTATAACCTTTAGGGCACAATCTTTATGTGCAGCCTTGGTGTAAGAGAGTTAGAAAGGACCCTTCAGAGCAGGAAGCCAGCACTTCAGTATGCCCCACATACTGAACGCAGATACACCAGACTGACTTTCAGCCGGCTCGCCCTCCTCTCCTCACCCTTCTCTCATAGTTTATGGTCTACATGTTAAGTGAAGAATTTGGTAAAAGTTAAAACCCATTTTAAATGTTAATTATAAGTTTTTCACTTTTCCAAGACTTCTCATGTTTTAATAAAGGGAGAGTAGGATGTGGTCAATGTGATCTTCTGTAGCGTTAAAATAAGATTCCATGCTTGTTATATGTAGATTATCATTCTTGTATAAGAATCCATTGGGAGTTTGACTGAAGGATGTTTATCATGGCTGTGCTTATCTTAAGTTGGTTTTGGCACCCGTACTCTAAATACTTTCTTCTGTGGCTCGTAGATCTCCATCACAGCACCAGAGAGTAAGAGCCTTAAGAGACATTGCTCTACACTCAGACTTAAATGAAAGTCTTCTTAGGAAACTTAAGCACTTTTATACCAAAGAGAAATGGCTATCTCACCTACCCAGGGTCCAGTTCCTCATATGATTTTTGTGTCCTGAATTCTTTGGTGCTTCTGTGTTTCATCATCCTTCACTACTGCTGGTTAGGTTCATATAGTTTGGAAGATACTGGAAAAAACTATGTTACAAAATAGAAATATGTAGCAGGAAAGTTTTTCCTTAAAGTCTCTTTGTTGGGAAGTAAATGAAGGTTATGACTCTCTTAATTGTAACCTTGTTTTTTAAAACTTAAGAAATTGTGATATATGCCCATTTCTCAGAGCTTTTCTGTATTTCCACACTTCAATTTTTATTTAATTTGGAAAGAACACACCAATTGAACTTTTTTAAGAGTTGTGTTAGGTATATGATTGTTTATACCACAGCAAGTCACCTGCCAGAATGCTTCATGTTGCTATACCTGTATTACAGACTGCTGGCAGGTGTTTAAAACTGCTGTCTGCTTTCAAGAAGCATTAGTCAGAAAGGAAGTGGGTATAGAGAGAGCAGCAAGCTTAAAACAGTATTTTATAACCAAATATAGAAATTCCCCGTAGGAAAATGTGTTCCAGCAACTAGTCAGGACCTACCTGACTGGCTGGTACCTCAAGGGTTATAACCAAGGTAAACCTGTATCTGTGGAGAATTAAATTTGTAGCAATGATTTAGCTTTTTAAGATGCTTGTCCTACAAAATTTTCTGTATCTTCAGGCTAGGGCTTCATAATTCTTGAATAAACCATTTGCTTCTCCATCTTCAGGGGAATCATAAAATTGGAGAATCCTTTGTACTTGAGGGACCATAAGATATATAGTATGTCACACAGCATTAGTGTGATCACTTATTTTTACTTGGTCTTCTGAGGTGATAGAAATCTCATTTCCAATTATTTTTCTAATCTCCTTATGAAAAGTATGCCCCTGTTTTATATGAAAATTGTTTCTTGTGTTAAGAACTTTTTTTTTTTTTTTTACTATGTGAGATTGCATGATGAGATATTACATAAGGTGTGGATTGAGGAAGCTGTAGGACCAGATGCCAACCCTGTCCACAGGGTTCTTGTTAGAGTCAACAGCATAGTTCACACACATGTACTCTTCTTTGTAATCACAGGGCAAGTGTTCCAGGAATAGTGTGTTTATAATCAGCACATTTGATCTCTTTAATAGTAAGCATGTGCAACTTGCCTAAGCTTTCCATATTTTACTGTAGAGTATTTAAATTCATAATGGCATTTTATTTAGATATTTTGTTTTGGAAAATATCTTTTGTTTTCAGTTTTAACTTACTAAACTTGTATTTCATAGTTAAATTTATTTGAGCTGTCTTAATAGTACCTGTGATGTCTATGTTTAGTTTTTCTTTGTTAAAGATAGGTAATATTTCTCAAAAGTAAAAGTTAGTGTTTCTTTACAAACTATTAAATATCACTTTTTCAGCATATTGTTGGGGCTTAATTTTGTTTTCTTTGTATGTAAGTCTTTCTAAATTAAGGAAAGTATTGAATCTAGTAACTTTAGAAAACTGAGGATTTCTGATCTACTAAAATAGTTGTTTAGAAAATAAGCATTCATTCACAACACCCTTTCTTTAGATGGGGATTGGACCCTGTGTTCAGAGGAAGGTACAGAGTTCTAATGCTAAGGAGAAAAGCACCCCTGTGTCAGTCACCCATTGTATGCTGAGCAATGCTAAGCTTTCATCCCAGGAAAGTATTACAGAGCTCACAGTGGCTGTTCAGGGTTGTAGTCTATTTACTCTCAAGTATAATTTTGCCTTGAGCTAGAAAGGAGAGGGTTTATTTCTATTACCAGAGCTTCCTTTTACATTTCTTCATTGTTGTTTATATTATTCCTGATGTTCTTTAATGTAGGTTGGGTATCTTGGTCTAAAACAGTTCAGAGTCCTGGAGATTTCAAACTTAGGTTTTGCAATAAGTTTCTCTGTGTTAACTGGGCCATTAGATACAGTCAATACATATGCTGCTTTACTGTCAGGGGAAGTCTTTATGAATTCGATATTTTCTCTATTTTCAAAATGCAAAAGTTGTCACTCTTGGCATTTGAACAAGATATTCTTTTACTTATAGCAAAAGTTACCCCTTCATAGAATTTCACTCATTGTGACTTGGTGATAGGGGCCACTTCCATACTAGGCACAAAACCCAGTCTGATCCCAGTCCTGAGAAAATGAAAAACAAATGGCTTTCTATTTTCAGAAAAACTAAAGGTTTCCCCGACTCATGCACTATGATCTGTAGTATGCTGAGCTGTTGGGTATCTCCAGCAATCGGCCTAAAGCATAAACATAACTCTAGGTGTGCATGAATCTGTACATTTACTGAGATCTAATTTATCTGTAAAGCTGTGTCTTATTGCCTAATCCTTATAAGTTAATCACCCAGAAAGATCATATGAATACCCACAGAAATAGAAAAGAAAGGAGAAAGAACTAAAATTTATGTGGGACCAGAAAAGTCCCCAGATAGCCAACACAACCCTGAGCAAAATGGATAATGCTGCAGGGATTTGTACCCTGGGAGTTCTAGACTTCAAGTTGTACTATAGACGGTGGTGGTGGTGGTGGTGGTGGTGGTAAAGATATAGTCCTGGCACAAAAATAAACATGCAGATCACTAGAATAAAATAGAAGACCTAATCTTGAGTCCTGTATTTGTCAGAAAAGCCATTTTAATGAGTCTCTGTAAAAACTGCCAGTGAAATTCACTCTTGCCGATCTACCACCTGTCAGGTTTTACTTTTAAGTTGAGAGTAAATAATAAAAATAGCAAGTATGTGAAGATTTTATGTCCACTAGAGAATATGAAGTAAAGTGTTGTCTTCATTCCAGTTGAGAGCTGTGTTTCTCCAGGAAAGCTTTATTTTAGAATTTAGTGGTTTGATTTTGGTGGTGGTAGGGGATGGCGGTGGGGGGTGGGGGTGGGGGTGGTTTTGAGTAGTTTTCAAAAAGACATTAGCAGCAGAACCCTTTCTCTAGTAAAACTAGAAACGGGAAGTCCATTGTATAAGAGGTATTGAAGAATCTGCTTCAGTCAAGTGGATCCTCTCCCAGCTGCATAGCTCCCTTCCACCTTCAGTGACCTCCAAAAGAGTACTATTCAGGGGGATAGAAAAATGGCTCAACATATATATGCTCCGGCATACAACACATGCAATAAAATGCAATAAATATTTTTAAAGTATTGATCAGCTTATAGCTTCTTTTTACTGTGTCTCAGAATTGTAACATGAGCACTTAGTTCCATAAACTCATAAAAGTAAACACTGTGGTATTGCTTAACTAGTGAGCCTGTTTACTTGTGCATGTGCACTAAAGTTCCATTTGAACAAAATTTTGTCTGGACATAATGAAATAACTTTGCCAAGTTTCAGATAAAAGATAACCTTAATCTGAAATTAGCAATCCTAGAATGAACATTACAGCACTGTATTGAGAGTGAGAGCACCTTAGTTTGAATGTTTTTTGTAATATGTCTTTGACCTCTCTCGTAATATCATCCCTTCCCCTCATGGTTTTTCATGACACTTCTGTAAAAGCAACATTTAAAAGATGGATGGTTAAAAATAGTTTTCCAGATATAGTCTTCTGTGGTAAATAAAAGTAAAAGATGGAGTTAAGGGGTAAAATCAGTAACTGAATGCTGGGAGGGAGGGAGAGAGGGAGGGAGGAGGGAGGGAGGGAGGCAGGGAGGGACAGAGAGCTCCAGCCCTTCCCAGTGCTGTGGTCATTCTGAGATGTCTTTCACATCATAATAGAGCCTGCCCCCACACCTTGGACGCAAAGGACGCAGTAGCAGAACATGACTGTGGCTCTTTAGTGTAAAAAAATGTTTTGTTATTTATACTAAAAATGCCAACTTTATCGCTTTCACTGTTTGTAAAGAACTTTATTCTGTGAGAAGTAGTGTATCAAAGTATTTTGTTACCTGGCTAATAGTTAATATTTATTTATTAGGCATCAACAAGTTTATGTTTTACTCACTCATCTGTTTCTCCTTAGAGCCTTTAGATAAATCATGTAAAACACATCCTTCATGAAGTTGTAGAGGAAAAGAACATTTGAAACACTATACCTTTCATGTTCCTACCTGTAATTTTTGAGAATTATAACCTTGAGCAAGTGCATATCTTGGCAAGCAAATTATTTTAACCACAGTGTTGATCAAAGGACAATGAAAACACTGAATCATAGCTTGAGATGTTACTATCTATATTAAAATGAAAAGCAGATTGATTACAAGTTAAAATTTTAGTCAAAAACACAACTTATTTTTTAAAAAAGATACAACTTATTTTAAATACCATGAAAAATTGAACATGTAAGAAATCCAGCAACCAGCATTTTTTTTTCTTTTTTTTAAATAACTTTCCGTCTCTTTGGGGCTGAAAATTTGCTAAACTACCTGTGAAGATAACGCTACGTAAAAGTGTATTGGAGAGTAACCTTCTGTTTTAGCATCAGCCTGGGTTGTTATTAGGAATCTCCAGAGGACCCTCTCAGCTAACAACTCAACCGAATGCAACCCAGTCCCACAACTGGATACAAAAAGACGCCCAGGTCAAGACTCCATAACCTCCATTACTAGGAGTCCTCACTAAGGTTACCCTCATAGATTCCAGAAAGTTTCCACATCACTCCTCCAATGCTCCCCAGTTCAGCTGTCTCTTCCTGCACTCTCTTGCTTCATTGCCCTCTTCCACCTGATCCTTCCTGCTCCCAGCCCCACCTACTGCACCTGCCCCACTCTGTCCTTAAAATTTATTGTCTTTCCCCTTCCCAGGGAGGACCATGCATTGCCCCTAGAGCCCCCCCTCTTTACCTAACCTCTCTGGGTCTTTGGATTATACAAAGATTATCTTTTACTTAACAGCTAATATCCACTTATTAGTGATACAATATTTGTCTCTCTGGGTCTGGGTTACCTCACTCAGGATGATTTTTTTTCTAGCTGCATTCACTTAACTGCAGATTTCATGGGTTGTTTTTTTTTTTAACAGCTGAGTAATATTCCAATTGTGTAAATGTACCACATGAAGGACATCTAGGTTGTTTCTATGTTTCTGGCTATTATAAATAAAGCCTCAGTGAACATAGTTGAACAAGTGTCTTTGTGATAGGATTGAGCATTGTTAATATGCCCAAGAGCCATGTAGCTGGGCATTGTAGGTCAATTCCCAATTTCATGAGGAGCCACTATATTGATTTCCAATAGTGGCTATAAAAGTCTGCGTTCCCACCAGCAGTGGAGCAGTGTTCTCCTTGTTTCACATCCTCACCAGCATGAATTGTCTCTTGTATTATTTATCTCAGCCATTCTGACAGATGTAAGATGGATTCTCAAAGTAATTTTAGTTTGCATTTCCCTGGTGGCTAAGGATATTAAACACTTGTTTAAGTGTTTCTCAGCCATTAGAATTTCCTCTATTAAGAAATCTGTTTAGGTCTGTAGCCTTTTTGTTTGTTTAAGTTGGATTGCTCAGTTTTATTTTGGGGGGCTTTTTGTTTTTTGTTTGTTTGGTTTCTGATATCTAATTTCTTGAGTTCTTTATATATGTTGGATATTAGATCTCTGTTGGATGTGGAGCTGGTAAAAGTCTTTTCCCATTCTATAGGCTGCCTCTTTATTCAATTGATGGTGTTAGAAGCTTTTCAGTTTCATGAAGTCCCATTTACTAATTGTTGATCTTAGTGCTTGATCTGTTGGTGTTCTGTTTAGGAAGTTGTCTTCTGTGCCAGTGCAGTCAAGGTTATTCCTCACTTTCCCTTCCATCAGGCTCAGTGTGTCTGGTTTTATGTTGAGATCTTTGATTTACTTACCTTCTATATGAAGACATCCGGTTTGACCAGCTCCATTTGTTGGAGATGCTTTCTTTTAACTAGTGTATGTCTAGCTTCTTCATCAAAAATCAGATGTTCATTGACATCATGTTAGTCAGCATGTCTGTTTTTATGCCAGTAACATGCAGTTTTTATTACTATAATAGCTTTGTGGTACAATTGGAAATAAGGGTTGATAATACTTCCAGCAGTTCCTTTATTGTTCAGGACTGCTTTAGCTTTCCTGGGTTTGTTTGTTTGTTTTTTTTGTTTGTTTGTTTTTAATTTCCATATGAAGTTGAGAATGGACTCTCAAGGTCTATAAAGAGTTGCATTGAAATTTTGATGGGGAGTATATTGCATCTGTAGGATGCTTTTTACTAGAATGGCTGTTTTTACTATGTTAATACTACCAATGCATGAGCATGGGTCTTTTTATCTTGTTGTATCTTCTGTAATACTTTCTTCAAAGGCTTGAAGATTTCATCATGCAAGTCTTTCACTTGCTTGGTTAGAGTCCCCCCAAGATATTTTATATTATTTGAGGTTATCGTGAAGGGTGTGGTTTCCCTGATTTCTTTCTCAGTCTCTTTGTCATTTGTATATAGAAGGGCTACTAATTTTCTTGAGTTGATCTTGTGTATTCAGCTACTTGGCTGAAACTGTTTAGCAGCTGTAGGAGTTTTCTAGTGGAATTTTTAGGTTGATTTATGTATACTGCAATCTGCAAATAACAAAACTTCCACTTCCTCTCCAAATTTTATTCCATTGATCTCCTTCATTTGTCTTATTGCTCTAGCAAAAACTTTTAAGTACAATATTGAATGGATTTGGAGAAAATGGGCAACCTTGTCTGATCCTGATTTTTGTGGAACTGCTTTGAGTTTCTCTCCACTTAATTTTATGTTGGGTAGGATTACTATAAATTGCTTTTATTATGTTTAGGTATGTCTTTTGTATCCCTAATCTCTCTGGGACTTTTATTATCTGAAGGGGTATTAAATTTTGTCAGCTTTTTTCAGCATCTGATGTGATGATCATGCTTTTGGGGTTTTTTGGTTTTTGGTTTTTTCCTTTCAGTTCATTTACATGGTAGTGTCTTGGTTAGGGCTGTGAAGAGACACCATGACCACAGCAACTCTTATAAAGCAAATCATTTAATTGAGGCTGGCTTACAGTTCAGAGTTGTAGTTCATTGTCATCATAGTGGGAAACATGCTGGCACGCAGGCAGACATGGTGCTGAAGAAGAGCTGGGAGTTCTACATCTAGGTCCACAGGCAGCAGGGAGAGAGTAAGACAGTGGGCCTGGCTTGAGCATCTCAGGACTCAAAGCCCATCCCAAGTGATAAACTTCCTCCTACAAAGCCACACTTAATTCCAACAAGTCCATAACTCCTTAACAAGGTCACACCTTCTAATAGTCCCACTCACTATGGGCCTATGTGGGCCATTTTTATTCAGACCACCACAAATGGGTTACATTTACTGATTTTTATAATATTGAACCATTCCTGGTTCTCTTGATTGAAGCCTACCTGATCATAGTGGATAATCTTTTTGATGTGTTATTGCATTCTGTTTGCAAGTATTATCATTGAGTATTTTTTTAAATCTATGTTCATAAAGGAAATTGGTCTGTAATTCTCTCTCTCTCTCTCTTTTGTTGAATCTTTATGTGATTTGTTTATCAGAGTAACTGTGGAATGAGGACTATTGTCTTTAGCTCATTAGCTCATCTTTGAAAGTCTGGTAGAATTCTGGCCCTGGGCTTTTATGTTGGGAGACTTTTAATGATTGCTTTTATTTTACTAGGGGTTATATGTCTATTTAAATTGTTTATCTGATCTTGATTTAACTTTGGTAAGTGTTACCTATTGAGAAAATTACCTATTTCTTTTAGATTTTTTTTTTTTTTTTTATTATTGTAGTGGAGTACAGGTTCTTAAAGTATGTCTGGATTTCCTCGGTGTCTGTTGTTATGCCTCCCTTTTAGTTTCTGATTTTTTTTTTTTTTAAATTTGGATATCCTCTGTCTTTTAGTTTGGATAAGGGTTTATCTTGTTGATTTTTTTTTTTAAATAACCAGCTCTGTTTTGTTGATTCTTTGTTTCTATTTTATTGATTTCAACTCTCAGTTTGATTATTTCTTGTCATCTATAGAGCTTTCAGGTGCACTGTTAGGTTGCTAGTATGAGATCTCTCCAATTTTCTTTATGTACACACTTAGTGCTATGAACTTTGCTCTTAGCACCACTTTCATTGTGTCCCCTAAGTATGGGTATGTTTATTTTCATCGAGCTCTAGAAAGTCTTTAATTTCTTTACTTTATCTTTTGCCCATTTTTTAGTCAATAGAGAGTTGTTCAGTTTCCATTAGTTTGTAAGCTTTTTGTTGTTGTTGATATCCAGTTTTAATCCATGGTGGTCTGATAAGTTTCACAGGGTTATTTTAATTTTCTTGTATTTGTTGAGACTTGCTTTGTGACCATGTATGTTGTCACTTTTGGAGAAGGTTCTATGAAGTGCCAAAAAGAAGAAGTATTCTTTTTAGTTTGTTTGAAATGTTGTATAGATATTTGTTAGGTTCATTTGGTTTATAAGGTCAGTTAGCTTCCGCATTCTTCTGCTTAGTTTTTGTCTGGATGACCTGTCCATTGATGAAAATGGGGTATTGAAGTCTCTTAACTATTACTATGAGGGTCAATATGTGGTGTGAGCTGTAATGTTTCATTTACAAAAGGGTGTGCCCTTCTGTTTGGGACATAAGATGTTAAAGAATTGAAATGTCAGAAAACAGAAAAAAAATTGAACTGATATCTTGGTAGATTTAATTTCTTTTGATGAAAATGCAGTGTCCTTCCCTGTCTCTTCTGGCTGATTTTGGTTTGAAGACTGTTTTGTTAGATATTAGAATAGCTACATTAGCTTGTTTTAGGGGTCCATTTGCTTATATCTTCTTTCAACTTTTTACTCTGAAATAGTGTTTATCCTTGATATTGAGGTGGGTTTCTTATATGCAGCAGAAGAATGGATCCTGTATCCTCATCCATTCTGTTAATCTCTATCTTTTTATTGAGGAATTGAGACCAATGATATTGAGAATATCAATGAACAGTGATTTTTAATTCCTATGGGGGGGGTGTTAGAGAGTGAGTGAGTGGGGGTGGGGTGGGAGGGAGGGAATGTGTATGCATTTGTGTATTCACCCTTGCACTTTATTTGTTTTGTTTTAGGTGGGTTTTTTAGGTGTATGTATTTCCTGTATTTTCATGTGTGTAGTTAACCTCCTTGGTTTAGGTTTTTGTTTTTGTTTTTTTTCCTCTTCTGGCACCTTCTATAGGCCTGAATTTGTAGATAGATTTTGTTTAAATTTGATTTTTAACATGAAATGTCTTATTTTCTCCATCTATGATGACCGTAAGTTTTGCTGGGTATAGTAGTTTGGGTTGGCATCTGTGGTCTCTTAGGGTCTGCGGTATATCCCCCCAAGCCCTTCTGACTTTTAGAGTCTCCATTGAAAAGTCGGGTGTAATTCTAATAAGTCTACCCTTATGTGTTACTTGGTCTTTTTTCTTTACAGCTTTTAATATTTTTTTCTCTGTTATATATACTTAGTATTTTGATTATTATGTGCCAAGGGGGACTTTCTTTTCTGTTCCTATTTGGTGTTCTGTATATTTCTTGTATATTTATAGGCATCTCCTTTAGTAATATTTTCTTCTATGATTTTGTTGAAAATATTTTCTGGGCTTTTGAGCTGGTATTCCTCTCCTTCCTCTATTCCTGTTTTTCATAGGTTTGGTCTTTTCATGGTGTCCCAGGTTTCCTGGAAGTTTTGTGTGAGGAATTTTTTAGATTTAATATTTTCTTTGACCTATGTGTCAATGCCTGAGATTCTCTCTTCCATCTTTTATCTTCTTTTGGTGAAGCTTGCCTCTGTAGTTTCTGTTTATATTTCTGAATTTTTTTCATTTCCAGAATTGCCCAGTTTGTGTCTTCTTTATTCTATTTCTATTTTCCGGTCTTAAACTGTTTTAATTTTTTTTTTTCAAGTATTCTTTCTTGGCTTTCTTTAAGGGATTGATTCGTTTCTTCCAACTGTTTTTTATTTTTCTGCCTTTGGGGGATTTATTCATTTCTTCTTTAAGGACCTCTATTATCTTTATACAGTTAGTTGATTTTAAAGTCTTTATCTTATATTCAGATGTTGGAATAATCAGGGCCTACTGTAGGATAGGCGAGCTCTGGTTTATTTTTATATTACCCTGGTTGTTTTTGATTGTGTTCTTATACTGGTGTCTAGGCATCTGGGTTTGGGATGATTATAGGTCCAGGTGCTGATTCCTGGGTTTGTCTTTGTTGGATGGGTGTTTTGGTTTTGGTTTCTGTTTTCTCTCTGGATTCCCAGAGAGTGTGTTGGCCGTGTCTTGTCTGTTGTACAGGTCTACTTAGTTGGTGCGTTTGCCTAGAATGTTTGGAGATGTTAGAGGCTGGGGAAAGGGGACGCGATGGGGAATGGTTTGTTACAGTGCTAAGGGCAGCCCTGAGAATTGGGTCTCAGGGAACAGAGAGGGAGGAGAAAGTCCCCTGGCAGGCATAGCCAATGATTGAACAGTGGGTATCTGCTGGTTTGGAGACTGGGACACAGCAACAAGGCAGGGAAACAAGGTTGAGGTGGGAATGTCTTGAGAGATCCACAGGAGGCATGGACTGGATTCTGTTTTCATTGACTCATGAATGAGATTTACTAACATCCATTTGAAAGACTTATGAGCATTTTATGTGCTCATGGTATGAACACATGATATGAAGACTCTGAACAATGTCACCCAGTACCACACAGTGAATCTGTTCAAAGAATTGGCAAGAATCATCTTAAACGGCACTTCACAAGTCACCCAGGCTAGTTTTGAACTTGCCATCCTCCACCTCGTGCGCTTGCTTAGTGGGAATTATAGGCCCGCGCCACCAAGCCTGATGAAAACATACTACTTTGAGCCCTGCAGACCTCCTTTTAAGTATGTTCAAAGCCATTGAGACTTTCACTAGCTGCAAAAGTTGGTGTGCACAACTATGTCTTAGACCTGATCTTCCCACCATTCTTTGTTCTTATTTGTTATTTCTGGTACTGCTCTCACTGTGTTCCCACCCATGCTGTACCCATGACTACGAAACTGCTTTAGTGTCTGCATGCCTTGTAGTCTTCTTAACTTAGAGCTTTCACTTAACAGTTTCTGTTATTCTGGGAGGGGTGGGGGAAGGCTTCAACAGATCCTGAACTTTAGGAATGAGAGACAAGTACAAACAAAAAGAGCAGATCTACCTGCCAGGTCTTCAAATAGTTCATGAGATATAAACATCCTACATGAGTCACAGTGACATCCACTTGAATTCACTCTTTTCTGATTTTTGTTGGAAAATGCTATAGGCAACCCCACAGCCATTCAGCACCATATGTATGTTGATAGATATTGCTGATATTTATTTCAGTCCAACTTATTATACATTTAGGGTATAGAATTGTGATACTCATTTTATAGAACAGGAAATTACAGCTTAAAGTAACTTTCTCAAAGTCCTATAACTAACTAGTAGAACCAGGTAAGCCAAGGTCTAATTCCAAAATCTGTCTATAAGTCCTCATTTTTCCAGTGTACATTATATATTTAGAATAGTTTTGTCTTCACGTGACGAAGGTACTAACAGTGGACACTTTCCTTCAAAACCTTTAAGACATTCATTTAGGTAGCAAAACAAGCTCACTGGTTCAAATGACATTTAGAAAAGCTTGTCTTCCAAAAGTTCTAGAAGGGATAAGATTGTACCTTATATAGAGAGTTTCTGGACTACTGTTTTTAAGGCCATATCTGAGCAAGAAGGAATTTATCATCAGACAGGCCATATCTAATTGATTGAACTTGTGTGTTTTCTTTCCTGAACTCAAGTTAGGCACACTTACCTTTCTATTCAGTGCCTAGTCATGATGGCAAGACAGTACCCACATGAAAGCCCTACTAAGGCAGCAAGCCCTGAGAGGCCATTATGTGAAGTGAAAGTGAATCTTGGGTTTGCGTTGGGAATACCTAGATGTTGGAGATGCCAGAACAGTCGGGTATTTACCATGAAGAGCTGCAATCAGGGAGTAGAACCAACCGTAGGAAGAAATGGATGTTGCGCCTGTATATAATACTGTGATAGATATCCCACAGTGCATACATATTTCTGTCAACATAAATTCCTAGAAATAAAGACATCTGAGAGTTTACTAGCCTTTGGCTAGAGAATATCAATCAGTAAAAAGTTATCGATTTGTCAACAGGAATGTAATTACCATTAGAAAGCATTAAGCAAAAAAAATTTAACTCCAGACAACTAGATGAAGAAAAAAACTTTCACAGTAAGCTGAGATCTAGTTCAAAGATCACTAGCTTTGACTGTTTTTTGTTGTTGCTCTCGGTTTTTGTTTGTTTGGTTGGTTGATCTTTTTGTTTTTGATTTTTGTTTGTTTGTTTGTTTGTTTGTTTTTGCTAAATCTAATGGATGGTTTCCACCTGAATTCAGTAAAGCTACTCTTAAGAAATAGAAGAAAAATAATAATAAAAAAAGCCTGAAACTACTTTCAGAAACTTGGCCCTCTCATTCGTGCTTGCGTTTGAAACTGTGGACTCCCAGCTTCCTGTTTCTGCCACCACACCTGCTGCTAGCTGCTATACTTCTCTGCCATGGTGGACTCTTTAACCAAAGCCAAAATAAGCTCAGTCTTTCATAAGCTGTTTTGGTCATGGTGTCTTATCACAGCAACAAAAAAGTAGTAAACTATATTATATAGTACTTTATATATATATATAAATATGTATATGTGTATATATATATATAAATAGTATCTATATAGTAAAAACTATATTCCCTTTTAAATTGTCCCTGCCTTGCCTAAATTGTATTTAGTCAGAGTGACGAGAACTAATACACTAGTTATTCTATAAACAGCCATAGTATTCTGTTCTCCAACTAAAGAATAACTTCTTGTGGTGATTCCTCAGGACTGTTGGTCTCCAGGTCAGTAGTGTCCTTGCAGTTCTCATTTGTTCCATTACTCTGCTAATCCCATCTTGCCTGTGGTTTTGGAAGATGATGGTAAATTATAAATGTAACCATCATGAGTACTATGTAATGAGAAAGTGAAGCGAAGAAAATGAAATGTCAACAAGAACATTGTTTGAGGAGAAGAAGGAAAAGGGGGAAATTGTATGGTTTAAAATCGGTTTGTACTCAAGCTGTAAAGCAACAACCAAGTGGTGTAGACTGTACTTGAATGTATTGAAGATGTACTTTCTCCACTAATGGACCTCTTTTTCTTTGGTGAGTATTTCACCAAATCCTAGGAAAATCTTTGTGCTGTGCATAGAGCTGTTCTTTTAGTGCCATGATAGTTGTCATTGATCCCAAGTCTAGGCGTGTTCTGTGCTTAGTAACCAGCACATTTTGTGGTGACACTCCACAGCCCTCCAGTCTTCTGCTGTGTACATTATTCTCCTCATCCCTCTCAGCCCCACCCTCCTTCCAGGTAGTTGGTAGCACTTCTCAGCTCCCTTTTCAGTTAAATCTTAATAGCAGGTAAAAACATTCTTCTTTAGAGAACATCAAGATAAAAATATTTTTCATTAAAATTAGAAACAAAAATTCTGAGACTGAGTGTTTAGATGTAATCTGTCTCTAAACCTAAAATTCTGGGTATGAGCCTTAGACCAGGCCCTCCGTTCAATCTTTAACCTCTCGTACTACTTCTCTTCCTCCCTTGGGGGCAGGAGAGTTCCAGAAGTTAAAGGTCTTCTTAATGCTACATAGGAAGTAAAAAGCCAGCCTGGGATACATGAGACCCTCTCTACAGATACAAAGACCTCTTCCTTCCATTGAACCAGAAAGTATATACTCTGGCTGTTGGAGTGAACACTGTTGGTATCAGGCCATTGCTTTCTCTTAGCTAGAAACCGATAATAGAGAGTATGAGCATTACATATGTCACCCAAGTGTGGTGCATTCAGAGACACAACAGTGTTGTGTACCAACTGAAATCTAAAATGGCAGTTTTTCTAAAGGTAAAAATCACTGTTCTTTGTAATGATGAAAAGGACTCAGTGTGAATGAATTACCCTTGCTGTTGGTTAGTTCTCTGCAGGACTAACATTGAAGGCTCAGGGTTAGTGTGTGTTGCTAGCTAGTACAACTGAATAAGTACATCACCCTGATGAAACCCAGATTTGCTCGATGGAAATCCATGAATCTTGCCTCCCTGACCCATCCTTGTTGCAGAACCCCAGTGTATTTTCTCATTACTCTGACAAAATAATTATCAGAGCAACTTAATAAAAAATGTTTATTTGGGTTCATAGTTTGGGGGTTCAGTTTATTATCCTATTCAGAGCAGAAAGCAGCAGTTTCATGTTGCACCTGCAATCAGACGGCAGAGAACAGTAAATGCTGGTGCTTGTCTCACTTTCTCCTCTTTATTTGGTCCAGGACTCCAATACATAGAATGGTGCCACCCACACTAGGGTGGCTCTTCTACCTCAGTTAATTAAGTCTGGAGACTCACAGCCATGCTCAGAGGTTTGTCTCCTAGAATAGTCTAGATCTTGTCAAGTTGGCAATAATAGCTATCACCTTCAGCTTTAGCATGTGAGCAGCCCTAAAATAAGGGGTTATCCAGCACAACACATTGACCATACTACTTGTTCAGTATCATCTGTAAACTTTATATGTTTTGGTTAGGAAATACGATATTTTTGAAAGTCATTTATTCAGAAATTCTTTCATGGATATATACATGATTTTACCTTCATTTGTAATTCTCTAAATTGATAGACAGTTCTGTAAATAATCACATTTAATCTGTAATTATGTTTCTTAAGCTTTCATAAACACTATTGCTCTAAAAGAAAAATGGGACGGAGAAGGAATATAATCAAAATATGAAATCAGAGTGAAATTTTTTCAATTATTTTTTTCTCCAAGGGGGGGAGACCATTTTCATCTATTCACAGTATTGCCTATTTTATTTTTGGTATAATTGCCAAAGTACGAAGAATATAATAGTAACACCAAATTCCTTCCTTATATAATAGTTCTTACAAAACTACCAAGTAAGTGGGAGTTACAGTTAATCAAAGAACCCTGAAACTTTTTAACCCATAAATACAATGCAGTGGGTGTGTTACTTCTTTTCTGAAATGGACTACTCGGTATGACAATAGAAGGAATGCAGCAATTCCTGTGACTTGTGACTTTGCTTTGACCAATAGTCACAGCAAAAATGGCATCATAGAGTTCTCTCAGAGTGTTGTATAAAATGAAGAGTCCTTGACCCAAGAGGAAACTTTGGAACAGATAAAACAGTAAGATAATATAAAACAGAAGTAACTGGAGAGAGATCTCTAGAAGTGAATGTAATAAAACTTGCTATGTGTGCAGCTAGAAGGTTTGGTTCTGTTGAGCTAAGCAGTCTGCAGGTAGTTAATGCCTTCACTGTCTGCAGGTAGTTAGTTAATGCCTTTGCTAAAGACTGTTCCTGTGGAGCAGTGAAGGGAAAGTCTGGATTGTAGAGAACTGAAGTGAGCACAGAGGGTCTTTGTTCAAGAATTTTAAGTGAATACACTTGGGAAATGGTTTGGTTAGTAAATGCTTTCTGCCCAAGATTGAGGCTCTGAACTGATAAACCAAAGCTGGGCACATGGTAATATGAATCTGTAACTGTAGCTTTGAGGATAGGGGATTGTCAGGAGGAGCTCTGGCATGTGCTGACCAACCATCTAGGCAGTCAATGAGTGCCAACATTGACATTTGACCTCCATGCCCACCCATGGGCATTGACTACATTGCATGCACACATACAAACAAAAAGAATTAAAATTTTAAATTAAAAAAAATTTAAGAGGTAAGGGTTAAAAAGTAGCTACAGGGGTAATGGTAGCAGAAGAGGGTGTGCTTATAGGCTAAGGAAGTACAGGACAACATAGAATGAAATATCCAAGAATGACTAGTGACAGTCACAGGATTGGGATCATTGTCAAAGAGAAGGATTTGCTTTCGGCTGAAAGAGGTTGCCTCTGTTCTTTCATATTAAGAAAGAGTCGGACAGTGGTGGTGCACACCTTTAATCCCAGCACTCGGGAGACAGAGACAGGCGGATTTCTGAGATCGAGGCCAGCCTGGTCTACAGAGTGAGTTCCAGGACAGCCAGGGCAACACAGAGAAACCTTGTGTGGAAAAACCGGAAAGAAAAAAAGAAAGAAAGAGAGGGAGGGAAAGGAAAGGAAAGGAAGAAGGATGATTGTAACAATAGATGGTTTCCATAGGGTATGGAAAGTTGAAGGGACTCAGCATTTAGAGTTATCTCCCCTCAACTTGAAAGTCAAGTCTTATGTGACCTATATTAATACTGAATCCTTGTACAGTGAACAGTCTCAAGGTATTTATATTAAGCATAGTACAATACATAGAGAATCCTCTTTTTTAATAATAGCTAGAAGTCAAAAAACTGGAAGAGTAATCATTCTGAGTCTGGGATATCTGTGAATCATCTTAGAGATGATTTCCAGACTCAGTTGTATGTGTGCACTGGGGTGTGGGGGTGTGTCTGTGTATATGTGCGTGTGAAAGAAGGGCTGAGGATTGTGCTCACGGCCTTACACATGCTAGACAAACATTCTACTGGGCTCGTATCCCCAGCTGTCTAGACATTTTGTTTCATTTTCTCTTGTTCCTTTGTGAAAATCCAGTCTATAGAATTCTAGTCAGTATATAGATTTATACCATGAAGAGAAAGGAGAAAGCAGTCCTGTGTGTGTTAATAGGAATCCACTGGAGGGAGTCGTTCAAGTAAATGTATACTGGTTTTCTCTACAGTTGACTAGGAGTGGGTGTACTGTAAGCACAGAGGTTTGGCTCTATGTAATTACTAATTCCTGAGGACCTGCTGTGCTCATCCATGTAATGCTTCTGCTGAACTTAAATTCCTGCTTTGTAATACAGTATTAACACCTCAGAATCTTCACAGAAAATTGATTGATCATAAGGAAGCAGAGGCCTGCAGGTCTTGTCTGCAGAGTGAGTTTCAGGACATCAAGACTACACTGAGAAACCCTGTTTAAAAAAGAACAAGGAAAGAAAAGTAGTGAAGCTGTAATTCAATGTGATAGAGAGCTTGCTTAGTATGCTAGCAGCCCTGTGTCCTCCCCAGACCCACGTAAACCAGGCAGGATGGCTCAGAACCTGTGCTCCCAGCAAGAGGCTCATGAGCTCAGAGTCATCTTTGTCTATATGGCAAGTTTGGGGCTGGATACATGAGACCATGTCTTTAAAAAAGGAAGAAGAGACAGGACTGAGTGGCCTGTATTTTATGCTTTATACATGTTTGGTGGTGGGTGGATAAGAAGGAAGGAAGGAGGGAGTTTCATTTTTATGAGTGAGATTCTCCTTAAAACTTATAATTTTGACAGATGAAGTGGATTACTTCTTTAATCCCACCCAGCACTTGAGAGGCAGAGGCAGGTAGATCTCTATGAGTTTGAGACCAGACTGGTCTACATAGTGAGTACCAGGACCACAGGGACTATATAGAGAGACCCTGTCTTTAAATAAAATAAATTAAAAAAAAAAAAATCACTTGTGAATGTTCTTTTTAGTAGTACATCTGAAGCCATTCCCATTAGTTTTCTGTCATTATGAATATCTGAGGTATTCAGCTTATAAACAAGTTTATTTGGGCTCAAAAGCATAGTGCCTTCAATATTTTTGGCCCCATCACTTTAGGGGCTGAAGTGAGGCAGAAAATCATGGCAGAAACATGTGACAAAGCAAAGCTCCTTCACTGTATGTCAATGTGGCAGAAAAAGGAGGAGAAATGGGCTTTTATTCTTCCTGTTAAAAGCCAACTTTCATTGACTTTAATGACCTCCTACTAGGCCTAACCTCATAAACATGCTACTGCCTCTCAGTGCTTTCCTGCATACTACACCACAAACGTGTCTTTGTCAGATACTTGACATCCACGTATTACACCCTTGCATCTTAACTATATGTAGTAACATACTCTTTTGTGACATCTAGATGCTCACTAAGTTGGGAGAGTTTAAAAAATAAAATTAAAATAAAAACCAGTCACTTTGTTTTACTTTGGTTATAAATTCTGATAATTGATTATAACAAGTTTGTATCATTTCTGGTTTGAGCAAGGTTCAGATCAGTTATTTTTTAAAAAGAGTTCATGATTTGTTAAACCTTGTTAAATCCTGTTACCCAATTCTCTGATCCAAAGATTGTTGAGTGCTGATGTAATCTGGAAATGGTAAATAGCCCATGATCTAACAGACTATTTAGTAATAAAAGGATATCATTCCTTTATGAATGACTGTGAAACAAGAATTCAGAATATACAGCCATCTGTCTTAGCAGAATTCAGGCAGCACTTATCTGAAACAGTGGTCAGAGTCATATTTACTGATGCTCCTAATTTTTAGTAAGAAGAACCCTAACGAGAGTGACCATCTAATGGTTAGGGGAAAAAAATCACATTCCATGTACTTCTGCACTGCTGTTGAGTCTAGCTGTGGAGGGCTGGGTTAGTTGCTGTTTTGTACAGATATCTGCCCTCACAATCCAAGTGTGCTGGAAACTGTGTTTTTGTTGAATTGTGTTCAATGTTCTGTGCAATACTTTTGTTCAAATGAACCTTTGGATGGTGTTCTCGCCCTCCCTCCCTCCCTTCCCTTCCGTCCCTCTTCTCCCTTCCCCCCTTTCCCTTCCAGTTTCTAGTCTTACACATTATGTGTTTCAGTTAAATGTGAACAAAAATATTCTGTATCTTCCCTGGACTTTGTGCTCATTAATTTGTGAAGAAGCCAAGTAATGAGACTGGCAGAAGTTGTTGCAGGCAGTATTTGTACAAAATCCTTATAGTTTTCTCTTTAGTTTGTTCTGTTTATTTAAACCTTTTTAATTTTTTTAAAGTTTTACACCTGTTTGTGTATCTGTGCACCACATGCATACCTGGTGCCCACAGAGGCCAGAATTGGGTATCAGAGCTGGAGTTACATACTGTGTGAGAGCCACCGTGTTTGTTCTTAAAGCTTAACCCATATCCTATGGAAGAGCAGCCAGTGATCTTAACTGCTGAGCCATCTCTGCAGCCCCTAGTCTGTTCTTTTATCACTTTGGAATCAAGAAAATGAGTAAGAAGGAAAGTCATGTGGGATTCATACAGGACATACAGTACTATCTTATTAGACCGTGCAGTTTCGCACTAGTCTTTTCTCTGGTGCAGGAAGTGTGGGTACTAACATTTTATTCATTGCGTTCTAATCCTACCTCTGCTGTTTATAATCCATAATACATTGGATACTTATTGCTGACACTGTAAAATTGCATAGTAATACTTTTCACCTGTTTTAAAGATTGGAAATAATAGGTATGGAGTTTATAATAAAAAGAAATAGCTCTTAACTGTTATTCCCATTGTTAAGAATTGCTACTGTTTTCGTTTAATAAAGTTAGATTCTTACATATATAAATGTTTCCTATTCCTGTTATAGCAAGTTACCCAAAATTAGCTCCTGGGACAATATAGATATTTTTATACTGTAATTCTGGAAGTTGAAAGTCAGGTGTTTATGCTACCACTGAACCAAATGCAGTATATCTACAAGTCTGTGCTCCTTTCTTGTAGGTTATAGAATAATTTATTTTTTGTTTGTTGGTTTGTTTGTTTTTGCTGTTGTTACTTAAGAGTCTTGACACCCTCTGCTTTTCCTTGGCTGGCTTCATTCTTACATCTCTCTGTTTCTGGCTTGTGCCTCCCTCTCATACTCAGAGGACCTTTCTGATGATATAAATCTGTCCAGATAATCTGGGTAATCCTCCTGTCAGATCAGATGATTATCCACCTTAATTCCACCTGTAACCTTGATCCCCTTGTCATGTACCTTAACACAGTCACAGGCTCTAAGACTTGGGAGCCATTTATCGGCAAAGGAAATGTATTCTTTCCTCAGGAGTCAAGAAGGCAGCCCTTGTAGCCCAAGCACGCTGTCTTGAGGGACCTGTAAACACTGCTCAGCTGATGCACGCCTCTTCCAGCCTTAATGTTCACACTTGCATCATCTTAGTTCTAGGGTTGTGGGTTTTGTTTGTTATGTTACTAATGTGAAAATTCACTTTTTTGGTCACAGTATCTCTTATTTTGCTTTTTATTTAGTGCCATCTTTAAAGAGCTATAGCCACAATTGCATAAATGTGTGTGAGCAAGACTTTGACTTTTTATAAATAAAGGCAGGATGTGGATCTTGTTTTCAGCACCAATTACAACGCTAATGGGAAATACATCTTTCTAAGGTTAAAGGTGCCTTGGTAACTTGTATGTTAGCATATACATCTATTAAAAGACAATTTTTTTTATGTTTTGAGACATAGAGTCTCACTATAATCTGTCTTGCCTAGAGCTTGCTATGTAAACCAGGCTGCCTCAAACTCCATCTGCCTTTGCCTCCCGAGTGCTGGATTAAAGGCCTACACTACCACAACTAGCCTCCTAAGTCATTCTTAGAACACTGGATGCAGAAAAAAAGCCAAATGTGAATTAGAGTGTCAACCCTAAGCTAATGTCAGAAACTAGCAGGCCTTTAGACTGCTAGGCTTGCCAGCAAGGAGAGAGAGGACTATCATGAGATGTGGTTAGGCCAGGCTCAGACAGTGACCCTGTAAAGAGAGCAGTTCTGTGGCCCAGTCACTTAGCTGAGTTACTGAGACTCATTCAAATTGTATCTACCATGATACCTTTTGATTCAACATTGGTGACAAAGCTAGAACAACACTGAAAACACTGGAATCCACAAGGATGTTCTTTAGCAGATGAGCAGATATATAAACTGTAATACATGTAAACAATGCAATATCATTATGCGTTAGAAGTAACTAAATTATTATACATATATATAATATAAAGAAAATACACAGAAGACTCTCATGGGCATGTTACTAAGTAAAAGAAGCCAGTCTGAAAATGGCTTCTGTATGATTCCAGACACAGTGGTTGGAATAAATAGGTCACTGGAAGTTGTCTTATTCCTAGCCCATTCCTGTCTGTCTGTGCTTCCTGGCCACCACAGCTACACACCTCAGCACCAGGATATTCTGCCTCATACTAGCCAGCTGACCACTCACTGGGCCTTCCAAAACTAAGCCACAAAACAAATGATTTCTCTTAGGTATTTTGCACAGGGCCAAAAAGTCTGACTAATAGAAATAGTGAAGCTAATGATGTGTAATAGAGTACACAGTGAATCCTGATGTAAACTATGGGCTTGGAAGGGCAGTGGTGTAGCCACAGGTATAACCAGTGTACTAACTGGCCAGGGTTGGTGGGGAAGGGGTCTGTGTATATAGGGCAGAGAATATGGGAGGATTCTGTACGCATTACATTATGGTCTTGAAACTACTCTTAAAATGATTTTTTTTTTTTTCCCAGTGTTGGGTGGGTTGGGTGAAAGGAGAGAGAAGGAGAGAGAAAGTAAGATTTCCCTCTGAGCCTGTCCCCATGTCTACTGCCAGTTTCACTGCCAGTTTCCTACAGTCTCCCCGATGGGCTTTTTATCTCTTCACTGTAGCTGCTTCAGCCAACCTTTTCCTACCCTTTAGAGTCTTAGTGCCAAAAAGTAGATAAATGACTATAAAGTTGATTTTGATGCAAAGAATCATATCTTTCTATAGTTGCTGTCTCATAACTGAGAACTGATTTCCTAAGGAAAATTTTGCTGTCATTTTAATGTATGGTCTACTTCTGGAATGCAAGTCTACGCTACCCATGGAGGTCCGGTACACCATGAGTTATTAGCCTATAAAAACTCCTATGGAAGGTTATTCTTTACTGTTATCTTTCAGATGCCTGCAGCCTGGACCAGCTGGTCCTACAGAACAGGACAGTAAGGCTGGTCTTTAAGGTTTGGAGTAACTGAGGACAGTTTCTTAAAGAAGGCAGTCTCATTTGTTACTAGAGTGCTTTACAAGATTTTTACTTTGACAGAGTAAGAAAACTAATGTTTTGAATTTTTTAGTCCCAGACAATGTACACAAATTATTTCCTTCTTAAGAGCCATATCCACAAGTATCTCACAGTCTTATGTTTTATTGGTTTCTGAAACCAAGTCAGGTGGTCTGTAAAGTTTTACCATCCTGTAATCCAAGCACAGCATGCTCTCAAGAAACTCCTTTTGGGCACCAGCTTTCTGTTTTCTGTAGAGTGATAGACACTGGGTATCATTCCTACCTACCAGGGAGAAATGTAAGATTCTACTAAAGGGGGAGGGGGTTATATCTAAGTCATTTTTGGTCCAAGAATGCTGTTGTGGTGTAGTTCATGTGATAACCTTTTCTCTGTACACTCTGATGTTTATGTTGATGTATAGAGATGCTAAAAGAGGAGCTCTTATATCTTCCAATAGTGGTTTTCTCCTGTTACTGCCATCTTTTCCTTCAGCTAATTTTGAATTAAAAGAATAATTTTTCTTACACAGAATCCCAAATGAAGATCAAGTCAGTTTTATAGGGGAAGATTTTACTACATAAGGGGGGGGGGGGGTAACTACAGTCTAAGGAACAAATATGGCTCACAACCTGTTTTTGTAAAGCCCAAAGGCTAGAAACAGATTTATATTTTTAAATGGGTGAAAAAAACTCAGTAGAAGATTTTTTGACATTAAAAAAAAAAATGTTTGAAACTCATCTAATGGTTTTTATTCTACCTTCATCACTGAATTTTCCTTTTCTTCTTTCCTCATTTTGGCTGCACGTACATTCGTGAGCGCTCACGCACACACACACACCTACCTTTTTATTTTTTTAACAGTGCTTTCAATTACACTGAAATCTATTGAGTCTGTAGTACGTGCTCAGGGACACACTTGTCTATCTCCCTCCCAGTGGCTTTCCTTCCCTCTCTGTCTTCTAAGTAGAATTTCTAAGGTTGTGTCTTTTCTCCAGCATGTGTTTGTTTTCAAGGTGGGAGTTAAATCCGGATACAGTCTTTCACGTCTGTGGAAAGTTGTGTGTTAGTATGTGGTCTCATTTTTAATGTACTTGCAGACATCCCAGTTATCTGAGATCACTTTCACATGGACTGAGGTTAAGCTTTATTTCTTTTGGCTTGTCCCTCCCTCAGCAGACACTTCCTCTTTGCCTTGAAAGGACAAAACGATGTTCAGCCGTCTGGGCTTGGGCCCAGTATTTGATTTATACATTATTTAATTTCCTCCTGAAAATTGGAAGCAGGACTCTCAGGAATGGAAGTGGGTAGTTTTCGTTTGTTTAAGAACACTTTTAGATTTAATATAATCAGTAGTAGATGTCAGCATGATTGGGGGCGACTTAAGGTGAAACAAATACAAGTTAATACAAAGGAAGGGTACTTGACAATAGAGAAGCGCTGAGGTTTCTGAATCACTTCTGCTGAGTTGTCTGCCCCACGCTGGGGGTGTGCTCTTTGGGTGCCCTCTGGCTTGGGTTACAGTTGCAGTTACAGAGCAGTTCCTCAGAACCACTACTGTACCTATCTCCACAACTACACGTGCCACTATGTGAGTCCCAGAGTGAAGTTTTTATATTATGAATTCAGGAATTTAAAAATCAATTCTAGAAATAACATTTTGTGCTTCATAACCACTTTGGGGCAGTGTATTCCTCTGGCCATGTTACTCTGAGGTTACACAGCCTGTCTCCTCTTCATACCTAAGCTCCTAAGGTTCTAGCACACGGGCTGCCTGCGCTTGCCTCGCTGGGCACTGTTTCCTTTTACCTCCTTCTCCACACTGTTATCTGTCTCACTGGAGCTCTTTCCTCCTTGTAAAGTCCTAAGCTTTAGTCTCCCTGTTCTTCTCACCCCATCTGCCAGATAACCCTTTGCTTCATGATCCTTTCTTTCCTCTTCATACAGATCCCATTCTCCCGTATGGCGCTAAGCTTAAATGTATCCAAGGTTGTTTTTTGGACCTCCTTTCTCCCTGGTGTTTTCAGACTTTTTAGCATTGTGTAACAAACATTGTCATCTACAAAGTTCACACTTGAGAACTGCTTGGTCACTTTACAAAAAATGGAATCACAGAGGCTGGGGAGATATAAGAACATGAGCTGAATTCCTTGGCCTGTGTGTAACAAGTAGGTACAGTAGTGATACTTTGTCTGTAACCCCAGCGCTGAGGAGACAGAGACAAGTGGAGATGAATAGCCAGCCAGGCTAGCTGATTTGTGAGCTCCAGGTTCATTGAGAGATCTATCTCAAAAAATAAGGTGGAGAGCAGTTGAGGAAGGCATATGCAATGTGCCTCATGTACATGCTCCTCACACAAGCTTGCAAGCACCTCACACGCAAAGTGGAAATATTTTAAAGTTTAAACAGTGTGTTGAGGCCATTCATAACTTTCTTTGGCTACATGTGGCTCTTCATCCACAGGTCAGACACACCAGTGTCAACACTACAGTGTAGACACACCAGCGTAACTGCTTATCTTTTCTGACTGCCAGAGCCTGAGAAGCTTAGAGCGCTGCAAACAAGCATAGTTGGAAACTACTCGGGTCCTGTCAGGCTGCTTTTGACCCCCTTGAAGGTAGTCTGTCCTTTGCTACTGCTGTGTTTTCCCAAAGACCAGCTTTGCAGAGAGTGAATACCACCTGCATGTCTTCATGGTCCTTAAGTTCAGGCCCTAAAGATCTCATTGATGTTGCTCAGCACCCAGCGCCTGCCTCTTCTGCTCATCTATCTCAGGGCCGTCTGGTGTACTGGTAGAACATAGTCACTGTAGTTGGGCATCTAACCCTGGAGCTGCCATTTAACTTTTGTATGATTTAGGGCAGTCTGTTCAGACCACTTTAAAATCTGGTTTGTTGGTTTTCATTTATCAATTTTGTTTTTACCAGGAGAAGATGTTGTCTTTGTGCTGGATTTATTGGGAAGTTAGCTGAAAGCCCGGGGCCCTTCAGACTCCTCCGCCCCTTTCCCATTGTGGTGGTACTATCATCAGTACTGGTCTCCCTTGCCACCACCCCATGTTTCTCCTGTCAGTCATTTCACTGCACATTCTAAACAAGCACTGGTGGCTTACTCTCCCATCTGTAGTCCACACAGTTTGAGGTGATCCTTCTATTTCATTTCCCGTGAGTATAACACTGTGACTTACTTGTCTTAAAAGTTTTCTTAAGTTAGTTCAGGTGAGAAGCATAGCTCTTCTTCTCCCCTACAAGACATGCTGGCTGTACAGTGTCCATAGAACTCAGAAATGGAACGTTTACATTTGTATCTTTTCATCAAATATTAGCACTTACAAAGTTATTTCTCTCATTTTAGTACACTGAAGCTTAAACCAACTTTTAAATATATTACTTTACAGTTCCTGAGACTAAAGGACTATGGTGTGAAGTAGTTTTTTCGGTTTTTGTTTGTTTGTTTTTGTTTTTTTCTTTTGAGGCAGACTTACTGTGTAGTTCCAGCTGGCCTGGAATAGCTCCATAGACCAGGCCAGTCTCAAACTCAGATATCCACCTGCCTCTGTGCTGCAATTGTGTACCACCATGCCCAGCCATGATTCTTTCTTTTAAAATAACTACTTTGGGACCGGTGAATTGGCTCATCAGGTAAAGCAACTGCTGCCAAGCCTGAGAACCTAAGATTAATTCCTTGGATACACATGATTGAGAGAAAGAAAATCAGTTCCAGCAAGTTGTCTTCTGACTGCCACAAGAGTTGTGTAGTTCTTAATCTGATCTGCCAGCCACTCAACAATGGAGACAGTGTCCTATTGATTTATTTAATCAGCTTTAGTACATCCCTAGCGTTATCCCTAAACTATTTTTTATGCTACTCTGGCCATTTCCCTGCTTCCTTTCCCAAGTTACTTGCTGTTTGAGCCTCGCCCTGGGCTGTTACTGTTCCATCAGTCTGTCCTCAGAGAGCATGTCTCCTGTGCTCCTGGTCCATCCCGTTTGATGGAGATGCTCCTACTCTCTCTCTGTCTTCTGTCTCCTCCTCTCTCTCTCACTCTCCTCGTGGTCCCTACCTGCAACCCTCACCTCAGTAACCAAAACTCTGCCTACCTCTGTTCTCCTCAGTAATTGGCTGTAAAGCTACTTTTATTTAACCAGTCAGAGAAGATTGGTGAGCAAAGTTTATACAGCATCATTTGGTGTAGGTGAGAATCAGCTTATTGGGACTGCAACCAGATCTTGGGGGCTGATGTTTAGCATTTGAATACATAACAGCGCCAGACAAACCCCCAACACAGGTCCATTCCCCACCCTAACACACACTAACACATAGACACACACTCAAACACATTCAGTTTTTAAAAGAATTACTTTGTAGTTGATTTCTAAATACTATCAGAAGTAAAGTATTTGAGATAAGTTATGTTCATTAAGTTACTTTTTAGTGCGTATGTTTTTTACTTTATAAGGGCAGCCAACCACGAAGTTTTTCTTTTCAGTTAAAATACCAACAGTTTTTTCCATCTACATACTTTTTCTTAAACAAATACTTTTTTCTCCTTACCATATTTCTGAAGAAACGTAACTTTTCTGCTTTTGAGAGGTAACACTTCTTCACAAATCACACATGGCCATCTTGTTTGTCATCCCATAAGCTAATCCTGTATAATTGGGTTGAGTAAAAACATAGAAACCAAATAAAAATACTAGAGATTAAACAGGATTAGACTAAATGAATGTTAAATAAAGATCTGTTTTAATACCATTTTATACTCCACAGTGGGTATAAATAATTTCTCACTGCTGTTAGCATTTGAAGACTCATACACAGAAGGCATGGCTCTGCTGTCCATAGTATGAATCTCTGTCTTAGGACAGAGACACATTTAGATTTGCCTACAGACCAGACAAAAATTGAGCAAGCCTTAGCAAACAGAACATATTCACATAGAGTACCTTCTTAAAAACACCAGCATGACAGCTGCTGAAGGATTGCCCTGATTGGGGTTAAGTGCTTAGAAAGGCCACTCAGCAAACTACTGGGTCAAGATGTAGGGCCTTCCCAGGCTCACACTGAATCCACATGTGGAACACTTTGAGAAATTATTTATTCCCACTGTGGAGTATAAATGATATTAAAACAGATCCTTATTTAACATTCGTTTAGTCTAATCCTGTTTAATCTCTAGTATTTTTATTTGGTTTCTGTGTTTTTCACACAACCCATTTTTTTTTTTTTTTTTTTTTAAGAAGTCTTGCTAATCACAAGCATCGAAACACTAGCCACGAGAGGTTCTTAACTTGAATTTACATACTGTTGCACATTCAGTGGTACTGAAGGCTGTGGGTAGTTATTTTGGGTTTTGGCAAATCTCTTTTATTCTCTTTTTTATTATTTTGTGTGTATGGGAGTTTTGCCTGTCTATGTGTCTGTGCACTACATGCCTGCCTACATTGTTCACATCTGTGGTACATAAGTATGTGATCTTTCAGGAATTAAATGATAGACCCACATATTTACGGTGTATATGATAAGTTAGTGTGGTAGTACCACACTTGTTCTGATAACCTCTGAACAGGATCATTCTGAACTTCCCATTGTCACTCTCTAAGCCCATGGTTGCTGCTCTGGAACTTCAGAGTCCAGATGGAGCTGACCTGAGATACCCTGAGCCCCATTAGCACTGCTGCTACAGCAGAGGATCTGCAGCTGTGTGAGCCCCAGAAGACAGACTGAACTCTAGTAGCCATGCTAGGAGAAAAGCCAAGCCAGTGCCTTACATACACATGACACTAGTGGAAGTTATGGAGGGACAGCTAAGGCTGGCAAAGACTTGATGAAGCCTTGGGAAGCTGCTCAGAAAAGAGGAAAGAAAAATGGAAGAACAGAGGCAAGTGAGAGGGGGAGGGGGGATATGATTTTGAAATTTACCTTTTCTAAAATTTTGGGTAAACAATGGTTAAAAAGGTATAGGTTATTTAGTCCTTCATGTTCAGTGAAAGGGAACATTAAACTGAGTTTGACTCTTTGGAATGTTTAACTGTCTTGACACTGACATGAGTCTTAAGATCTAAAGGGGAAATAAAGAACTGGAAACAGCTCAGATGCCCTTTACATGGGACTGGGTTCAATAAACTGCAACTGTGAAAGGAATGAGAGACAGTTCTCCATATAGTGTGAAGTGGGCCCTTGGATATATTATTGTGTGAAGACAAGGCAGAGAACTGTGTAGTGTGCTAACATTTACATAAGGAGTTAAGAATAGCAAAGCTTCCCTCTAGAGGCAATGGCCAAAAGCCAGGCGTGATGGCATACACTTGTAATCCCAGCACTCGGGCAGAGGAAGCAAAGTCTATATGGTGCAAGGAAAGAACTCCCAAAAGTCGTCCTCTATATGTAGCATAGGAATATACACATTAAATAATTCTTCAATGTGGAAATTTTTGAAGAAGGCATGAGAAAATACATAGACCATAGAAGATAAAATCCCTTCAACATGGTGGTAAGAGAAAAGAGAATGAGAAAATTCTTCCATATGAGCTGTGATAACTAAATACCATACATGTGAGGTCTGCTAACTGAATGCAGTAGATGTGAGCTGTACTCAGCTCAGTGCAGTGTACTATAACTTCTAATCCCTACTCAGACATATACTGCCAGCTAGCAAGATTTTAGTACTGATTGATTATTGATAGCAATATTATTGATAATGTTAAGGACTTACTGTGGTTTTTAATAATTCTTTTAAAGGTTTGTTCTAAAATATTTAGAAATTAGATATTCTGATTCTGAGTTTTGTTTTTTTTTTTTTTTTTTTTTTTTTTTTGGTTTGGGTTGGGTTGGGGGGTTTTTTTTTGTTTTGTTTTGTTTTGTTTGGTTTTTTGGTTTGTTTTTTTTTTTTTTTTTAATGCAATGTGCTCCTGGGGATGAGGAGAATGAAAATCAGCCATGAGCTTTTCACTGTAAAAGCTGCTCAGCAGGAAAACGAATGCTTTCTGTATTCTCATCCGCCCTCCCTCCCACTCCCCTTCTCTTCCTTCCTCCTCCCCACCCTCCCATTTGTCTGTCTCTGACTCTGTGTGTGTCTGTGTGTTTTCCATAGTTAAGAACTAGGTTTTCATAGAATGGTAATATTCTTTCCCTAAATGATCCTCTTGATAATTGAAGTCTCCTTCATCTTCGCATTCATCTCTTCTTGAGAGAAAATGGATCAGCTTTTGGAGTGGGTGGAGTTGTTGTGACAGACATTTGAGGTCAATTTTCATCCGCTCAGAACTACAGCATACAGAGGTCTTTAATTTGGGATACTGTCCACTTCACTCACTAAGTCCTGTCAACATGCATTTGCAATTACATGCATAATTTTAATTTATTTTAAAGGCTGTCTCCAAACAAAATTTTCCTAAACTTCCAAACTGAATAGCCCCATATTGTGATTTTTTAATCTGTCTAGTTTGACCACTTTCCCCAACAAGATAGTCAGTACATGTTTGCTCTCTGTGCAGACATCTCTGGTTGCCAACAAAAAGAATGAATTTACAGAAAGAAAGCTGCTACTAATTGACTATGACCCATTAAATTATGGGTTGGTGTCCTAGAGGCACATAGAACACTGTTTTGGTTTGATTTGGTGTGTGTGTGTGTGTGTGTGTGTGTGTGTGTGTGTTAAAGTAAGCGCTGCTGGGCATAAATCACCATGTGGTAGACAGTACTTCACTTTGAAGCAGTGTGCTACCGAGCTGTAAGAGAGGAAGCAGTACATGTTGACAGGTTCACAAAGAAGCAAAAGCCTGGCTCAAGTCACCCATCTAGCCCACTACATATTTTATTCCTAGCCAGGGAAAAACTGTATGTTATCATAAAGTGACAGCACACATGATTTTACTTTTATAAGTGCCCACACCAGGCCAGTCAGAGACTTTTCATGGGATTTTTCATCACTTGAACTACTAAGATGAGAACTTTTTGGTGGCCAAAACTGTCATCTGTAGAACACAGGAAGTATGCATGGTTGTGTTTGCCACCATTGAGGGGAGTAAAGTACAGAGAAAATTGTACATAACGGTCATGACAAAAGCCAGTTGTGGTAGCAAAATCTACCATCCTCCCTGTTCCTGAGGCAGGGGGATCACTTGAAACTAACTTGGGTAACATAGTGAGACCTCTCCTCATTAAGAAAAAGAACTTCAGAGAATTCCTGGTGGCATTCTGGTCCCTCTTTCCAATTGGGACTCTGAAAGTCTCCAACACCCTCACACTTATAAAAATTCCTTCTTTAATCCAGATTACATTTCTGTTCCTGCAGTTCAATTCTAGCACACCACAGATACAATAACTAATTGCATATATTTAAAGAAATAAAAGAAGTTGAAGCAGAAACCAGAGGAGCTGGCTCAGGGGCATTTTCAGATGCAGTGTGCTGTACTCCTGAGCACCTTTTAAGTACAGCTTTCCTGTTTGTATTTGCTGTGAAGTTACAGATATGGAGCCTTAAAGACATCAGGATTTGGGAAAAGATTTAAAATTTCAGAATTCTGAGAATAACCCTAAGTTTAATATAACTTCCATGGGATATGAAAGTATGGGGAGTTGAAATTCTATAAATACTAACTACTGAAAGAGGAGTCAGAGAGATGATTCAGAATATTTTGTTTAGGCATGGAAAATCTTGTTTTATGGCAGAACTTGAATGGTGGGATCTTAGCAGCCCAGTTACTTTTAAATGATGAGCAAATTCCAGGACCTGTAACTACATATACTCTAGCACAGTTGTTAAATTACACCACATCTTGAAGGTGTGCTTTCTGCCAGTGAGTGTGTATGTACTAAATGAATGTGGGTGTTCTTACTTCAGAGAGACCAGAATTGATGGAGAATGGGCAGATCAGACTGATGAAAGAATAGAGACTGCTTGCTTGCACAGTCTTCATATGTTATTATAAAACATATTGAAATACACTGGAGATCCATAGTTTCAATTGTACCATGATCCCTTTGTCCAGTGAATTTATATCTCTGTGGAAAAGATATTTAAGAGTATTTACTGGTCTCTTTCCAATGGTGTGGGTGTGTGTATTTATATTTATGTGTTTAGAAGTCTGAATGTTGACCTAATTTAAAATGCTATAACATGCATGGATACAGACTTGAGATTTACTCAAATCCACTTAATTTTGTATCTTTAGATTTTTAAAACTAGGTAAACACTGTGTCCTAAAATTCACCCTCAACTCATCAGAGACACCAGCTGCTGCATTCCCATTACACTGGTCTGTCTTCTGTATTAGTCATTAGGTACTTTCCTCACCTCTTTGACCTTCCTCATGACTATTAATGTATATGATCAACAAGCATCCTTAGACTCATCTTTATTGACTTCATACCAAACCTTGTTAGGATTCTTGCAAAGTTTGAGTAATAGTGTTCAGGAAAAGCTGATTAGTTTGATATCCATTAAGTAATGGCGGCCAAAAGAGCACAGTAAAATGTGTTTTGATTAAGACTTCTTCACCTGAGATCATCCCCACCCAGTTTGAGCAAAAGAAGGCAGGATAGAAAATGTCCCTGAAGCTTGTTACTGTGATCTTTGAAGTATATCACAGCTGTAAATTTTATTGTTAAAAGCAAGACCTGGGGCTGGAGAGATGGTTCAGTGGTTAAGAGCACTGTCTGCTCTTCCAGAGGTCCTGAGTTCAGTTCCCAGCAACCACTTGGTGGCACACAACCATCTGTAATAGGGTCTGATGCCCTCTTTTGTCATGTAGGCTTACATGCAAATAGAGCATTCATACACATAAATAAATCTTTTTTAAAAAAGGAAGAACTGGATTTCACTGTTTGCATCTACTCAGTAAAATTGGAGAGTTCCTTTTTTTTTTTTTTCCTTTTGAATGGACATGTAGAAAGTAGAGTTTAAAGTTTACATGACTTAATAGCTTTCAGATGAGACTTCCTGAGATATTAAATGTGTGTCATGCTGCCAACCGGCAACACATGTAAGTACCTTTCCTCACAGGTGAATTATCACTGATAACCCATAGTTACTGCCTGCCGCTTTGAAAGTCTGATCTTACTTAGCCATTTGGTTTTGCGGTTCCTTTACTGTATATAATTTGTAATCTTGCCCTGGCAGTTTTTATTTGAATAAAAATATGATATAAGTCTGGACACAGAAAGGAGAAACTAAGGAAGGAAAAACTATGTACTCTCCAACCTCAGTAAATACAAACATGCAGATTCTGGCCTCAGTTAGCTAAAGAGGGGAAGGTAGGTCTTATGAGTCAGGGCTGCAGAGACATTGACAGTTTAGAGATTGTCAGTCAAGGCAAGCTTAGGATTCTTGCCATCAATCAAAAAGGAATTTCAAGACAAGCCAGTATGAAATAGAGTTGGTATTCATTAAAAGAAATATAAAGGGGCTGGAAAAAACTATTTAGTCTGTAAAGTGCTTGCTGAGTAAGAATGAGATCCTGTATTCTGATCCCCAGCAACCTTGTAAAAGCTGGGTACGACAGCACGTTTGCAGCCCCAGTGTTGAAGAGCAGAAGCAGGCAGATCTCTGGAGTTTGCTGGTAAACTAGGTTAGCTGAATTGCTAAGCTCCAAATTCCATGAGAAGAACCTGTCTAAAAAAATATGTTGAGGAGTTGGATAGATGGATTTGTGGTACAAGCACTGGCTGCTCTTCTGGGAAGCCCAGGTTTAGATCTCAGCACCCACTTAGTGGCTTAGAACCATCTGTAACTCCAGCTCCAGGGAATTTGATGCATTCTTCTGGCCTTCATGAGTATTGCATGCATACAGACATATACGTAGGCAAAACACTTGTTTATATAAAATAAAATAAAATAAAATAAAATATAACTTGAAAAAAATTAATGTTGAATAGCAATGGAAAAGGACATCTAGTGTCAACCTCAGCGTCCCTGGGCACATGGCCTGTGCACACATCCACATGAACACATACATAGACCATTCACTCATATACACAAAGAAATTCCAGTACAGATATTAAAGCTCAAGGGTTAAAAGAGAGGTGCTGCTCTGGAAGAAATTAAGACACACCACAGAGCATGGGTGTTGGTTTCTTAAAAATGAGTTTCACTTCTCTGCCATAAAAATAGTCATATGTAGGATTTTGGTTATTTTTGTTTGGTTGGTTTTGAAATTGATACCTTCAAGGAGTTGCTGGGGAACTAAATAAGATAGTTTTTACAGGTACACCAAAAAAGTCAAGATCATGAGAAAGGAAACATTGGGGTTCTTCACTGTAAGCCAAGTTCACAGTCTTTCGAGATTTCCAAGAAGTGTCTGGGAGAGGAGTGAGGCTCTACTTGATGGTCATGCAGGCTTAGTCCTTAAGTAGGGTTCACTGCACTCTTAAATGAAATAGCTAATATATGAAAGCAGTATCTTATCTCTGTGTCAGCAACCTTCACAGTAGACGTTAATTTTCCTCAGCTGGAGAGGCTTCACCCAGACTCAGGAGTGATAGGCCATATTTCTCCCTGGATTTCTGTTGTGACTCAGTGAGATTTAAGGAGGCTTGAAATGTGGTTATTACACAACAGTGTAGAAGTTCTTAGTTCCCTTTAGGTCATGAGACCTTTTTATTCTGTGATGAGAGCTTTAACTCACTGGAGTCTAGACAAGTGGCAGTGAATATAGCTAGTGGGTGGTTTCACAGGCTTCAGCTATATGCTAAGGCCTGTTTAGTATATGGCCAACAATAGTACACAAAACTATTGAAATGCCACTTGAAATACTGCTAAGTGTATTTAAGAAAGATGACTGTTGATGTATAATTTGAATTTAAACATTTTAGTGTCAACTTCTATGCAAGTGTCTTGTAAAACAGTTATAAGCATTACCAGTCAGAGGAAAAACACCTCCAGGTCCAAAAGTGAAGATGTATGGATTTATTCTGGATTCCTGAGAATATCTTATCTGATGGAAATTGTGTTCTTTGACTTAATTTAGATGTATTTCTATGATGGGGGGCGGGGGGCGCTGTCCTTTCATGAAGACTACACGTTCAATTTGATGTACGTGAAGTAAGTGTAAGGTGGTCTTACTGACAAGTGCTGATACGCTTTCACTTATTCGTCCCTCAGACCTATCTCTAGTTCCGGATTAGCTGACTATATATGGGTTATCAAACCTCTCCTCCTAGTTAATATAAGTAGCCATAAATACCATACCATGCTAAAAATGGCTTCAGCCTATGGCAGCACAGTACTATAACCCCAGCACTCAGGCGCTGAGGCAAAAAGATCACCGTGAATTTAAGGTCTGAGGGCTAAGTAGTAAAACTTGTGTGAGTAAATGAGCGGTGTCAAGTCAGATGCTGATCATCAGGCAGTAAAGACGAGAACATAGTACAGGTTCAAACTACCTCACCAGCAGTCTCTGCCACGCACAGCTCCAGAATAGTGGCAGAGAGAATCATACCCTCCAGATTTATGAGAGATTCCTGGAGTTACACAAAGAGACCCCAGCCTCAAAACAGCAAAAACTATGGTGCCTGTTTCAGGGCCCTCCCAACCAGCAAGGCCTCACAGATGACACAGCACCATAGAGTGTTCTTTGTGCCCGGGATGTTGGTGCCTTTGTAGTCTCTAGGTTATCTGGCAGTTCCTAAAAGGGGCAAGGGCTGGGGGTGGGGGACTGAAAGGGCAAAAGCTAGTTCTTGTCTGTCTTCAGAGATGACAGACTTCAGCAGGAGGTCTAACATGCTAAGGCCTCAAAGAACTTGTAGTATAAGGAGTAGACATTTAGCACAGATAACTGAACCTTGACCGTTGTGATATCTTGGAACAGTGAAAGCAGCAGTTAGTTATGTTTGAAACCAGGGGTATGTGTGGGCCATGAAACACCTCCCACTGAGACACCAGCAGTACACTGAAGGTAGACTAGAGGAGAGGCCCTTTGAGCATCTGTGAGTTGACATGAGCTTTGGGTTTTACTGCTATGTTTCCTGGTTCCTGGTACCTTGTAGGCAGTCAGCTTCCTTGAATGACCAGAGAATGGGGGTCCTGCTGTCTGGTCCATCTCAGCACTGCACTGGAGTAGTTCCTTCCTACGCAGTTCTGTTCCTGGATAGCTGTTTTCTTTTCAAAACCCCTTTTTACTATGGTATGTGGTTCCACTGAAGCTGGAAACACCATAGGAAGAAATAATATTCTGGATCTTTCCAGCCCCAAACTTCTACAGGTCAGTGTGTAAGTTTTCCTTTGTGTGTCTTGAGATGGAGGTCTCCATTGCAGCCCAGGTTGGCCTGGAACTCACTCTGTAGATCTAAATGTTAATTCTTGCCTCACATTTTAAAAGATAAGTGCTTCGTGCGACCCATAATTAATCCCTTCTACCACACAGCGTGGCTCCATGAGCCGCTGGTGGCTGTGCCGGGCTCGCCTCCCTGTATCTGTAAAGTTCCCACCTCATATGCCCCCTACTCCTGCCGAGCCTGCTGTGCTGCCTCAGATCCACCTTTCAAGCTCGCCTTTCAGCTGCGGTTCAGCTGCTCAATGGCCCTCCCTCCCTCCCATCCATAGGAGCATAATCTCCCAGGTAGCCTCCTTGAAGCACCTCCAGAGCATGCTGTTCACAAACAGCAAGACACCACTCTTACTGGGTTCCTAATCCCTTCCACACACAGGGAAAGAGGTCGCAGGGCTGTGAGAGTGAAAAGAAAAGAGAAGGGGGCGGGCGAGCCAGGACAGCACAATGTCGTGCCAGTGCTCCAGTGGCTGCGCCACAATCAGCGCCAGCTGCAGCCCAATTAAGCTCAACAGGTCACAGGTGTTCCAGACAGAGGACTCTTTAACAAAACCACTTTCTGAGAATACCTAAGAATTTTTTAAGCACTGCCGCCCGTTTCTTTTGGTGGATTTTTTAAAGCTATTTACTACACTTGAAATACAAAGAAGCTGAGATTAGGTCTCGCTGGATGGTGTGCTTTCTTCCTGCCAAACAGCAGGAGTAGCCCAGACAGCTTCTGGGCCATTGTGGGTTCAGTGTGCAGCTGCAAGGAAGGAAAAAGGTCGGCTGAAGTCCTGCAGCCTGCCTGCCCTGAGCAGCTCACCAGCTCCAGCAAGGAGCAACAGCATGTCTGTACCTTTGTACTCTGAAATCACCATCTCTCAGGAGCACTGGAAGTTAAACTACACAATGTCTTAAGCCATCCTGGGCAGTACTGTTAAACAGGGTATGAATTCAACTATCAAGAGTAACTTATTCAAGGGAGAAGGGGAGTGTTGGGATGTATCTCAGTTGGTACAGTGCTTGCCCTGGATTGGCCCCCAGCACAACTGGACATGATGGGGGTTTACCTGTGATCCCAGCACTGAGGAAGTGGAGGCAAGAGAATCATTATCAACTACCTACAAGTTCAAAGCCAGCTATGATACATAAGACTCTGGTGGGTGGGGCTTCATTTTGATGGACTAGAGATGTATAGCTTGGTAGTAGAGCACCTAAAAAAACAGGCACTCCATTTCATCACCGAAAAATAAGTTTAAAAAGAGAGAGAGTTGGAAAGATGGCCCAGTTGTTAAGAGCACTTGACATGTTTGGGTCTGAGCACCCTCATGGTGGCTCACAAAGATCCAGTTCCAGAGGATTCAACTCCCTCTTCTGATATCTCAGGTACATACTGCAAGCAAAACATTCTTACATACATACATATATGTGTATGCATACGTGTGTGTGTGTGTGTGTGTGTGTGTGTTTTAAAAAGTACCCAGGCATGGTCGACACATTTAATCCCGCCCTCAGGAGGCAGAGGCAGGCGGATTTCTGAGTTCGAGCCCAGCCTGGTCTACAGAGTGAGTTCCAGGACAGCCAGGGCCACACAGAGAAACCCTGTCTTGAAAAACCAAAGGGGGATGGGGGATGTCACCTAGTCCGTTTGAATCTGGATCTGTTTTCTACATAACCACCTCTTCTCTGCCTAGTATGAAGGTCTGCATGTTGTGTGACCCATTAGTTGTATCACTTTGAGGAGAACAGTGTTTTCTGAGGTACTTTACCAGAAAAGTTAGCTAGAACTTAACGCTTTGGGGCAGGAAGCAGCTCTTGCTCCTCCCCCAATTGCACCCCAAAGCATTTGCAGCAGTACCCCTACCTCCAAGCTTCCAGCCTCCTGTGTGCATGTTTCCTTGTTATCACTGTCACTGTGCTTGTCTAGTAACAGTACAGAGTCACTCAGGCCTTGCCTGGGCATGGAAGCAGCTACTTATGTTACTGCTTCTGATGCTACATTCATCAGAAAAGACTGGTTCCAATGTGAAGCTGAAAGGAACAAGGGAAGGAACGGCTAGCACACAGGGAATAAAAGTTCAGAAAACTGCCAAGCATGGCCAAGTTCTCCTTCCTATTGACTACTTTTTAGTAGACAGCATTTGCCTGGACTTGTTCTTTGTCATATTTTTAAAAGCATTACTGTCTTCTCAGAAGCCATGTGGGTTTTAATTTTTGCTGTTGTCCTGCTTCTGTTTTGCTGTGCCCAGACACCTGTTTAAACTCTGCTTCTCTGGTGGGTTGGAGAAAAAGACATAGGCTATATATAAGAGGTTTCCCTTTTCTCCACAGTGAAGTAGGACGTTGTTCAGAATGCCACACAATGGCCTCTTTTGCCCTTTTACATTTAGAAGTGAAGTAATTAGATTTCCCAAGGCTCGGTGGCCAAGAGCCTTCTCATGCTGGGGCACTGCTTCCACATGGCAGCTTGCCGCAGCCTTGTTCCTGTGTGGTGCTAAGGGCACTGCTGCTGCAGAAGCCCACTGAGAATGAAACCCATACTCACATGAGCCTCCATCTCCACTGCCGACTACTTTTCTCACTTAAAAAGACTCTTTCTTTGTACAGGGTTTTAGTAGCAAACTCTTCCTCTTTGATGTTCTTCTCAAATTCACCTAATTCTTTGACGTGGTATTTCTGTGTGTCTTGTGTTCTTGTTAGATAACTAATCACCAGCTCTATTTTAACTGAATGAATGAAAAGAAAATTTGATGTGTAGGCACCAAATAGAGTGGTATGGCAGCCATTGAAGCAAAACACATCTTAGTCTGGCTCTGATAATGAAGTCTTCACAATCTAGTTTTTGTCTCTTTTTTTTTTTTTTTTTTTTCAGTTCACACAAACATGTTTCAACCTCCCAGCAAGGCACGTACGAAAGCTTAAGTATCTATCAATTTGTCAGAACTGAATGAGAATATCATACTCTTTTGTAGCCTGTTGGCCAAAGCACCCTTTCTGGCAACTTGCCGATAACTAACATTTTAAAAATGAAATCTGCACCAGTGGGGGAAAGGGTGGGACCCTAAAGAAATCAGGCTGGCTTCTAAAATGCTTTTTGCTAACAAAGCTCAAGTGGCCAAGGGTTTTCTTTTCCAAAAGAATGGGAAATGTTGGCCTGGTCCGTTGGAGCTGCATTTTATTTCTTTTTCTTTTGCTGCCATAGCACACACATGGAAGCCAGAAGACAACTTCTGGTAGTCATTTCTCTCCTTCTACCATGGACTCTAGAAATCAAACTCAGGTGATCAGGCTTGTGCAGTGGAGACTTTTACCTAATGAGAGACCTTTCCAACCACCTTTCTCCCTTTATTCTAATTAAATGCCATCCATCTCCCCCAACCCCCCCCCCGTCTCTTTCTCTGTATGTGTGTGTGTCTGTCTGTCTAAATTCTTTCCAAAACAGCAATGTCTTTCTTTCTACACAAAATACTATGGTTTTCCTTCCTTGCATTCAGTGTGTGTCCATCCCCTGCTGTTATATGGTGACAAAAGACACATACAGTTCTTCACACCTCTAAATCTTATGCTTGACCTTTTACAGTTGCTGCACAGAGCAGCTAGTCCATTGGCGTTGACTGGGGAGTGGAAGCCTGACTAAGGAATCCATACTGTCTGTTCTGCTTTTGATTGTATATTGCTAAGTACATGTGGTATGAAAGCAAATTAGCAAGAAAGAATTGTGTGATTGGTCCTTCCAAGTATTCCCTATCATGATACAAGATAAAGATACATGCTATCGAGAAACAAGGTATAGTTTGTTTAAGTGCTAGAACTCCTCAGGAGAAAGTAGAGCAGCACCTCCTTCCCAGAGGTGTCCAGTCGGTGACACTGTGGCAGTGTCATCTAGAGATGAATTGAGATCTATGAGTTGAGTTATACCAGAATGTCTCATAAAGCTTGCAGCTTACGATTCTGTTAGCCACATTCATAGCTTCTTCGTGGGCCCATGGACTTGCGTGCAGGTTGGATACAGCTGTGAGGAGGACTCTGACATGAGACCCAGTAATCAGCACTTGTCTCACATTGTCTTCCTTCAACGGTTCTATAGAACCTCCCATCTAACCCAAATGTTCCCACCTCTATTTCAAAGTTCTGTCCCACAACGTAGATGAAATGTTCTTGTTAAAATCAGGGCCATTCTCAGATGTCAGTACACAGTAGAAGCTCCAGATTATAAGCATCTACCTTCAAGGTAAATGCTTTCTTTCTGTTCCAGTTTAATAACTGCGTTCTGATGAGAAGCCTGCCAGACCAGATCATTAGTTTTCTTTTCCGATGTGCCACAGCCCTCTCCACTGACCATGAGAACCACGGCATCCTTTTGATCATCTTTCTTATCAAGTCCCCCTCCTCAACACCACTAACACATCAGATGTACCTTCCTGTGGTCAGCGTGTGCTTTAGTAAGTGTGCAAAACTTAAAGCTACAGGGCAAATGAATGAGTATAGAGTTGGTGTTTGCCTAACGTTTATAGGAGATAATTAGACAATTATTATGTTGCTGTATTTTCTAGGATAAATCTCAGATTGGGTCAGTAAAATGTACTGTTGACCCAACGTCTAGCACTTTGCTCTTTCCCTTATCAAAGAGAGAGCTACACTCTGGGTATATTCTCTTTACTATTGGAGAGTGAGGAAGAGATACTCTAGCACCCAGCACTCCTTGCTTCTCCAGTGATGCCATACCTTGTCTGGATGGAAGAGGTATTTCTTAGGTGAGTTGGTGGAAGGACTCTCCTATTAAGACCTCTCACCTCCCTTGGTGGAGGCTTTCAGGTTCCCACTGGGATCACCATGTTGTAGTTGCTGTTTTCTGCCTTAGCAATTTTGTAGCCACTTTCTTTTCAGAAAAGCATCAACATGCTTTAGAAAGGCATAACCACTGTAGTTAGCTCATGTGCTCATTAATGAAGCCCAGAACTAATAATTACACTGCTGAAACTTGACGGAGAGACAGACACACCCACAGAGACAGACAGACAGACAGCTGTGGTGTATGTGAGAGAAACCTGTCTATGCAGGCAGCTAAATCCCCTAAAAAGCTGCTTGTATCTGCCTGCCTGGCTAAGCAGAGGAACCATTTTCAGGTAAGTGGGCAAACTGTTTCCCCTAGCCTTTGTTCACCTGTACAGAGTGCAGTAGTATCACTCATCATTCTTTTTTGCCATGAAAATTGAAATTCTCTTTTCATCCAGTGGGCCCATTCAGCACAGGAATATTTGGAACAACACTGGCCTCTGCCTGCTTCAGCTGTCTGAAATCCAGTGAACCTTCCTTCCCTAGTATTTTCCTCTCACATGCTCTCCTTCTCTCTGTATCAATTCTACCTTCTCTCCAGATTCTTCTCAGTTCTCCCAGCTTTCCTCCCTGAGGAAACATTCCACTTTTCTGATATTACCAGGAGTCAAGAGCTCATCAAAGAGATAATAGGAAAGAAATGTTTCACATGCTGGTTACACCACAACGGTTGAAAGAAATGTACACACTCTGTGCTGTTGTAAGGGGCGCTGGTTAGCAGGGCCTCACTGTGCATCATAGTACCTCCTCCCTCCCAAACTTCACAGGTGGCCTATCCTTCGACAACTGTGTTGTAAATGGGGCTAGAGATGGGGTATCGTGTCCAGGCCACACACACTTAACAGCACATATGTGGGTCCATGTTTTGCCCCACTGCTGGGATGCCAGGCAGACAAAACACAGAACGCTAGACTGTGTTCACCCTATGCCACTGCTGTCGGGTGCTGGGCTTGAGCATAGTGTCGATACATGGCTCAGGGGGTGGGAAAATGCCCCCTAGAATGTGAGAGGCCAAAGCTGGGGTTCCCTGACTCCCAGGAATTCAATAGCCGCTGGAAAACCACACAGTCGAATTGGGAACAGAGGGTTGGGGGTCCCTTGGCCTGTGATGAAGAGCCCAGGGTTATGGGCTCCCAAACTCCTGGACATCCAGGTACCACTGGGTAGAGGGGAATTGGGAACAGAGTTGAGGTCCCACAGGCTGAGGATGAAGACAGGGCCAGGAGAATGGGGAACTCCAACTTAGCTCATTTTCGATTGTCCTTAGCTTAGTGGTGGTTGTCTGGGAGTGCAGAGGGGCCTTCTATGGGAGTGGGAGACTTAGGCTGCTCTGTAGGCAAAAGCCTTTTCCATGCTCCCCATGGTGGTTCTTGATGAAAGAGACAGCCCTTAGTTCCAAACTGTTTATTGGTTGTTCATCGTGGGAAATGGGAGCATAACACCAGAGATTAAATACCTTTTGCAGGGAGGAATGTCTGTGTAGGGAAGCTTATTGGCTAAACCCTTGGGGCCTCTAGATAGCTCCTTAGCATGGAGAGCTCAGTTTTGGGCTACATAACCACAGGTCACATTTCCTGTGTGGGAAGTGTAGCACATGTTCCAGGCCAGGAATCTGGTAGGGAGCAGGGAGCCACCTACCATCTCAGGCTGCTGGGGACTCTGAACCCACTCAATGGCACCAGGTTTCCTGGCACAGTCCACTGGCCCACGTGCCTGCTTGCTTTGTGCTAGCTCTAGTTTGTTCTGGAAAAAAGGAAAGAACAGACAGCTCTGTATATGTTTGCTTTTTCCATATGTAAATGTAAAGTGTTTCCATAACATAATGTGAGTGAGGCTACATGTCAGAAGCTACACCCGACAGAAAGTCTCACCAACATGGCTGCCTGAACAGAACCTGAAAAATGACAACCCCTTCCAAATGATCATCCCTATACATACACACATACAAGAGACACTACGCAGACTGAGCAGGTTGTACTTGTATACTTAGAGCCACACACACTCAAGTAACAAAGAAATAGAGGCCATGAACTTGAAAGACAGTGGTGAGGGGTACACAGGTTTTAGAAAGAGGAAAGGGAACAGGGAAGTGATGTAATTATATTACAATCTCAAAAATAAAAAGGGATTTTGGTTGGGGGGGGGGGGTTCCCCAATACTAAGTTTCTCTGTGTAACAGCCCTGGCTGACCTAGAACTCTTAAAAGGGTTTTTTTGAATGTCATTCCAGAGATAAATATGTTGAAAATAATTTGCCTACAAAAGAGAGCTAACTGTTTTCTGCCTTCTTTTGTTTGTTCAATTTCAGATCATAGCAGTCTGCAAGGAGGCCGCTCTCCTAGCTCTGGAAGAAAACATTAAAGCTGACTGCATTATGAAGAGGCATTTCACTCAAGCCTTGAGCATTGTGACACCCAGAATCCCAGAGTCACTGAGGCGTTTTTATGAAGATTACCAAGAGAAGAGTGGGCTACACACAGTCTAAGAAATACTTATGTGCATATATTTTCTAGAGAAAAGTTTGTTTTCAAATTTTGTCTTGAGAGTGTTTACGGTTTCTTACTAGGTAAATGTTTGAAATACCCTTACTGGAGTTGAAGAGCCAGTGTTTTGAATCTTTCGAGTACAATAAACATTTCTCTGGGCATGAGTTCAGACCAATTTTGCCGTTTGATTTTCAACAGTATATATTCACCCTTGTATTATTTCCTTTCTGCAGAATTCTTGTCAGTGTGGGATAGAAGTCTGTTTTATACAGCATGGAAAGTATGTTTGCATAAGGACATCATGAATAGCATCACCAGGACTCTGCTTTAAAGATCTTATGAAGCCTAGATTGGCCTCTCACTCTGGGTATATAGCCAGGGAGGTTGGAGGTTGTGACCTTAAACTTCTGATTCTGCTGCCTCTACCCACCAAGTGCTGGGATCATACGTATATTCCCCTATACGGTTTATGCAGGGCTGAACCTTGAACCCAAAACTCAGTGTATGATAGGAAATTGCTCAACCAGCTGAGCCATATCTCCCACCTCTCGTCCACACTCTGAAAGGCCAGCCAGGTTTAATTCCAAGTGCTATTGTTGTCACCTGCATTTATTACCAGAAAGCATGAAATTATCACAGACACTACACAATACCCTTGGAAGGCTTAGAAATTTTAAAGTGTAGGGCCAGTTTGAGCCCAGAAAGTATTCTCAGCTTTTTAAAGATACTGTAAGGAATTCAGAATGTATACCAGTTTTAATGTATAAGTATGTACAAGTTGCCAGTTACTTTTTGGTTAAAAAGAAAACTTAAAATTTAAACAGGACTATCAAGCTGGCACATCAGGTAAAGGCACTTGCCACCAACCCTAACAACATGAGTTTGATCCCTGGGACCCATATGATAGACAGAGAGAACTCAACAAGTTGTCCTTTGACCTTCACATATGTACCGTAGCATGTACGTACACACACACACACACACACACACACACACACACACACAATACTTTAATGTTACATAAACCTTCTTAAAAAACTCTGTCCCAGTGATTCCCCCAAACAATGGAAACCTAGCAGCTGGTGTTTAAGAATCAGTCAAGTCAGGGACTCCTGACCATCACCATTACAGGTGGAGTTCTGTGACTGAGTCTGACATCACATCACAGCTGTTCCGTCCATCACTGTTTGGTGTACTTGCAAGACAGCATTGGTCACAAGACATCACTTAAGGAATGAAGAATGTTACTATTTAATACTGTGCTTTCAGATTAAGTATTATATTTACTTAAATAATACCAAAATGTTTGATCAAGCACACTAGGCACACTTCAAATGTGACAGTATAAAAAATGTCATCAGATTGTTTTGTTAGAACTGAGCTTAGTGGCACATGCCAAAAATCCTAGCACTTGAAAGATGGAAGTACAAGATTAGGAGATCAAGGCCAGCCTAGGCTACCTAGTGAGTGTGAAGCAAGCCTGGACTACGTGAGATCCTGTGTTGGGATAAAGAAATTAGGTTTACACACTAAGATAAACAAGACCTCAAAGCTGCTTTTGTGCTTCTATTTTCATTTTAGTTGCTGGTAAATAAAATTGTGAAGAGGAAGGTCCTCAGCTTCTTCACGTGTATGATCCAGAATCCAAGAAAGTAAGAAAATCTGATTCCCCAAGGACTGCACAAGAATCTGGAGGGAGCACCTTTCCCCGTGAAGTGCAAACCAGAACTTGACCTAACTCCAGTCGGGTAATGACAGGTGTTGATCTTCGCCAGCAGAGGAGTTTGGGTGTTGCCACATAAAAGGCTGTAACTAAGCCTCCGCTTCACATACTCCCCAGTTTTGAGCTCTCCTCTCCGTACCCCACTCCCACGGTGCATGGGTAGGTGAGCTAGTTCTTCCTCTGCAGAGGAGACTACAGAAACCTCATACTTGCCATGCTTTGGATATTTGAAAAAAGGGGCCTGTAGACTTATCCACAGTGTTGAGGTTTGAAACACTTTGATTCCCATAAAAGCTTGAGTCCATGCACAAATTGTCCTTAAAGTGGTCAGCACCTCCACTAGTTTAAGGCAGCTGACCTCCACAGTAAAGGGTTTATAATCCCCAAGGATGAGGATCAGGGGATACCATGTAAACAAGTGCAGCCACCTCAGCAAGCAGCCCTACAGCCATGGGTCTTTGGTATGCACAATGACAGTTTGAAGAGGTTTAGAACAATAGACCTACCTGTACCTTAAGAACAGTTGAAGTGTCAGGGAAGTCATATAATAGAACACAGTGGCACTTGAGAATAATCAGAGGCAGAGTTGAGCAGAAAAAACCTTAGAAGAGTCGATAAGATTTACAGCATGAACCTGGGTGTAAGTCTACACAGCAAGGCCCTGTCTCAAATAGAAATTACATGTGTATTAGTTGCTTCAGTTTTAAGTAGGCCTTAATGAGCATCACAATCCATGGACTTGCAACATAATCCATGGCACTCACACCCTGGCTAATGCTCTGGAACACTGTGTACAAGGATGAGATGCAGACTAAGATGCAGGAAGAGATAGACCTGGGAAAGAAATGTGTTGATGGAAGCTAATGCCTTGCAGCTCGGAACACCCTGAACCTGGGAGATGTGTTTCCGTGGTACTGTGGTGGTAGTCCAAAGGAGATGGAAGCTCAGGGTTAAAAAGGATTTTAGAACACTAGTCAGAGCAGAAGCATGCCATTTACATGGCCATGGCAAGGACTCCATGTGGGTGTGGCTCAAGAGGGAGCTGTAGTGTTGGTAGTGTTAGCAAGTGGCCAGTGTGTACAAAAGCCAGCAACTGCAGCTTCCTCCTCCTAGATTTATAGCAGCTATTCGAAACGTTCTACCAAGACCTCCTGTGCTGTGCTTAATAAACATAATAAGACTCTAGGTTGCTGGCAGTGTGCTCATCAGTGTGCACATCGCAGCCTGGCCCCGGTGTTCCTGTACATGTGTCTGTGTCTTGTCTTTTCTCTATTACTGCAGTACCCCCTAGTCAAGGTTCCAGGACCCACTCCATATCTTCAGTCTTACCATAAACGGAGCTATTACCTTATTTGGCTTGTGCCCTTTTTGCTCCAATACTGGTATAAAGCACACGAAAGACCAGGCCAGGTGTCAACACTGCTTGCTTGCCAGCTTTATCTTAAGGGTTTTATTTCTGATCCCAAAGGCTCTTGTTTGTGGACAAGTGGTACATGATCATACTGTTTGTGTTTGTTGTGCATTATACAGGGCATGGCCTATTTAAGTTTAACAGGAAAACAACCCGCTTTTTGTCTTCATATGGTTTACTTTTTGACATCTGGTCAGAAGTTTTTACTTGTGATTCATTCTTTGGTGTTTCAGGGATATTGATATTGACCTCTTCATAGTGTTCCAAAAGGTTTTAATAATTGGGGTTTTGTCTATTTACCTAACATTAAAAACAATGTTAGGCTTCTTCCTTTTATCTCTTCATAGCTGATAACTCACCCTGAAATGTCCTGAAAATGGTTCAGTTCTTATCTCTAATTTGTGGGAAAGGTATAGTTTGTGTTTTGGTTAGTTTAAGACTAGGTATCACTCTGTATCGCACGCTGGTTTTCAACTCAAGGCAGTCCTCCTGTCCCAGGATCCCAAGACCTGGGATTACAGGCTTAAGTATCTGTTGAGCATATCCTGATGAGGAGACAACTGCAGAAAAAGCCCTAGAAAGCTAGGATGAAATTCTCTCCTAGTCTGTCACTATGTAACTTTCTGGAAGTGAAGCCCATGGGGTCCTTGCTTGCTTTTTCCTTTTTTTGGAGTCCTACCTGGAAGTGCGTAGGCGTTTAACTTGCTTGTTTCTCTCAAGACAAGCTGAGCATATCTCAGAAAACACAAATTCCTTATTTGAAAACAACAAAGAACTGAAACTTAAGTAATAGCATTTTACATCTTGACGCCAGAAGCATTAAAACCTGAAAAATACACGTGTTAAAAGTCAGTTGAGGGCTGGAGAGATGGCTTAGCAGTTAGGAGCTCTTCTGAGCCAATGACTGCTGTTCCTGAGTTCAATTCCCAGCAACCACATGGTGGCTCACAACCATCTGTAATGGGATCCAATGCCCTCTTCTGGTGTGTCTCAAGACAGCTACAGTGCACTCATATACATAAATGACTTTTTTAAAAAAAGTCAGTTGAATGCTATTTAAGTGAAGGATAGGGCTAAAGAAGTGGACTCAAAATAGCAATTAAAATCCTTGTACCAGTACAACCCTGATGCTGAAAGGTGTGACAAATAGACGAGTTACGACTATCTCTGAGCTGGGAATAACCACAGATTTAAATACCCTACAAGGACCTAGCAGTAGAGACCATGCCAGGTAATCTAGTGGAGACAAAATAGCTGTAACACGTGGAGGCCCATCTTCTGAGGACAGGAAAAAAGACTATCAGTAAACTGTGGAAGGGAATTAATAAAGATAATCTCCAGGCACTGACTACCCTCTGATTGAGAAATCCTACTCTATTCTGCAGATTCTTGGGGAGGAATGGCAAAAGGAAAGCGTCAGCCTTGTTTGCATAATAACAGTATTCTAAACATCTCAATTACTCAATATTATTTAAATCTATATAGCTTCTCCATACAGTAAAACATTATGCTGCTATTAAAAAGGGAAGAAAAGCTCTTCTTGACCTGTTACCTTGTCCCAAGATAGAATAACAATCCACAGCAAATGCGTTTGAACTGCAAACAGCATCTCTCACACTACGCAGCCTCAAGCAGCTGTCTGCAGAAAACACTCATGCTTTCTAACTACATAGTAGAGAAAACAAGACCCAGTATAGGAATGGTACCAAAAAAAAAAAAAAAAAAAGCTATTTAAGTGATTCCTTGGTCACGGAAGAAGCCATTATGTAGAAGATGTGAAAATACCATGTGAAGGTCAGTGGGTTTGGGTAGAACTGCCCAGTGGGTAGCACAATTGGCTGGATTAAGTATCCACTGAAAAATAGACAACCCCAAATTAGCCCCAGGGAAAAGATAAACATTAAAGCAGCAATTAATACACACACAAAACAAAACAAACAAACAAAAAAAACCAGCAATGGCTGAGCCAGCAGCATAGTCTTTGGAAGGTGTAAACACAAAGATGACATGAGCATCTGTGTGTCTTAGAATGAGCTCCTTCCAGATATGTCTGTGTCCTTATCCCTAAACTGGATGTGTGGCATCACCTTCACATGGCCCAAGTGACTTTGCAGGTACAGCTAAGGATCCTGAGACAGTCCTGGACTTCTTAATCAACTTGCTGTAATCACTAAGGGTCTGAAGAAGCACAGCTGGCTTTGTGCTTGAAGGAAGGGCTGCAGAACAAGGAGAACAGCGCTGCGGGCAGGGCAGGAAAGCTCTAGAGCCTCCAGAAAGGCTTAATTAGCCACTAGTCAATGATAACTCCATTTAAAAGACCCACTTCAGATCCTGTGAGCTAATGGTCCATTTGTGTCACTTTAACTCACTGAGGGAGCGATACATAACAGCAGTACCAGGAAACAATACAGCTTTCAGCTGGATCTTTTAAAGATGACAAATAGACAAACTTAGAAGAAAAAGGAACCACAGCAAAAAGAGAATGTAAAATTAGGAAGTTGTGTAGGTCCAGGAGAGTATGTGAAAACAAACACGGCCAGCAACGTTAACCTACAACTCCAGCACAAAGGCCTGCTTGCAACAGCTGCTTCATCGGTCCTGGAGAATTGGTGGATGCAGTCAAGTTAACAAGGTTTGCCATCCCTAGACTGGACTGGCAGCTCCAACAAAATAAGGTCACATCCCGGTTCATGTACAATTCACATCTTCCCAACGCTAACCAAAATCCATTCTGCAAATCTTACCTCAAGTACTTTCCCACAGACTGGCAGTGACACCAGCTCTCCACAGCCTGCTCCTCACATTCTCTGTTGTCACCCCTTCTCACCCTCACTCTGCCTCTGTTCTCACAAGCTCCTCCAGGTGGCCACTGAGTTAGTTCCAAGATACCTTACCTCTAACTCTCCCAGGGCATCTGCTAAAGCCGGAAAACCTCACAGGCAAAGACGGAAACTACAAACAAAACAAAATCGACTTGTCCACCTTGGCTATACACCAATGCTCATTCATCTGTTCATCTGTGTACCTACAAGCCCCTGCCACTCTGCTACAAGAACCAGCCCATGACCACCTCTGGAACCCCCAAGCCCACTGTGTCCTCCACCGTGAAGTCACGCCATCCACTTGTCTCAGCCGTTTTCACTGTAGAGGAGTCACGCTTTTATTTTTAAAAAGCTAAAAGTTACTAGTTTTGTGTTTGTGCCCATGTAATGCAAACATGCTCGTGCCACAAATGTAGCAGTCAGAGGACAACTTTCTGGAGGGTTCTGTTGTCTCCTTCCTCGGAAGGTCCTCCTAGTTGTCAGCCTTGACAGCAAAGGCTTTCACCAGCTGAGCCATCTTGCTGGCTCTGAACTAAAGTTTTTCCACCAACTATCCTTGCCCCCACAAAGAGTTTTTCCTCTATCAAGAAAAAGGTCATCCGCATCAGTACATTCCACATGACCAGGGTTCCAGAGACACATTTCCACCTTAGAAGAACCCATGCTGGGGAGAACAGGAGGCATCAACTGTTCTGGTAGGGCTGAGACCCAGAAATAATTCCCAAAATGTCCTTGCTGGAGGCTGGGAATGTCAGAAGAGTCTTTCTGGTTCCTGCCTTTTTGTTGGTGTTAATGAGCATCTTGTCTACCATAGTTCCCAGGCTGGGCTCTCCCCTCTGGGTGAATGGGACATTCATTCACCTGCACATTCCTCTTCTCTTACTCCCAGTGCATCCGTGGAGAAGCTGGACCCTGAGTCCCAGCAGCTCAGCCTTCTTGGCTTGACAGTGCATTTCACCCTCCTCTTCTGTTTCATTTTACTCTGGTTTCTTCCTTTCCCGTGGACTTAACCAGCCAGCCCCAGCACCGAGGATGAATTCCTTTCGGAAACACACTAGGGAAGAAGGCAAAAGAATTTTGGCAAAATCACAAAATGGGAATAATAATACAGAGATGGGAATGGAGCACCCACCCATCTCACCCGGGTGCTGGGGGAATTAATTAACGTCTGTAAAGGCCTTTGAGTTCCTTGGGGGGGACGTGCCACCAGACAGCTAGCGTTATTGTGGAGGGATTATGTGCACAAATACAATACCAGGAGCCAGGATATTACTAAAAATAAAGCAGACTTTTCTGTGAGGACCTCAAGGAAGGAAATGCCTCGCTGGAAAGGCTTAACTGTCCGTTAATTCCATCTCTTGGGCTGCCAGGGATAGAACAGCAAAGCCGAGATTCCATTGTGAGGAGAGGATTATGTTTTCTGAGCATTGTCAAGGTACTGGGGAACAAAATCGCTGGTTTGCCAAAAGAAGGTTATAGTCTTTGGAAAAGAGATTAAGAGACTGTTTGGCTGGAGCACTTCGTAGCCTGTCCGCAGGGGAAAAGGCAACAGGAAAGCAAATGTTTGTTTGCATTTGAGGGAAAAGAGTTTTTTATAAAACGGGAAGAAAGGGAACTGCCTCAGATGAAAGCCGCCATCGGCAGCAGCCACCCCCCACCCCCACTCCAGTAAATCTCCCAGAATTCCCCATGTATTTTTCCATCTGCTTGTCTCTCAAGCAGACACTTCCAAACCTAGATTGTTAAAACAAGGAAGAAGAACCCTGCTTGTGTTTACAGAGGAAGATCGCGTTAAGTTATACAGTAAGAGCAAACTAGCAAACTCCTTTGTCTCATAAACACAGAGACCCTGTCGGAGGTTCCTATGGTATTGGAGAGCTCTGGCCTCTTTAGGTTAACAAAACTGCTTGCCCAACGGGGAAGAAATCCTGTCCTGTTCCTAGCCCCTCCTTTCAGCCCCTTCTCTTCTCCTTCCGCCCCCTTATTTTGTAACAAGGCCTCTGGGGCCTGAAGCAGATTAGCAAACAAATAAATCCTTTAATGTCCTGGAATACTTTCCCAGTATAAATGCGATTAATCTGCCAACTCAGCAAGTTCAGCACATCAAATACCCCAGCTGTAGAAAGCCATTTCTCCAGCCCCCTAATTTATGACAGAAAGGTCGTGTTATTTTGATGTTTGTATTAGTTAGACTTTCTTCCTCCGTTTTCTACCTTTGAAAGTGCACTTTATGCATCTTTAGAAAACATCAAAGCCTCTAACAACACCCAGTGGTGCACAGTAGGAACAGCCTTCCCCAAAGCCTCCTGGGCATACAGGCAAGCTATGAGTGCTAACCCACCAGAATCATGGGAATCTGTCCTGCCCTGACAGAACCCACTGGCTCTTTCTGTTTGTTTTGTTTGTTTTCTGTTTTTCTGGGTTTTTTGGTTTTGGTTTTGGTTTTGAGGCAGGGTTTCTGTAGCTTTGGCTCTCCTAGAACTCACTCTGTAGACCATCCACCTGCCTCTGCCTCCTAAGTGCTCCTAAGAGACTAAAGGTGTGTGCCACAACGACCCAGCTTCCACTGGTTCATTTTGAGAACTAGAAAGGACTGGGTTTGAGGTGAATAGAAATGTAGGTCATGTGGTCTCTGACCCTATATCACCCCATGACTTGCCCACCAATATCTGCTGTTCCCACCAGCCGCAAATCTCCCTGTGGGAAGCTAGAAAGAAAAGACTATTTTGGGTTATTTGTATGAAACCTTTGTGTAAGCTCTGATTTACATTGACTCTTCCTTTTCTGCTCTCAGAAGCCAGACAGCATGGGTCCTTTGACATTCTGTCCTCTGGTTAAGAAGGAGGTCCTCAGATGGTGGTTGATAAAACTGGGAGGCCCTCAGTTGTGAGCCCCTCAGTTGTGAGTCATAAGTGTCCCCATGGCATGAAGACTGGAGAGTTTCCTCTGTGACCACACAGGGTCTCCACCAGGTCTCTGCAGCGAAGCAGTAAGAGCAATAGGGTGAGAACAGAAGTCAGGTCCATCTCTGGGGAACAGTGAGGAAGGAGCTTTGTCTGGCAAAACAGCAAGGCAGCAGTATAGCTACTAGAGTCCCCAAAGGCTTCGAACTCCCAAGCCCTTTGTATATTATGCTTAAACAGGATGTGCACCTTAGGAATAAAGAAGCATTAAGACAAACACAGAAAATAGTGAGGAGGCAAACATGGGGAGGGTTGTAATGTGCAATAAAGTCCCATCAAAGGTGGCTTCTTCAGTGGTCCTGTTAGGGGGGAAAAATACACAGATATGCATTGCATTTGAAAATAAGCAAATCTGACCTGCACCTTAATACACAGCAAGTTCCAGGACAGACAGTGACACACAGGCCTTGTAACTAACTAAAAACTGTATACTCTGCACCCAGTCATGACAATGGATGAACCAAAGATCCTGACTAATGTGCAATGCGTACACACGGCACATTAAAACCACAAATGGCTGTTTTGTAAATGAGTAACATTAAAACCACAAATGGCTGTTTTGTAAATGAGTACCGGGAAGCCTGTGTCTCAATCAACAGGAAGGGAGCATCCCAGACAGCTCTGGATCCCCAGGACTGCTTCCCAATACAGCTGCAGGGATGCTTGCAACTGGGCATCCCTGTGACTCCCATGCTCTTTGCTTACCTCTTTTTAGAAGGCAGTAAACACACCAGTGTGAGATTAAAGTCACACTTGTGCCTTAGTTTCACCTGAATTGGCTCTGTAAAGACCCTTTCTCTATGTACAGCCACAGTCAGAGGTACCCATGGCCAGGACTCCAACACTTCTCTTTCAGAAAGGATGAAGCAGCTCAATCCTTAACAGCATCATGACTACCTGACTTTTACAGCCCATAACAACGGAAGTGGAACAGACAGCCATTTTCCTCCTGCACTCTGCAATAAACAGGTTTTGACATGGCTTTCACTTGTATGTTATTGTTATTGCTGCCTTAAATATTTGAAGAAATATGGAAAAGAAACCGGAAAACTCCTGAAAGAGTACTCGGGGAGGTGGGGGATCTCATTCTTTGAAAGTCTTCTTTTTTCTTTTAAGAAATATTTTTATGGACTATTTGAGAATTTCATACAGTGTATTTTAATCATATTCACTTTCCATTCCTCTCCCAACTCCTCTCAGGTCTATCCTCACCCCTCTATTCCCCTTAACTTATGTCTTTAAAAAAAAAAAAAAATATGGACTCCAATTTTACTGCCCATATACTGTGGGGGGTGGAGCCATCCAGGAGAATGTGGTCGACCTACTAAAAACCACATTCTTAAAATTATCTTCTTCCCCAAAGCTGGAGAGATGGCTCAGCGGTTAAGAGCTCCAACTGCTCTTCCAAAGATCGTGAGTTCAAATCTCAGCACCACATGATGGCTCACAACCATCTGTAATGAAATCTGATGCTCTCTTCTGGGGTGTCTGAAGAGAGCAACAGCAAGCAGGGCTGGAGCAAGCAGGGCTGGAGAGAGCAGAAAAAGTGTCTGAAGACAGCTACAATATACTTACATAGTGGTGGCGCATGCCTGTAATCCCAGCACTTGGGAGGCAGAGACAGGTGGATTTTTGAGTTCGAGGCCAGCCTGGTCTACAGAGTGAGTTCCAGGACAGCCAGGGCTTCATAGAAAAACCCTATCTCGAGAAAAAAAAAAAAAAAAAAGACTATACATTAAAAATTATCTTCTTCCCCAAGAAGCTATTAACTATCCATAACGCCTCAGTGAAGGGTGAGAGTTCATGACCCCCTCCCTACTCCATGCTAGAATGCTGACTGGCTTGATGTTAGGCAGGTCTTGTGCAGGTACCCACAGTGGCTGTGGGTTTATGAGTGGACCAGTTTGTTGTGTTCAGAAACCACTGTTTCACTCTGTTCTCCCTATCCCCTGGCTTTTAGAATCTTTGACCCTTCTTCTGTGACAGTCTCTGAGCTTTGGGGACAGATGTGATACAGATGTCCTATTTGTGGCTGAGCATGCCCTATTTAGTCTCAGTACTTTGACTAGCTGTGAGTTTCTGTCTTAACTGTTCACTGCACAGAGAATCATCTCTGATAATTCTGAGAACTGCATTAGCCTAAGTCATAGAGATTGATTTAGAGGGCAGTTAATAATATGTTCACTTAGTAGAATAATAATAGTAGGCTTGCCCTGGAGTCTTTGAGCTCCCAGCCATGGATTCTTGGCCATATTATAGTATCAAGCACATGTTTTCTCCTTTGGGGCAGGCCTTAAAATCCAGCCAGAAAGTGGTTGGTTACCCCATAATAGATATGCTATGGGCAATCTGGTCATGAGTCATTATTGCAGTTCATAGAGTTCCCAACAGATCTGTGACACTGTTGATGACCTCTCTCTGAAGTCACCTGCATGGCACCTGCCAGCAGTGGCAAGGGAGACACTTCCTGGCCAGTATCAGCTTGATCTCTTCTTGGCCTGCGACCAGTGTGTTTGCTGTTTAAAGCAATACGTGGGCAACTTCTGGTGGGCAAGCAAGAGCGAACAGCAATAGGCTGTGTTGTTTTAGGGGTTTGTGGAGTAACTCTGACTACCAGTTCTAGGAGAGGTATTCCACACCTGGCACTGGTCTTTTTATTTAGTAACATGTTGCTTCTAGGATGTGTATAACCCAGTAGGGAACTACAATTAAACTCCTTTATATGAATATATATGTATATACCCAAGACAGACTGAGAGAGAAATTGGGTTACTCTTGGAATAAATCTAGCCAAGGGAATCAAAGACCTATATGGTTTTAAAACACTGAATGGAATTGAAGAAAACACCAAGAGATAAAGTAATATTGTGAAAATGGAATCCTACCAAAAGCAACTTATAGATTCAATGTGATCCTCGTCAAAACTCCAACTCAATTCTTCACAGAAATTGAAAAAATATATATATTAAACTACAGAATCATAAAAACCCAGATAGCCAAAACAATCCTAACTGCCATAATTGCTGGACCTAGCTCCTCCAGACAATGGTGGCCGAGCTCTGGGCTTGAAAACCCACCAATCCCCATCCTGGAAAGCTCCACCCCCAATAAATGCTGTATAAACCCTGTCTTCTGTCTATTTCTTGGCCGCTTCTTACCTGAGCAGAGACAGCCACCCTCCTGGGTTTTTCCCTCCCATAAATCTCTTGTGTGCTGTGTGATGCTGTGGTATTCCTTGGCTCTCTTGCCAGGATAGCTTTCCCATCTGACCTATAACATTTACATCAAGGACCCAGATGAAAGCCATGACCCCACTGCCACCTGATTTTTGACAGAACCCAAAAGCATACACAGAAGAAAAAACAGCATCTTTAGCAACTGTACTGCAGAAACTGGATCTCCATGTGTAGACGAACAAAACCAGCTTTCATTCTCACCATGAACACAAGTCAACTCCAAATGAACCGAAGATCTCAGTATGAGCACTCTGAGTTTCCGAAACTCTGAAACTTCAAGAAAAAAGAGTAGGGATGACACTTTTGAATATCGGTTCGGGTAAGAATTTTCTGAATAGGACTCTAGTGTTTTGGGTCTTTAAGCCAGTCTCGATTCTCCAGTTCCTCTCGGCACCCGTTGTGTCCTAGCTGTCTTACCTGTTGTGACTCTCTTTCATCACTTAAAATGTGCCAAATACAGGGTCTAGGAGATGGCTCAGTGTGCTAAAGAGCTTGCCATGCAAGTGAGGACTGGAGTTCAGTTTCCCAGAGAAATGCCAGGTGAGCATGGAGAAGACAGAGAGGGGTTTTCAGGTTAGCAAGCTGGCCCAAATGAGGTTGATTGAAAGACCCCACCTGCATAAATGAGGAAAAATCCATGGGACATGGTTTTAGACGTCAACCCCAGACCTCCACATGCACGTGTACACACGTGTAAACATATGTATACATGCCTACCCTACATATATGAAAACAGAAAATGTGCCCTGGTCATGACTCTACTCTTCCTGGAACCTACCTTAGGAAATATACATATACATATACATATACATACATATATATATATATATATATATATATATATATATATATATATAAAGTTCAATAAACAAAGCTGCAGATAGCATTGCTTTAGTGAGGATGGGCTAACCCTGCATACTTCCTAGGGGTTAAGTCAATGCAGAATTAGCTAACGGCCGCACACCCTAAGAACTAACATAAACTTTACCATGTATTTTAAGCAAGGCAGATTGTAACATTAGACAAGCTAAGGAGAGTGGGATTTGGGAGACTTCAGAGGTGAATTGATTTGCTGAAAGAATGCACAACTGGTAAAGTTAGCAGGGCTGGGAGACAAAAGAGAAGCAGAGGGAGCCAGAGAGACCTCTGAACCTGGAGTTATGAGCTCAGCTGTTGTCTAGAACAGCAGCAATGTGGGTGATTCTGGGCTCGGAATGGAAGGAAAGGGGGAAAGGAAGAAGATGGGAAGGAAATCCAGTTTTCACTTCTGTTAAAAAAATAAAAAACAAACAAAAAAAAGATAAGTACCTGAAGGTAAGATCTTGTGTTCATTACTTTTCTGTTCTGTGATAAAACAGTGCGACCAAAAGCAATTCCAAAAGGAAGTTTGCTTTGGCTTAGGATTCCAGAGGTAAGAGAGTCTATAGCAGCAGGACAGGATGGCAGTAGGCAACCAGTCAGGAAGCTGAGAGGTTAACCTTCAACCTCACAAAGAAAGCAGAGAGCAGGCAAGCTATGAACTGTCACTCCCACCCCCACTGACATACCTCCTCCAGCAAGGCTCCTGAAGGTTTCATAACCGGCCCAAATAGTACCACCAACTGAGGAAGGACCAAATGTTCAAAATGCCTGAGCCTATGGAGACACTGACCTGAACCAGGGTGGGCTTACATTCCAATGCAAGCAATCTGGTCATCAGGAGCAGTCCTGAGTAGGAGCAGATGACCAGGTGTGAGCAGCCCGAATTAGACTTATCCTGATGACTTTGGTACCCCTGATGTCTTCTACGAATTGATCCTCTTTGTCTTTCCCAGGAAAGACACTTCTTGCCTGCTCCCATCAACAGACTTTCTCGTTCCTGAACTACACTTCCCTGTGACCAATGTCTAGCACCTGCTGCCAGGTCTCCTGGGCCACCACCTATACAGGAGTTACCCACATCCTCTGCTGAGAGATTGCCTAAGATTTTAGACTTGATTTGAACCTAAAGCTGGTGCTATTTATAGCTCATGTATCCTTTCCTTACATGGGCTTATCTCCTGGTTTCATACCCATCTGGGGATTCACAGCAGAGAATTACTAAAGTCACAAGTGATGCATGTCACAACATTTGAACCATATATCCCTCTGAGACTTCAGTTAGACTTCAGAGCAAAGAGACCAAAATGTTTGCAAGATTTGAAAGAGATTGCTGGAGAGCCTTGAAGGCAGACAAGAAACCTTCCCAGCACAGTTAAGACAGCTAGCAGATGGGCACCGTTGGGAAGAGGTGATCCTTGTGCTCTGTGAGCCAGACTTGTCCTTCATATGAAAGGGATCAGGGGGGGAATTCAGAGCTGACAGCTGGTGGGTTGTTGACTTAGTGTCTCATCTAGCCATAGTCAATATCAGCAATAGTCTTTTGGGTGCCACAGTGCACAACCTCCAGGTTACAGTGGATGGAATGTAGGGGTGGTACCCAGAAAGGGTATGGTTTCCAGCCTATACTCTCTGGTGTTAGCACCTTCTATCTGGTCAGTCCCAGAGATGGAGGTTTTGATTCTGGGACTTGATCTCTGATCTTCTCTGACCTAGCAAGTGGATAGTGTAACAAAGAGAACACCCAGCCAAGTAATAAAAATGCCAGCGTCCCAGCATCAGAAACACACATGACCTCTGCCTCAGACTCAAGGTCACCCATCTGAGCAGCAGGGACCTCACAGACTACACAATTTGAATCTTGCCCTACTGATGCTTTGTGTGGTCCTCAGAAAGTTACAGACATGCTCAGCACACATTTCTTACTCCCAAAACATGTAACTTGGAACATCTGCTTTGTGTGGGCATGTTTGGGAGGCCTGAGGTTCTCAGTCACCTCTTCTCCTTTTGTTTGTTTGTTTGAGAAAGGGTCTTTCATTGGCATGGAGTCCCCTGATTTGCCTAGTGTGCCTCACCAAAGTCCTGAGAATCTGACTGTCTTTGCTTCTCCAGCACAGTGATTACAAGCATGTACCACCACACCAGGTATTGCTTTGTTTAGTTCTGGTGACTGAATCAAGCCCTCACCTGAGCACAGTAAAGAGCAACCTCTTTATTGACTGCTCTGTCTCCCTAGTCCTTTTTTTTTTTAAAGTATTGTTAATCTTGGTGTGTGTGTGTGTGTGTGTGTGTGTGTGTGTGTGCGCGCATGTGAGTACAGGTGCCCTGGTCCTTTATCCATACAAAGCAGACTGTAATCAGAAGAGATGGGAGTCAGTCTGTCACCACTGTCTCCCACCCCTTTTTCACTGAAATGATTTTATAAATGTTTATAATATAAAATACACAAGGTTTTTTTTTGTTGTTGTTTTTGTTTTTTGCTTGTCTGTTTTGCCTTCTTCTGTTTTGTTTCAAAGTTTCCCTCTGATGTGAACTATATTCCGGGCAGAGGGGCCCACGCGTCATTTCTCCAAACTTTCTGAAGCTCATCCAGACTTGGGTCAACTCGGTCCAAAGTCCCCTTCATCAGCAGACCCACAGTGATTCGCTCATTTCTCTTCTAAGTTCCTGGAAGTTGCACAGGATCCATCAATTTCTTTTTCATCAGAACTAAGTCAAGAATAGACGTTCCTATTGTTTTTGCTGCCTTGGTGACGAGAGCATCATGAAGCTGCCAAACTGTGTTTCCTTTGCACAAGGCCAGTGAAATCTGGACCTTTGAAGCTGGTCCCATCACACCTGTCTTGCTTGTTTGTATCCAGCACTGGTGAAGCATTTCCGGAGTTCCCTCAGTGCCGCCTGCATTAGCCCTGGGGCATTGACTGGTAAAGAAGCCCTTCCTTTTCCATTGTCCAGGTTCAGTTTGACAACCCTGGGAGGTAAGAGCCATTATTAGCTTCCACTTTCCAGATAGGAGAACCTAAGCACACAGAGATTATGTGATTGGCAGAAAGCAGCACTGGCTGCTGGTAGGGAAGGCAGGGTCCTGACCCCAGAGCCTGGCTCCTAACAACTGCCCACTAATGGATCTGCCTGGTGACATGGGGAAGTTGCTGCAATCCTGACCTTAGGGTTCTCATCTGTAAAGATATAGCACCATCCTAGGGGTGTCATAGAGACTATGGAACCACATGAACAGGCCAGTTGCTCCACTCATCTGCCAGAAGCAGCGTCTTGCCCTGGAGTCAGCACAGCTTGGCTTCCCAGCTGCCCCCGTACCCTTCAGCATTGCTGGAGACAGGGTCTATTTCCTGGTCCATGCACTTGGTGAGACTGAGCTCTTTGCACCCCTGCCATGTTCCATAATGGAAGATCTGTCTTTCTATAGCAGCTTTGAAATCTAGAAAATGTGTTATTCTCACACTTCTCCGTGTTCTCTGGTCCACTCTGCTTGTTTGTAACTTGAGAACAGGGGCAATACTTGGCTGTTTCTGAGTCCACCCAACACTCATCCATTCCCTCAGGACTATAACGGCTCCAGGGAGCCACAGGTAGCAAGCATCCAGAGCTGTGCTCAGTAAAGGTGTGTTTTCCTTCATCCAGGCATTGGGCAGGCCAGGGCTGGCAGGTAGCCATGCTGGGTGGCATGTTTTCCCCTCCTTGAGAAGACAAAGGTAGAGGAAGCAAACAGCTACCCCCTTCCCCACATTGCTGCCCTCTACAGCTCTGCAGAGGAGATGGATCCCTGGAGGCAAAGGAAGCATTCCCCTGTCTGGGCCACTGTGCTGCACTCCTGCAGAGGAGAGTCCCCAGGGAGAAGAGTAAAACTGGTTTGAACCTGTTCTCCAGATTCTTCTTCCCTGATTTGGGGGTGAGCATGTGTGAGCGTGCACACTTCTACACCTGGCTAGCCACTAGGACCTGTCACTGCACATATCTTGGTGGCACGTTGTAAGACAGTTCATTCAATGCATTCAGGAAGCTTGTCTTGCTGAGAGGTCAAGCTCTGGCAGAGATTCCTCTGATGTAGAGCGGAGATGAAGGCTTTGGCTACATCAGCACTTTTCCTGGCCAGCCTCTCCGACACTTGACTATGGCCAGCAAGCAAGCAAACACGTAAGAAAGAGTTGGCCTAAAAGTCAGTGTGCAAAACAGCCTAGAGTCATCACTTTTCTAGAATGAGGAGTTTCTCTATGACAAGTGTGGTGGGGTCTTGGTGAGGAGACATTTTTACTTGTGTTTTGAATTGCACCTTTCCAGAGTGTTTCCCTAGCCAGGCATCCGTTTATCCCCAGTACCCAGCCTGGCCGTGGGACATGTGAAAAGATGGGAGACCACAGGCCCAGGGCACATACATTCACTTTCCTATTGTAAAGTTTCAAACCCACAAACTGCTGAGGTGCCCATTTAACACATTAAAGTGGACCTGGCCACCAGGGTTTCCCAGCATCCTTCAGTCCCTACTTGTTACAGGGTATGGCTGACACCTTCCCCCACCCTCCACCCCACCCCATTTCCTACTTTCAAAATCTCCAGCCCAGGGGTTGGGCTGCTCTTCCTTTAGAGGCTCTACCCTAGTATTCCCGACACTGTGGTTACTAGCCCCTTTTATCCCTTTGGTCTCCTGGCTGCTATACTTGGTTCCCCTATCTCCTCTCCCCTCCCCTCCCCCTCTCTCCACATGGCTCGGTGTCATGATCCTTCTGGAGCCTTACAGATGTGTCTGCCTCTAGCTATGCTCTCCCACACATCTATAAAAAACTGTCTCCTTCACCATACCCAGGGACTGTCATGACCTTTCCTTTCCTTTTTATTTCTGTTTTTCACCTGTAAGTATCTTTGTCCGGTTGCTCCCACTTTCTGGATTAACTCAGAGAAAACAAGGCACGTCTATCATTCCCTTTGGCTTTAAGGTAGTGGGTTGCACTGCAAAGGCCTTGGAAGCACTTGGGGGCTGCTGCGGCACATTTCAGGGCTCTGCTGATTTGACTGAACTTATTAATTCAGAAGGCCTCCAAGTTTACAGCGATTTAACCATCTCTCAACTTCTCTCTGGCTGGACAGGCAGTGAGAACTGCACCATGAGTTTTGATCTTTGGCCAGGAGAGTGGCATACACTATGCTTCTTCATCATCTGAAAAACAATGTTGAAGCTCATGACTTGAAAGGTTTTCATCTGTCCATGGTCACCTGGCTCTGTTGTCGCTCAGACAGGTGAGGCAGGACAGCATGGCTGAAGGGTATGAGGAAGAGAGCTGCTGGGAGGGGATTGGGGGGTGTGAAAGAAGGAAGAAGGGGGAGAAAGAGAGAGAGCATGTACCTCTTAAGGGCACATACTCAAGTGGCCCGCTTCCTCCAATCCAGCCCCACCTCCTAAGTCTCCATCCCTCCAAATTGGCATGGCCAGGTGGGGACCAAGGGAGATGTTTCCTGTTTAAACCCAGTATGTTACTATCTCATGTTGCTAGGCAATGGACCTCCAGGTTAAGGATCCAGCAGATTTGACAGAACAAAGAGGAGAAAGCATGGGTTGTCGGTTTCAGACAGTAGATCAGCATGATGTTATCCTGCAGAAATTTTTATTTAAATCATTTATTATTTGAGATTATAATTATATTATTTCCTGCAAGCTCTCCCGTATACCTCTCCTTCCCTCTTTCAAATTCATGGCCTCTTTATTCATTAATTGTTGTTACATACATATGTACATACTCGTAAATACGTAAATACAACCTGCCCAGTCTGTATACTGTCACTTGTATGTTTGTTTTCAGGGCAATTAGATACCCAGTTGGTATGCTCTTCCCTGGAGAAGATCATTTCTCCCCTTCTCAGCAAGTTTTTTTAAAGATTTATTTATTTATTTAATGTATGTAAGTACACTGTAGCTGTCTTCAAACACACGGCAGAAGAGGGCATCAGACGGTTGTAAGCCACCATGTGGTTGCTAGGAATTGAACTCAGGACCTCTGGAAGAGCAGGCAGTGCTCTTAGCCGCTGAGCCATCTCTCCAGCCCCTCAGCATTCTTTAATTGCCTATAGTTCTTTGTGTAGAGGCAAGGCCCCCTGGGATTTCCCTGTTCATGCTAACTTATCCAATGCCCTTGTTCAGCTCCTGTTTAAGTAATTGTGTTTGTTGGTGAGACTTTAATGGGTGCATCTTTGGAAATTCCTGTTCTGAATCAGTGCAAATGGAACAACATGCTGCCTCCTGCTAGGTTATGGACCCTCCATCATCCTCCAGAGCTTATTCGACCACTACTCACTTCGTGTCTAGTTTGTTTACCACATATAGTGAGGCTCACGATGGTGGCAATTTAAAGCATGTGAGAGTGTGTGTGCATGAATATTCACACACTGCACCATTTTTCGTAGATTCACAAGTGTTAGTGGATTTTGATATTCACAGGGTCTGGAACTAATCTGCAGATGCCAAGGGATGGCTCTATTCTTCATATGACATGACACTTCCTCACCTTTCTATTAATCTGAAAGTTTCATGAGGACACTCCCCGTGTGAGTGACCCAGAACCAGAGTCACACCTTTCCTATGGGTGCTAAGGCCCATGAGTGAGTTAACATGCCATCTCCCTATCTGTTCTGTATCGCCATCTTGGATTTTCCCAAGACTGCTGCTCGGTTACTACTTCCCAACCAGTCTCTTCATGTCCAGGTGCCATGATGGCACATGCTTGTCCTCACCACTGGGGTAAGTCTCCAGGCTGGGCTCAAGCTATAAGGAAGTCTTGGGTCAGGGATTTAGGGAGAGCTGCACACATCTTGGGGTCAGCTGCCTCACACCACGTACCTCCTCCACGTGGCCCTGATTCCCACACAGGTACCAGAAGCCCATGAATGGAGGCACTCCCCGCATGCCAATGCTACTTTATCATCTGAAACTAGAGCTCTGCAAACGAGACAGGGAGGGAGGGAGGGAGGCAGCTGTAAACCTCTGCAGCTCTATGGCCTGTTTCTCCTTAGCCTGTAGGCACATAGACACAGGCCTGTCTTCATAGCTTTTCAAATCACTACCTTTCTTCATCGGACCCACGTCAGTGGGTTGAGGGAAGTAGGGCTTTGTTGCTGGCTCTGCTTCATTATTTAACTACATTCATTTCCTTTCTCCCCCAGTCTCCTAAGGAGGGCGGGCACATTCCCAGGGCTCCTTGGTGAAAGTCTGGTGCCTCATTGGAGGCTGTGATATCACTTGAACGCCAGGTGTATGGTGGTACATTGTATTTAGCATGCCATTCAAAGCTGTGAGGCATCGACCACATTTTATTTGGGTCAGTAGAAAGACGGATTGTTAGCTATTTTGGCAAAGGTTCAGTTAACCCCGGAAAAGGAGCATGTGTTTAACGTGTTTCATGATCACACCTGACCCACTTGAGGGAGGCTCTCCAGCACATGTTCAGTCTCCACTCTGCTTGTGTGGACACAACCCTACAGGAGGCGGGGTGGGGAAATGCAGAGACACAGTGGGCGGGAAAGGAGTTCAGCACAGAGCTGAGCTTAATTGCAAGGCTGGTTCCTTTTGAGGAAGCAAAAGGAAGAACGTCTGTTCTAAAATCCACCACGTTTGTTCCTAGGGGAAGGGCAGCAAGGATGCCTAGAATCCGGGCTATAAATGATCTTGTTTCAGGATAGAATTTATGCTATAAGCGATTGCTTCTGTGTGGTAAGCATTTTATTGAAGTACTACATGCAAAGAAAGTTTCCCAGTTCTCAGTGATCAAGTTGGTGGACTGACCCAGAGCACAGGGCATGGTTCCTAGAAGCTATCTATTTCCAGCTCCAGAGATGGACGATGATGGCAGATTCTCTTCTGGGCTCTGGCAGGACTTTCCATTCATCCCCAAGTGACTCTCAACACCTCTATAAGAACTTTGTTGCTCACTTTTATAGTTCTAAATAAAGTTCTGACTTATTTTTCCCACTTACTAGACATTTATTTGTGCTTTTTATTTAATTTCCGACAATTGAACCCAAGTCCTCACACATAGGTGGCAAGTGCAGCTCCAACCTTGTTCATGTTTTGAAATAAGACTGAAAACTGTGAAGCACTTATGTCCTTGGGGACATTACCGAGTCAGACACTGGCATCTGTGTGGACAGGTCCTTGTGTATATAAACAGCTTGGCTAAAAATAACAGTATGAAAAACTCACATTATCGTGTATGGTGATGTCATAGAGCTTCATCATGGGAGCCACAGGTGGTGGAGTACTTCTGTGCTGGCATATTGTCACGTCGGAGCACCTGCACACATCTGGTGTGCAGGCACCATCTCTTCCTTCTCAGGCCCAGGAAATATTCCTTCCTGTTCTTTGCTGTCAAATGCTCCACTTTGGGCTAATCCTACATTTCCAACAGCAAGAAAATGGAATAATGGTATTGTTTATAGCCCACCATGACCCTTCGGAACCATGGAACAATGGAACTGTTTCTATGTGTCCCTAATGGCCTGTGACTAATTCCCCTATGACATCAAGTCACACCGTGTGCCTGCCTGCTGTGAATACCAGCTTCTACACAGCAAGGAGCTGAAGACTTCCCAGAAGGGACAACATCCCACCAGCACCCTCAATGACTCCTTTCTTGATTAAGTCTTCTGAGGACACTTGGGCACACTCATAGGGCAGACTCTCAGGTTCTTTTGAGTTAGCTTTCTGTCAGGGATGATGCAAGCTGTGCATCAGTATATAGAATGTGTTTCTCATGTGCTGATCTATATGGGAACAACAGGCAAGATAAGTGTCAGCAGTGATGGAGAAAAAATGCACAGAGAGGGACTCTGTTAGAATGTGCAGAATACTCTGCTCCCTGTCCTTATGGATCCATTTCCAAGGTGGCAGAATTTGAACTTAAAAGGTAATTCTGAATTTGGCAATCCCTGTTGAGTACAGCCTGATCAACATTAGCTGTTATTCACACCAAAGACTCATTTTTATCATCTATGTGCATGGCGATAATGGCCACTGAATTTCTCAGAATTGTTTGGGTACAGTTTTCTGGGGAAAAAACAGGAAACTGATTTAGCCCAGTGTTCTAGGAAAGAGTTAAACAAAAGGATACATAGATGCACTTTCGTGGGGAGCATAGCACTGGGAAGTGGGAGGACAGATGGGAGGACGGAGAGGTGGGCAGGAAGATGCAGATGTCCACTATCAGGAAGTCCCAACTTTGTATCAGCATGGCCTCCTCCCACGTTACTGCTTCCCAGTAGCTCGTTTCTGTGAGGAGACAACATTAACTGGCTCCTACTCCATGCCATCAGGAAATGTTCACAGCATGTCTACCTTTCCTGAAGCATACCTGGCCCTGCTGGAAGCTGGTACTAGAGGCTCTAGCAAGAGTGTGCACACAAGGACCTCACAGAATCTCGCACACAAGTCTCAAGATGGCCGAAGTAGGGAAGGAGAGGCTGTACAGTGAGGTACAGGGTATGGTGTGTGGAGGTCATGTCCTCCAGTGACATGAGAGTCTGTCTGCTCATAGCTGCTGCTCTTGAACCAGCAGCCAAGAATGTGGAACACCACAACACAGTGCAGTCCTCCTACCAAGAGAAAAACATTTTCTCTGTGGTCCACAGGAACACAGCCTAGATGGTGGGCAGGAGCAGAGTCCACAATATGTACATGTAGAAGCCTTCTGACCTGGGCTCACTTCCACTCACTTCCCCCCCCCCCCCCGGGGAGGGGGGAGCTAGAGATGTTTATGGAATGTCTGTAGCTCTGACATCATTAAATCAAGGTTGTATTAGGAACAAACCATGCAAGGTGCTTCAGTTTGCAGTGGTTAGCTCTAAAAAACCACGGGAAACCACATTAGGGAAATACATTTGACCTTGTGGGATGAAATCCCTCAATGTATAACATGAGTGGCTTTAAAAAAAAAAAAAAAAAGACTTCCCCTTAATTTTCTACATCAAGGGTGGACAAGCTATGTGCCTACCATTGACCACACACTTGCCAACATCACCTTTCTAATTTCAAGGGTGCGGAAGCTTTTCTACCTGTGCTTTTAAACCTGTGACTTTGGAGTATTATCAGGCATTAATGCATTTCTGAGTTTAATAATGGTCTGGAGGTCCCTGGCTTCTTTCCCATTGAGACACCTCTGCCTGGGACCAGGGACTGGGTGCTTTTGAAGAACAGGCTGCAGGAAGCATGTAAGTAAAACATCTAGAATTTAAAGAAGGGGAGAAGGCTTAGGGAGTAAAGATCCTGTACACGCATGGAAAAGACCACCTTCAACACAGCTCCTCCAACACTCATGGAAAAGCCAGGCGTGGCAGGCTGTGTGTTAACCTCAGGGCTGGGAAGTAGAGAGGGTGGGTCCAGGGGCTCCCTGGCCAAACAGTGTAGACAAACCTGTAATCTCCATCTTCAGTGAGAGACCCTGTCTCAAAAATGAAGGCAGATAGCAATTGAGGAAGACACCTGACATCAACCTCTGGCCTCCTCCATTTGGGCATTCCCAGATAAGTGCTCATGGGCTATTTCCATGTGCATACACACACACACACACAAACACACACACACTCAAAGATATACAGACACACACAAAGACACTCACACACACACACATACAGACACACACAGACACACACATAGACACACAAACACACACACAAAGATACAGAGACACACACAGAGACACTCAGCCACACACAGACACAGACACACACACAGAGACACACACACATAGACATACACACACACACACAGACACACAGACACACAGATACACACACAGATATACAGACACACAGATACACACACAGATATACACACACACAAAGATACACAGACACACACAATACACACACAAAAAAATATACACAGAGAGACACACAGAGACTCACAAACACACACAGACACACATACAGAAACACAGAGAGATACACACAGAGACACAGTACACATACACACACAGACACACATACAGATACACACACACTTTCTCTTATGCCCCCGTGGCCTTGATAGGGGGTTGTGTGCACAGCAGCACCCCATAACTATTGTCACCTCTGCAGTATCACTGCTGTGCATTTGGCTGTCCTCATCCAGATTCTTAATTTCCCAAAACAATTCCACAGAAGAGTCCCCAAACCTAGCCAAGAGCCAGGCAGGGTGAGTAGCCAGCATTTCCTTAACCAGGGTCATTTGTAAATGGCTTGCCTCGATGTGTGAACTTCCTTGGATTTAAAACAAACAAAACAAAAACAGAACTTAAAAGTTCCTGGTGTCTGAACATTTTCTACCTAAAACAAACAAACAAACAAAATATGAACTGGACAGGAACATCATGCTACATGACTCACGATAAGTAAACACCAAACATATGTTATCATAATTACATTGTACAAGTCAGGAAATGATATGAATCTGAAAAAGGGTTGTCCAGAAAGGATCAAGTGCAGGCTGTCAGGACACAAACCAGTCAGCCACATGAGCTGGAATCAGTCTTACAGATGTTAAGGTTAGGGTTAGGGTTCAGGGTTCAGGGTTCAGGGTTTGGGTTTTGTGTCTATGAGTGTTGGCCTACACATATGTATGTGTGCCACATGCATGCAGTTCCCAAAGAGGCCAGAGGAGGGCACCAGATGCCATGAAACTGGAGTTACAGAAAGCCAGGTGCTACCATTTGTATGCTGTGAACTAAAACTCTTTCCTCTGGAAGATTAGCCAGTACCCGTCATCACTGAGCCATCTTTCCAAATCCCCTGCCCCCTTTACTTTTTTTAAAAGAGTATTATCTAGTCAAAAAAGTATAAGGAAAGAAAGAACGAACTATGAAACGTTACATTTTCTTTGTAATGGTACGTGGAGGACTTTCAGTTGTATTTCTTCCAGCCACTGTAATCTCATTCACAGACAACAGAATCACGTTTGTTTCAAGACTTAGTTCTTCATTTGTGAGAATCCATATAGCTTTAATGAATGATTCCTTACTAACCGCCGAAGTGACCAGCAAGTAGCTGCAGTTCTGTACCTAGATGAATCTATATACATTGAGAATAGTGTTATTTATTATTTATTTGAATTCAAATGTTCCCGTGTTACTGGGCCATGGAAATAAAATGTCCATGAAGCCCGAAGTAATAGTTAAGTTTTAATCATCTTGGTTTTAACAATAAGTGAACTGAAGGGTTGTGGGACACTGAGACAGTTTGTATTGACATGGATGAGAGAGAATAAATGTAACAGGTGTCCTTTTTGGTCCTTCTGGGCAGAATGAATGACTGCATTCCAGTGGGTGAAGGTTTTCTTCATCTGTCACCTTCATCAGTCACAGGAAACAGGACTAAGCTGGTGATAACAGGACCCATCTGTCATCACCTCAGAGGTGGAGGTAAGAGGATCCGGGGCTCAAGACCAACATCCTCAGCTACATAGTAAGTAAGTAGGAGGTCTTCCTGGGACATGCAAGGCCCTGTCTCAAAACAAACAAGCAAACAAACAATAAAGCAGCAAATGATGATGAAGTGGTACAGCCCATTCTTATGTTTGGCACTATTAGGAGATGTGGCCTTGTTGTAGGTGTGGCCTTGTTGGAGGGGGTGTGGTCTCATTGGAGGGGTGTGGCCTTATTGGAGGAGGTGTGCCCTTGTAGAAAGAAGTGTGTCACTTTGAGGTGTGCTGGCTTTGAGATCTTAAATGTCAGTATGAAACACACACAGTCTCTTCTTTGCTTCCTGAGGATCAAGATATAGAATTCTCAGCTCCTTCTCCAGCACCACGTCTGTCTGTGTGCCTCCATGCTTCCCACCATGATGATGATGGACTGAACCTCTGATACTGTAAGCCAGCCCCATTTAAATGTTTTCCTTTGTAAGAGCTGCCTTATTCCTAGCAATAAAACCCTAAGACAGATGGCCTGGGAAGATAGTTCAGTTGTAGACTGGTTGCTCAACATGTGTGCGGCCCCTGGTCTGACCGCTGGCACGGGAAAAAAAAAAAAACCTAGCAAAAGAAAAAACAAAAGAAGTGCAAAGGAGATGTCTCTTTTAAAAACACCCTTTTACACACATTTATTCACTTATGAAGTGTGTGTCCACACCAGTACACCTGGGTGGAAGTCAGAGAACATTCAGGAATCAGTTCTCTATACCATGTGGGGCCTAGGAGTCACACTCAGGCCAGATAGCAATTGAACTTTACCTACTGAGTCATCACCAGCCCAAAGGAAAGTAGCAGCAGGTGTCAATGATGTCATAGCAGGATTTCTGTGATATTATTGTAGGCATTGAATATGGAAAGCGACCAGTGACTTCTCTGGCCTGCAGGTGGTGATTCCAGCATCACTCTTGTCCTAGGATTCCCTCTAGAGCTTGTTGCTTTTGTTTACAGTAACTGGAGAGGCCACTACACCAAGTGTCAGGAACATCTGTGATATTTCAGACAATTTACAGTAACATAAATCAAGCCAGGAAGGCTCTGCAAGATGAGCCAAGGGCACCCAGGGGAAGGATGCTCATCTGTGTTTCCAGCCCTGCTCTGGACAGCAGGAACTTCTGGGTCTTCTAAGTCCTCTCTGTACATGCTTGCGGTCCCTCCAGTCCCGGTTCTGAATACAAATCCTCCTCTCAGCACCAACCCTTGCTTTCTGCTTCTCACTACCGTGAAGTTTCATACCAAGGATCTTAACAGCATCTGTTTACAGTAAATGGATGTTGGATACTGTCAAATGTTCTGTGTACTTCATATCAGCTGATATGATGGTATGCTGTTTCTTCTTTAATGAAGGTTATAACGGTTGAATAATTCCCAAAGTTTGAGCCAATCTTATAAACATGGAACACATGCTGCCCGCTCCTAGTGTATAGGCTCTTACTCACTGCCAGTCTCTTCTGACGATTTCTGCATCTATGTTTATGAGAGATATTGGACTGTGGTTTCCCCTCCTGTTCTGTGTCAGGTTCTGTGGTGAGAGTAAACACTAGTCTCATAAAATGAGTAGGGAAAGTCTGTCTGTCTTTCTGTCTGGAAGAGATGGTGTACATGGAGAGGATTCTTATTTAAGCACCCTTGTACTGTAAAGATTTCTTTTTGTGGGGCTTTTGAATGGTAAGTTTAGCTTTAAGGGCACAAGGCAGTTTAGGAATCTATTTAATTCTGGTTGGATTTAATTAGTTTTATTTTTGAAAGTGGTATGTCTATCCCAAGTCATCTGGTCCATAAGCATGAAGCTGCTTGTGGATTTCCTTGGTCTTGCTTTAATGGTATAGCAACAAGGGTGATGCCTCTTGCTTAGTGACAGTATAAGTGATTTATATCTTTTAATTCTTCCGCTTTTGCATCCTTTAAAATAATTTTTCTTGGTGCTAGAGACCTGGCTCAGCGGTTAAAGAGCAATTTCTGCTCATGTAAAGGACTCAAGTTCAGTTCCCTGCACCCACAGCAAGCTGCTCACAATCACCTGTAATTCCAGCTCCGGGGATCTAACATCTTCCTATAGCCACTCTGGGCTCTGGCATGCATGTGGGTAAACCCATGTAGATGCACACACATACACATAAATTAAAAAAATAAAAATTTTGAGATATTCTTATCTATAAAGTAAGATGATAGTATTATTTCTCAAATGTAGCTGCAACAGATTAATGAAATCCAGTGGCTGAGAACAGCACAGATCTATTACCTAACACCCTGAAGGTTAGAAGTTCAAAGCAAGGTTTGCCAGCTGAAGTTGAGGTGCCAGCAGGCTGTGAGTGGAGTCTCTGAGGAGAATCAGTTTGTGGCCTTTCCCAGCTTCCGGAAGCTGCCATGGATTGTGTGTGTTAATGGCACGGTCTTCAAAGCCAGTAGAAACTGATCGAGGCTTAGAACACTCTGCGGGTTGACTCCTCTGTTCCTCAGGTCCACACCGAAGGATGCTGTGATGGGTCCTGACCACTGAGACAAACCAAGACAGCTGAAAAGCAGCCGTAAGGCCACCTGTAACCCTAACATCTTCTAGCCATGTAAAAATACCACAATCAGAGGCTTAGGATTCAGACGCGGATATTTGGTTGGCCCCAATTCTGTACCTCAGGGCTGTGCTTCCCCCCCCAACCCCCCTGCACTTGGGATTGAACCCAGGGCCTTACATGCAACCCAAGCAGTCTACCACGGAGCTATATACACAACCCTATTTTGAGATACGGTCTCACCAGGTTGTCTGGGCAGGCTGTATCTAGCTGGGCAAGCTTAGTCCCTGCAAGTCCTTCTGCCTCAGGCTCCCACCACAGGCCCAGCAAATATTATTGGGAAAAGTTAGCACACTCACTCAATATTTACCGAGTACAGATACATCAGGTACAGCGGGGGGGTCTGCTGAGTTCCGTCCTCCATCTTCAAGATGAATCTTGTACCCCTCCCCCTTTCATCAGCAGAGCTCTGCTTAGAGATCCCCAAATTAGGCATTTCAAACTCACATGATTTTCCTAGACTGTTGCTCCCTGCCCACTTCTTAATCAGGGAAGTCCTCCTGTCTGACTCTTTGACCCTGTACTGATTACAGTCCCTGGGTCTCCCTGGACCTTTGAACAATGCTAGCTCAGCACTTGACAGTGAGTCAGACTGGGCCGTAGTCTCTCCGCTAACCTACTAAGATGGTGAACCAAAGACTCCATTTTCTATTCCCTTTATCTATTCAGCGCCTGACTCAATGCCTGAAGCAAACATCCACCCAGTATGTTTAGTTCAATATAGAAACAGCCCCTGTGACAGATAATCTTCATTGTCAACCCAACAGGATTTAGGATCACCATAGCAACACTTCTCAGGGTGTACGAATGAGGGTGTTTTCAGAGAGAGTTCACTGAGGTGGGAAGATCTACATTGAATGTAGGGGGCACTGTTCCCTGTGCTGGGGTCCTGGACTGAGTAAAAAGGAGAAAGTGAGCTGAGCACCAGCATTACCTCACTAGGTTTCTGACCGACTTCCAGCTGTGGTGGGCTGACACCCTGCTGGGGTGGACTGACTCCCTGCTGGGGTGGACTGACTCCCTGCTGGGGTGGACTGACTCCCTGCTGGGGTAGACTGACTTCTCCCATGGTGGACTGTTCCCTGGGGCAGTGAGCCAAAACAAATCCTTCAGGCATGTGTCACATCAATAGAAAAAACCTTGACACAGTTCCCAAGTCCTAAAGCTTTGTGTTCAGGCTTCTCTGTCCTTTCCTTGCTCTCTGCCTTGGGAGTCTATTCAGATTTTCAATCATCTGTTCTGCAGACAGGACCCAACTGTCCAGATCACTGTTACTGCTCTCTCAGGTCTTCTGTGTCTCCTGGGAGGATCGATGTTCTTACAGAATTCACCACAGAACTCAACCTACCACGTACAAATATTCTTTACGCTCTGGCCAAACAAGCCCCATTTTAAACTCAGAATACTTTTTTTTTTTTTTCATTTCAATTCTAAGTTAAAAAATGTTAACACTACCTTCACCTGCTAATGGCTCTAGCCTCCCATAATTCCCTTCTAAACCCAAACCACCTGCCTGGACAATTCCCTGCTCAACTCCCAGGTGCCCTCTTCTCATTTCCTCTGGGATGTCAGGCCTTTGTCACCAGATGCACAGCTACTTCAGTTACCTCCAGCGCTCTGCCTTTTAATCCAGCCTGTGATCATGAATTACAACATGCCCAGCCTGCACACTGCCTGAGACATGGCTATGAGCTCACCACCCTCGCTGAAGCTAGCTAGTGCCCATCTGACCTGCTGGTCATCTCTTCTGATGATCAGCTCTACCCAAGATTCTTGACCCAAACCTTAAGTTTGAGGGATTCAAGAAGCACCCCCACTTTGGTCCAACGGCTGTGAATCCTGGAGTCCCCATGTTTCTTTCTGACAATGCTTTGATTTTCCATCAGCACAAAACTGAAGGGAAAGATCTATAAAGCCATACCTGGAAAGATCTGAAGTGGGGAGCATGTGTATCCTCAGTGGCATGGTGTCCTCTGAGGACATCAATGTGTGTCTGTCCCTTATGAAGCTACATATTCTGGAAGCTCCAGGCTTTGGTGTCCTGGGTTTCTGTTGAGGCTTCAAGTCTCATGACCGGCAGCCATTGTCTCCTCTCTGTCTGTTCTCTGCCCCTTGGTCCTCCTGGTCTGGCCAGCCCCCTGCCTGATAGTACAGTTGTCCTGGCCCTACCCTCCATCTATCAGATGAAGGATCACATGTCCATGTAAGCTGTCTGGTCACAGCATAGAGTGTGGTCCCAAGGGCCTTAGAAAAACATGACACATCATCAGTCAGCAGCTGCTCCCCCAAGACTGGCCACAAAGGCCAGCAAGATGAATGGCATCCCTGGCTCATGCTCCCTTACTTTAGAATTAAAATGTCAATTACTCAGTAGGGATGCCAAGGTCTTCCTGAGAAGTAGCTGACATGGTGCTCTGACACAGGAGACACCAATAACCTCCTGTTTAATCAATTGTTGACTGGATGACAGAAGGAAGGATATTAAACAAATGAGAGAGGCTGGGGAGTCAGCCAAGTGATTGCCTGGCAAGCATGAGCATCTACAGCCTTCAGCACCCACTTCAAAAGCAGGCATGGCAGGATGTGCCTGTAACTCCCAGTACTGGGGAAATGGAGACAGGAGGATTCCTGCAGCGTCCTGACCAGTCAGCTTAGCTAGATTGGTGAGCTCTAAGTTCAAAAAATAAGGTGGAGAGTGACCAAGGAAAATAACAGACATCCACTGTGCCCTCTGCGTGGAGCTGAGCATGCACATAAATATATACACACAGCGATGGGTAAGGAAAAAACTCTTCCAAGCTAAAGGGATGGTATTCTTTTTTAAAAAGGAAATAAAATACAGTTCTCTTTACCTGTTGAGAATTAAACATTAAGCATTTCTTGTTCTGGATTCTATATTTAACTTAGAATATAAAGGGGTGTTTGTTTTGCTTTGGAGAGAGACCCTGTAGCTCAGGCTAGCCTCAAACTTGCAGCAATCCTTCTGCTCTAGCCACCTGAATGCCTGGATTATAGTCCTGCAGTCATTACCTATGAAGGTAATAAGTAATAGCAGGAACAATGTCATTATAAAACATTCAAATGGAGACTAATTTGTGGAAGGGGCACACACAGACCCCTCCCCCCCCCCCCACACCCATGCTCAGGCTTCAAGGATTACAAGCGTGGATCACTTTAAATTTCTTCCTTCTGTTTCCTCAGTCACAGGAACAGAGTGGCTTAGCACACTGTTATTCTAGGCATTGCTATGGAACTTGTGGGGAGGAAGAGAGGCATGTCCCCCTTTACTCATCTTCAGTTGTGCAAAAACCTAAGTGGAGAAAGCACTCAGAACCTTCCGTTGGGAAGTACTCAGGATGTTAAGCTGACTCACACTGGGAGGTCTGTCACCCAGGATGATTCGGAGGTACAAGCTGTTAATGGCTCCTGTCTTAAGGTATTTTTGTTGTTCTTAAAGCAAATATTTGTTCCCATGTAATTAACAGGTTAAAGAAAGTAATCATTCTTTTAAACAAAGAATTGAAGGGACTTCCTTACAATAAAGTCCCGGTGAGATCACTCACTGATATAGAATTCAGAGAGTTGAGGATTCCTACCCCCATTCCCCCAAGCAGCACCGCAGGAAGCCAGCCTTGTGGGTGCACAATAGTGTAGGCCACAGGGCACCAGTCCCTCCCCTCCTCTGCTACTCCAGCCCAAGTGTGTCCTACCCAGAAACCCAAACTCGATGCCAGGATGTCAAAATGGGGACGGATTTGTGCAAATGATTGCCACTACTTTATAATTAAACATCTAGGGACTTGTATATGTGAAATCAGTATCTATGTACAGAACAGGGGTTTAATTACATCCTGGATTAAAAGAAATTTTGACCCAAGATTGAAAACAGATGTTCAGTTACTTCACGTCCCAATGGTCGCTTTGTGAGGCGGTGGCGTTGGAGTCTGCCTGTGAGACGTCTTCTCCACCACATTGTTTTGCCAAATACTCATTAGAGGAGGAGAAATACAAAGGGCCCCACTGTGGGTTTTTTGAATCTAGCAATCAATGGGATTAGCAATGTTTGATTGGAAATTTTTCTCGGCCTTTTATTCCTGTGATGTGCCTCGGCTCTGAGAGGAAACAGCCCGATGTAAATCACCGGGTAAAGTCTAGTTCTTCCTGTTTTTGAAAGTCCAGAACCCAGATCCGGGGCTGTGGTTGGCCTCATTTCTGCCTCTTTGCTTTCACTTTATTTACTTATTATTATTTTGAACTATTTTTTTTTTAAATTTGTTGCTCACGCATGCGCAGACAGTGTATGAGCTGAAGAGCTTTTGACTTCTCCTTTATCTCAGGTGTGAGCATGAATCCACACTAAAAGTAAGGCACAAAGGTATACTTGAAAAGAAAAACAATCCTTATTTTGAGCTTGTTGGATTGATTGCTACAAAAGATAAGTACTTTGGATTGCCGAACTTCGTTGGGGCGTAGGTTTTTCCTCAGAGAGGTGGGGAGAGAAGAGAGGTAGCAAGCCTCCATTTACTGAGCCTCAGGTGGGTGCCCGGCACGGGGATGAACTGTGGACGGTAACAGATGCTGAGGAACTCTAGATTAGAAAGGAAAGTAGACCTTAAGCAAATTATTTTAAATAAGTAATTACGATTGTGTAAAAAAAAGTACGGAGTGATTGGGGAAAAAAAATGTATTTGAGGAAAAAAGAATGCATAAACCTTCAGAGGTTATAAAAACCTCAGGAGTGACTTCCAGGTGGCTACAAGGTTTGGGATATGGCAGAAGAGAGGGACAGGGGCCACTTCCAAGATCCCAGCCATGTTCAGGATTGGCACAGTGGAACACAATTGAAAAATGTTCAAATTTAAAGCAAAGAGCAGATGTGAGTTTGGAAGCATCCCCAGGTACATGCTAGTCCATGATGGACCTTGTCACAGCCTGGGAACAGACTTAGGTTGGCTTGTGGGTGTCTCTGTTTCTGTTTTGTTTTTGTTTATTTGTTTGTTTTTTAATAGACTCATTGTGTAGCCCTTGCAGACCTGGAACTCAGTAGACATCTGCCTCCCAGGGAATCCTTGTGCACCTGTACCCGCCATGCCCAAAGCCTGGGAAACCACGCCCAAAGTCTGGTGTTTGGTTGTTAATTGAATTTACTGAGGTAGGAAGACCCACTTTGAACATGGGCAGCGCCCTGTCTTTAGGGAATGAGGTCTCCAGAATGAGGGTGAAGGTGGGGCTCAAGAGAAGCACGGGAGGTTGTGCTGTTAGGATTGATGGCGCGAGGGAGAAGACTTAAGCATCTCACGCTCTCCTGTGTAGTTACCGTCCATCCAGTTCTGTGGAGGGGCCCTCACTGAATGGGCCCGATGCCCAGAAGCAGTGGCACCATGACCGTGAAAAGAGAAGCCGCATGAAGGTGGGGTCACTTAGAGAAGGCAGCTTGGTCGTGAATACACAAACTCTGTTTAGGGCTGACATACAGCCGTGTCGGTGTTTAAAGCTTGAACAAAGCAAATCCTGAAAGAGTCAAAAGCAAGGCAGTGAACCAGGAACCGGCCATGCTGAAGGTAGAGTCGCTCCTGTACAAGGTTTTGCACATGGAATCTCACAGTGCTCTCTTGGGTTACAGAAAAAATTAAGGATGAGCATGGTGGCCAGAATCCCAGGGGAGACAGAAGAGCGCAGGCTCGTGCTTGGGCTCGCGCTTGCGCTCACGCTTGTGTGTGTTTGCCTGAGCAGAGGAACATGGGGTGGACCTGACTAGACAGCCTGACTCCAGAGCCAGGTAATTGTTAAGGAAAATATCTAGCGCACAGAGCTCCAACACTTAAAAACAAGACCATCTTCTCTTGGCAAATGAATTGAGAGGCCTAAGAATGTTAGTCTCATCTGAGCCTGGTGGTGTATACCATTAATCCTAGCACTCGGGAGGCAGAGGCAAGTGGGTCTCTGTGTGTTCAAGCCAGCCTGGTCTACATAGTGTGACCCTGCTTAAACAACAGCAACAACAACAAACAAACAAACTAAATCAACCAATAACAATGTTAATATCAGGTGCTCAGAATGCTGCTCCATTGGTTCCGGTTTCTCAGTCAGGTTGCAACAGGTTTGAATTTCTCGTGTTCACTTTTTCCTTTCTCTCCTCTCGTCCTCCCCCTCCTCCCTTCTCTTTCCCCTCCTCCCTCCTCCTCCCCTCCTCCTCCTCCCTCCTCCTCCCCTCCTCCTCCTCCTCTTCCTCCTCCTCCTCCTCCTCCTCCTCTTCCTCCTCCTCCTCCTCTTCCTCCTCCTCCTCCTCCTCCTCCTCCTCCTCCTC